>CAXIVR010000001.1:169906017-170506017 GCA_964035755.1 Teleogryllus oceanicus | reverse complement strand
ATGCAGTCATTGTGTGAATGTTAATGTTTGATTAATCGCATAGTATTTGAACTGGTGTGCATGCTTGTAATTACGTTGAAATCAGTACATGTTGATTAGGTGTATCACAGATTTCACTCCCTTGGACATCCAAGGGGTCATGTTTTAAGTCCTAGTGAATTACAGGAGTGTTTTAGAATATAAAGATATTCTCTTTGTTCCTTTCAAAAGTGTGGTTTAAATATATCTAAGTAAATAACTGCAGAAGCCACTGACAATCAATGTTAACCTTTCTACTCTTAATAATAATAATAAATTATTATTATTATTATTTTTTTTATGGCAACACATTAAATTGGCCATTTCTATATTAAATTAAAAACTTTCTAATATAATTTAAATTTAGTTTAACACCAATAACGCATAATGCTAGTTTTTGCTGCAAATTTTTATTATCCTATGTCATTGTTTTTAGAGAAGGAATTTAGAGTAATTTTGGCTCTACATTCAAACATGTTAACAAGAAATAACTCCTTTAGATTCTTCCAAATCGATCATCCTTGTGATAGTTCAGCTTAGCCTCTTTTGTTATATTGCTTGTTACCTTCAAAGTGCAGATCTGTTAAAATTATTTGACTGGAACAAAATATTTAAAGTTCTGATTTTGTGATATATAGTGAAACTGAGTTTTTACGTATCGCACTTGTACGTTTTTCACGTTTATACGTTGGTTTCCGGGTAAATTCCGATACTTCCCCATGCTAAATTATTTCAGATACGCGTTTTACGTTTATGCGTTTTTTTCGCTTATACGTTCATAATTGAAATCCGTTTAAGAGCGTATAATGTCCAAAACCACATAGGTGAGAACATGTTCGTTATCGGAGAGCAACACACGGAATTTTTGTGTTGAATTCAGTATTTAGGTTGTTTAATTTCGTCGCTACTAAGGGCATTTCAACTGGTTTGAACTCGTTTTTGACAAAACTTCAGGATGAACAAATAGAGGTTCTAGTGTCGTCCGGTGCGGCGTTGCATAATGTTTGCCAATATTGCACGATAAAAATTCGGCACATTTAAAGGAAATATTGAAACTCGAGGGATGCAATGACCACTTGGTCATTGTAATTCTTCAATTTGGGTTTTGGTGTGGTGTTTGTTGGTGGTGTGTGTGGTGTGTGTGTGTGTGTGTGTGTGTGTGTGTGTGTGTGTGTGTGTGTGTGTGTGTGTGTGTGTGTGTGTGTGTGTGTGTGTGTGTGTGTGTGTGTGTGTGTGTGTGTGTGTGTGTGTGTGTGTGTGTGTGTGTGTGTGTGTGTGTGTGTGTGTGTGTGTGTGTGTGTGTGTGTGTGTGTGTGTGTGTGTGTGTGTGTGTGTGTGTGTGTGTGTGTGTGTGTGTGTGTGTGTGTGTGTGTGTGTGTGTGTGTGTGTGTGTGTGTGTCTGTGTGTGTGTGTGTGTGTGTGTGTGTGTGTGTGTGTGTGTGTGTCTGTGTGTGTGTGTGTTTGTGTGTTTGTTTGTGTGTGTGTGTTTGTGTTGTGTGTGTGTTTGTTTGTGTGTGTGTGTTTGTTTTGTGTGTGTGTTTGTTTGTGTGTGTGTGTGTTTGTTTGTGTGTGTGTTTGTTTGTGTGTGTGTTGTTTGTTTGTGTGTGTGTTTGTGTGTGTGTTTGTTGTGTGTGTTTGTTTGTGTGTGTGTTGTTTGTTTGTGTGTTGTTTGTGTGTGTTTGTTTGTGTGTGTGTTTGTTTGTGTGTGTGTGTTTGTGTGTGTGTTTGTTTGTGTGTTTGTGTTTTTTACACGCGCGTGATATTGACTCACGTCATCTAACGCTGTGACGCCAGCTGCGTCGATGCCTGCGCGCATGAGTCACGTAACGCTCGTAATAGACCAACATTGTATCTTAAGCGAAACAGCATACGAGAGCTCTTGCCAACGCGTGTCGCTCAGCGGTCGTCGCGCGTTGAAAGCTAGAAAACAAGCGTTATCGTGACTTACATTGTAGCTTGACCTGTGGGCACAATTCACGTCAAGACCGATCGTGTGCCGTTTCGCATAATGTACCGTGTTATTCTACGACACGCATTAAGCGACTCGTATGCTCAGGCTGCAGCTGACGTCATCAGCGTGAGGTGACGCGCGTCGACGCAACGCTCCTGTGACACAAACCTAAAGGACTGGCTGCATAAAGTGCGAATATCAGTACTAACTTTTCCACCAGGCTTGTCTATGCTTGGCACCCGTGTGTTCTATATAAGTAACAAGTAATGCACTTCAGCTTCCCGTCTCGATCAGGTTTTTGTCCAGTTGCCATGGTGCACTGAGCAAATGCTGAGATGGCTCCTCTTTTTGATTTTGCACACATAGCTTCACCTTTTCCTAGTAGTGGTAGGAGAAGAGCCGGGAGGGGTATTAATATTTCGTTAGCAATACAAAAATTAAATCAAATCAAATGTGCAGTTTGTTTACTAATACAAATAAATTTTGTATAACTTGGGAACGAAAAGTCTGGTTTTCAAATGTTGCTAATTTTGCTTCTTTTGAAACTTTCATTCATTATTTATAGTTCAAATGTTGACTTAATCAAAACTAAAGTTGGTCCAAGAGTGGAGCACGCCAATGTAAAAATATAGTGTTTTTGTTTGGCTCATAATAATTAATTTCAGTTATGTGTTTTTCTCACATACATTTTTTCCCTTCAGTCCCGTAAAAAACATATAAGTGAAGTTTTACTGTAATAGCAGATTCCTAAAGCACTGATAATCATTTTTAACTATAAACATGCCATCTCCCATCCAACAACATAACTTTCGTGAAGCAGAAATGTTGCTAATGAACATTAGATTGAGTACTATCATGATTACCTGAAAATGGCTTCTGCATGCAGTAATATAGGTGTGTACGTCAGCACTCCATATTGTGATGTGGCATTTCTTTTAAAAAATGAGATGTTTATCAACTTTGCATGTTGTGGTCAATTAGTTTAATGTTCAGTTAATGCAAAGAATTACTAAGAGAAGTAATTACATGATTTTAAAGGATTATACATCAACTGTGCGAATGGAAAGGAGGAAGGATCTTTTTCATTAAGTTGCAATTGTTAAAACTTTTTTTGAAGATGGCATCATATCAATCACAGAAGCATATTTTTAAGAGTCTTGCAATAAATAAAAATCTGTTAATAGTGTGGTATTGCAATGAAAGAAAACAAAACATATCAACAAAAGAGAATAGGAAAGTGGGGGAAACAAAGCTCTCTCCTCAATGCATCAGGAAACACAAAACATTAGCTCTGAACAACAGAAAAGCAATTAAGTATGAAGGTGGTTGAGCATGGAATACATGTTCCCCCAGGAAGTGTGAGAAGAATTCTCTGAGAGGGCATAATATTAAGACGCTCCAGAAAAATTGCAAAAATTATACCTGCAATGACAAAGATACACATCGAATGGGCATGAAGTCTGAAATACTGGATGTGTAAAGACTGGAAGAAAGTCTGTCTTAGTGATGAATCGTGTTTCACTATATCTGACAAGTTCCAGATAAGTTTGTCATTGATCAGGTGAGGCAATCAAATTCAAACTTGTACAACAAACTTAAACATCCAACATCTGTTATGATGGGGTGTAACGTCTTCCATGTATCCTGGGAGACCTCATCATAGAGGGAATGATGAAAGAAGACCAATATTTACAAGTTCTTAAGGAAGAACTACACAAGCACAAGCAGCAACCTGGTTTTATGAAGACCCGTATGTGTTTATGCACAACAACACACCCTGCCTTCAGGCTAAATATGTCCAAAAATTCCTCATGAAAAAGATATTAGTGCATTTCCACGGCCAGCAAACAGTTCCAACATAAACCTCACAGAAAACCATTGGAGTTTCATGAAAGATAGACTGAAAAAGAAAACATTTCAATTGCTTAAGGAAAAAGAAAACATTTCAGTTGCTTAAGGAAACCAATTCATTATGGCACACTAGCATTGATCTGAAGCTCAAGTGCATGGAACTTGTGGAAAGCATTACACAAAGGCTGAACTGCTTGATAAAAAATAAAGAATTCCATACTAAGTACTAATTCTTGTGATTGTTCTAGAACAACAAATTAGTACCTACTATGTTATATTGCACCTATTTAATTTAAATACATGTTTTATTTGTTGAATTTGGGAAATTCGTGTTTCAATTAGTGCAAGAGAGCAAGACAGCTGGCTCATAATTAATTTAATGTTGATACATGGTTCACAGTGCATTGTTGATTAAAAAAAATTCTTTGAAAACTGATTTTAATAATTTGAATAGATCTGTATATTATTCTGTAGCCAAATTAATTTTCTTTGCAGTTCTGTATGTTAATAATTTTCTACAGCTAATGCTGACAGTTTATTCTAAATTTTCCCATTATGCAAAGTGATTAGTATGATGATATTCCCTTTATTGACTTCTTTCTGAACCAGTACTAATTTACATGTCTTAAACTTAATTTTGACATAAAATCATTAATCTTCCCTTATTTTAAGTGTTCTTCCTCCCCATAATCCAATACTGTACTGTAGATGAGCATATTATGCCACAATAAACCCGTCTGTCTCTGCGCCCGACGCACGCCCGCCCGCCCGACGTGACCAGATGGTGAAAACGTGGCCAATACCTCAAATGGGTTCGAATTCATTTACGAAGTTGTACATGGGGGTTTTCGAGATCGCTGATTTCAAATCTGATATCAAAATGACACAAAACAATATGGCGGATCCAATATGGCGACCGAGAATGTAAACATATCTTTATTTAGGGCTGTGGTGTAAATTTAATGATCATCTCCGATTGAAATAAAAAAGATAACCTTCCCTGACATTTAACATCATTGGAAGTAATTCATTCTGCCGCATTGTAACCTTTCTTGGTGGCTGACAAAATATAAGATGTATAGTATTTAGTAAATATTATAATATATACTTATATATTATAATATTTAGTAAATAAATAAATGAGATAAGATAAATAAATAGTAATAAATATAAATTACATAATAAAAATCATGTATAAATAAAATGTACAAACGTAGTAAAGAAAGAAAAAGAAAAGTGAGCAAACCTTACCTTTTGTGATTGACAGCAGGTAAGCGAAGGGTCGGTCACTGACATCGCCTTGTAAAGACAACAGATTTACGTCAGAAGTACACTTACAGTTCGAGAGGGAGGAAAGAATGCGGTGGAAAGCGGATTTCTAAAGGATTAACAAGGTGGAATATTTCAAGGAGAAAAATCGCTGTCAGTCTCGCCTTCGGATGCATCCTCTTCGTGACTTGATTGAGATTATTCGGAACATACAGGGAGAATCAATAATTTTACAGTTTCCGGCAACAACTCTGTTTTGTTTCACAGCCTGCCTTTTAATGCTTGATATGAAAGGATCAGAAGAAACTAAGAGCCGTTTGAACACATCTTCCATAGTGTTCTGCGTGGAACTCTTTCGTGAAAATTCCTCTCTGTATTTTTTTATGTCCTTGTTGCGTGCTTCTTGAGCTTCCTCGGACAACTGGCCGATTGGAAGCAGCGAACGAGCAATGACCTCTGGGCGATGAACTAGCAATGTATGCACCGAAGTGGGCATATAACAGCACGTATTGTGTTCAACGTAATAAAGTGCTGTTTCCACCGCATACTGTTCAAATTTGCTACAATTCACCTGGAAGCCACTTGAGATAGTTTGCAATATTACGTAACACCGTTTTATTAATGATTCGTCCAATCCCGTTAACAAAGCAGACATAGCATAATTTTCAAAGAAGCGACGAGCTGTATTTCCATCATCGGTGTTTCCATATCCTGGTTTTGGACGATCGATGATTAGATCTAAACTTGCCCGAAATCCATTTTGTATCTGTCTCTTGCGGCTTTCTACACACACCTTCTCCACACTACGTGCTTGCCACTTCCTAATAAATGTCTGTAGGATAAATGCAGACAACATTCGAAGAAACGTATCCACGCATGCAATGTGGACAATCCAAATTGCATACTTTCCTCCTCAACTTTTCTCTGTAGCATTTCGTCGACATTATTGAAGGTCTTAGAAGTTGCGTCACACAAATAGTAACACTGGGTTGATTTTGTTGATTTACTGCATTACACACTTTTCCATATCATTGTCAATGCTAACTTGTATCTTACTGATATTTGCTTGCCATCAATCACAGCGTGGAAAGGAACGAGTAATCTAATTTCTTCTTTACTACTACCTTCACATTCTTCCGGGTCTTCACGCAAAATTAATTGGAAAAAATAAAATAACATTTTTCGTGTAAATTATATGCCAAAGGCTACAACATAATTATTAAATTAGATTTAAGCTAGAATTAAGTTAGCTTTAGTTAGTATTAGCTTTTTTACCTCTCCCTTAGCTGCTTAAGCCGCAAGGCAGCAGCGTAATTTGTACGCCAGTATTAAATAAATTCCCGCCTTCTCAGGGGGAATGGAGGGGAAACAGAAAAAAAGGTGTGGAATTCTTCCAATTAGTAACTTCAGTGTTTGTCTTTTTGTCCTTTGAAGTCAATTGCGGTGGAACAATTGCTGTGAAAAAACAGATGCGTCAGACACATTGCTATCAGGGAAAGCCTGCTTATACTATGTTCAGAGCTACCATCACATCCCCATTTGCAAATGATGCTTATGTCACTCAATTGCTCTTGAGACAAACGGCTAATAATATTTTTCTGTATTAACAAAAGTCTATCTACGGTGTGGTCCAATAAACTCTGCAATTTGACCTCTGCCTTACATTCAGTGATTGTTATGGAAACGCATGGATTTTGTTTGGCTATTGCTACTTGTTTGTACGGAGGGTAGAGCTTGCAGTTGTTATCAATGCTTGTGGATCGTAACAATTGATACTGCCTTGTAGAGAGTTTACAGCCAAGAAAAATGGGAAGAGCAGCATCATCAGATAGTGAATTTTCTTTCCTTGCGTGAAAAGCTCGAATGTATTTTGACGCTCTAGATAGTTGTTAGCGTTGCTTCTTTGACCACTTTCGATGCCTGCAACTGCCCGGAAGACCGTAAACTCATTTGAGTTGCATAGGATAACTCGGATGAAGAAAGCGTTGCACGAACTTCTTCTGTTTTCCTACGCTTCGAACGATCACTTAGTTCAACAAAGGGTGTGGAAGGACGACCACCTTTACTTCTAACAGAATCCTGTAATTTATAAACCTAAAAAGCAACCTGCAACCATTCATCGTACTTTTGGAAAAACCTTGTCTCTCTCCTGTGAACGTTTTGCCACATCCTTCTCATTTTGTGGAATAGAGCCGCAAAAGACCCCTTTCTAAAACAGGGACATACACACAACGACCACATTTATCAGAAATTTCTTTTTCCACCAATTCAGTTATAGAAGAAAGACCATCTTTCAACATATTCTTGACGATCATAAAAATCTCTCACCGTGTAGAACACACATGATCATCAGAGGATCCTGAAATAAAAAGAAATTACTAAGTATTGTATTACATAATAAACGATGTTCATTCTGAACCATCCAAAAAGTAACAACACAGTTTACCGCAACGTGATACACACACGCATATTACCAATTATTCATAGAACGCCAAACTGCAGAAATTTTCAATAAAACATTTCTTTATTCATAACTTATTGAATACCTCTACACGATTATGTGAGTTATAAGTCGTTATTCGCACTACTTACTAGCACAAATCCCCTGAACAAAACTCTCCACTTATTTCACTAACGCAATGTACTGCGGTGAGATAAACACGTTCATCAGAAATTATTCATAAACCGTCAAAATTTAAAAATATTCGAAAAATCTTTGAATTATTTATAACTTATTGACAAATTCGTTGATATGAGTTATAACCGTTATTCGCACTCATTAGTACAAAATCCCTTGAACAGAACTCTTTGTATATTTCACTATGGCACAGTTCCATGGCGAGATGCACACGCACAAAAGAAATTAGTCATAAAACCTTAAACCGCGGATATTTGCAATACGTGTTAGCTTTATTTATAACTTATTGAATTACTCTATTCGTTTATATGAGTTTTAAATTGTTATACGCATTTCTTATTTGTACAAAATCCTTTGAACGGAACTCTTCGTATATTTCACTGTATCACTGTTCCGCGGCGAGTTGCACACGCATATAAGAAATTATTCATAAAACCTGAAACTGCAGAAATTTACAATAAGTGTTTGCTTTATTCATAACTTATTTAATTACTCCATTCTGTGAATATAGTTATAAATCTTATGCACTCCTTATATTTTATAAAATTTGTGAACTAAATTCTCTATTAATTTTACTAATTAGCTTACCGCGGGGTACCTTTAAGGAAAGTTAAAACATTTTACACAATTACAGAATGAAAATCTTGTTTATTAATGCAGGAGTTTTCGGAAGAATTAGTTAAATCTATACAAACATATTTCGACGAACTGATAACATTCTATGCGAAATTATTTGACCAGTGCCTCAACGCATTCATTCTTTACTAACTATTCAGTAAACCTTATTTGGCAGCATCCGCGCGATAAATGCGTTTTTAGAAAGATGATCAAGGAATCTTATAGCTGAATGCAATTTAAATGAGTTATATAAACTTTTCTTTTACTGAATTCTTTGAACGGATCACATTCATCTAATGCAGCGTGTCGAAGAGATGCATGTGCTCAGAAACACAATAGTTTATAAAACTTGAATATGCGTCTGTACTCGGCCAATCCTTATTAACTTCAAAGGTAATGTAATATTCTAATGACTAGTATTCATAATCACAAGTTATTCACAATATTTGCCGGTACAGAACTTGTGAATGGAATGATTCTTAGTTTTAAGTCCCCGCTCAGTAATGCAGGTTGCCGCTACGAGATATACACTGTGATAGAAGATATTTAATAAAACACGAATCTGCAGCGAGACGCAGCCAAATTTTCTTTTAACTGAATGATTAATACACAAGCTAAATTGTCATTAAAATTTGCAGGTGTTATATTGCGTTCTATATTACTTTTAGACTACTTAGATTTTATATAACATTGCATCGAATATAAATAATCGTAATCCATATTAAATTAACGTAATTTTTGTTTTACTTACCACCAACAGGGACATCCTTAATTGCAAAGCACAGTAAAAATAATTTTGTAGCACGTTTTTATAGCTATTGGAAAGCACAGCTTACTATCGCCTCTGACGCTAGAAGAGCACTGACCGTGTACTCCAACTTCAAACTTCCACTGCGCGCAGCAGGTACAGCGATTATCCTTCATACTTTCACAACACGGTGTGACCAGATGTGCGAATGATTCGCCATCTGGTCACACCGTGCGACTCCGCCCGCCCGCCCGCCCGCCCGCCCGCCCGCCCGCCCGCCCGCCCGCCCGCCCGCCCGCCCGCCCGCCTGCATATCCGTCCGTCCGCCCGAACAAATTTTTCCCTTGAATTTTTGACATGAATAGGAGGGACGCTTAGAAGAATAGAACAAGTCTAGTTTTCGTTGAACACGTTGGGTTTTCTAAAATTGCAAACGTTATAACTAATGCGAGAGAGTATGTGCTGATGTAGCACCACTCGTTATCCCTGTCTTCTCAAAGGGAAGCACGAGTGTGTTTAGTAGTATTACTTCAAAAACGGTAATGTAATTACTATATGAGTATTCTAACACGCCCTCCTACTACCTTCCTGCACGTGGGGAGAGCGTGATAGTATGAATGCTCGTGAAACGAGCTTAAAATTCTCAGGAAGCAGGATCTTTTGGGTTCGAGAAAGGTCTGAACCCTTGACACAATGAATCAGATAAAATACGACTAAAATGAGCATATATTCAATGAAAAATCACAGTGACACAATATTATAACAGGATAATGAACTTTAAGTAGTTGATCACTAAAAAAAAAAGCAAAACAAAGAAATTGGCATCACCTGAACTGCCTGAACACACTTTCACCAATTACAATTCACAATTTGCTTATTCCTCTATCTGAATTTTTATCTACCACATTATTTTACTCTTTCTACTCTCTAGTTTTTCCGTGCACGGCGTTTAAAATGAGTTTTACACTTGTTCAAAGGTATCCCGTTCACAGGTGCTAGCGTTGGGCTTCGCACTCACATTGTGAACTTGAAAGGGAGAAAAAAACGTAACATACACGTTACATAAATTTGACCCCTTTACATATCACAGAAAGCAAATACTTTTAACACAATACAATAAACTATGACTTTTCCAGATAACATCACTGTACAAAGTATGAAAATCATGAATTATTTAAGTAAAATTGTACAAGGTATGACCTCTTTGGATGAATTTAATAACACGTGCAGTAAATGAATTTGAAATTGCCACACATCGTTCGGAATACTTCTCCCGCCTATTCTGACCTTTTACCCACTTTTAACACGAATTGTCGTGTATTTACTGCTATTCTCTTTCTCCAACTGATCGCCGCATAAAAGTTGCCAGTTCTTTTACCTCAACAGCTCCGCATCGCTTGCCTCTAGGTGACCTTGTGGATTTTCTGCCGCTCGCAACCTCGCGTTGCAACCCATATTTGCTCGCTGTCTCACGATGTTACCAGTTTCCCTCCCTCGAGTTCTGGACTCCGCCACGCCTTCAATTTCCACACCCTTCTCCCGTTCTCCGGACGCGTTCGATTCTCGTTCCAGTCCAAATCTTTCTCACCTACGCTTCTCTCTTCCTTAGGTCGTCCTTCTTCAGCCGCGCCTCGTACAAGTTTGTTCGCGCTTCCAGCCTCGAATAATTAATGTTGCTGAATTTATGCGTTAATTGCTCGGCCTACCTACCACACTTTGGGCGTGTGTGGTCTCAGCGTGCAATATGAGATGCTGGATTTAGTTAATGTCCTGCGCGAATTTTACAAATTTGAAATTATTTCGAAGTCAATCACTTCACTTGCTCTGTCAAATATTGTGAATATTTAATGCGAAGAATGTACGTGCACTCCACTTCTCAATTACATCACTTTCGTTGATACGCTTCTCAAGCTAACTTTTAACTACCAAGTTAAAATAAACTCCTATGCTATCAATCGCCTAATCGCCTTCAGAACTCAGTCTAGTCGCCGTCGCTGCTGCAATCATAGAGCTCCTCCGAGGCGCGCCGCGATACTTAAGGTACTCGCGCCTGGGGAAATTTTTGGAGGGGTGAATATTCTCTTTTCGTGACCTCCCGAAAAAACATTATTCGCTAGTTCGGGCGTCAGAGTTCGAAAAGCTGTGGGTAGATGGCGCGTTTACAAGCAATCGCTCCGCCGCGTACTCGACTTCTTTCTTTCTGTTCGCGGGCTTCTTCTCGTAGCTGATGGTGGCGTTATGGGGTTGTCTAATCCCATGAGGTCCCTGAAAAAAGCGAAAATCGGGACAATATGTAAAATACTCAAATATTTAATATATTTTATATCAATTTCATATTTACATTATATTGAACATTTACTTATTAAACTGTGCAGTACAGTGAGCAATTATATATTTCTGCTAGTTTTTTGGGGTAATTGACGTCGGTCAGTCAGAATTTTCTTATAAGCAGAGACCGATCTCTCTTCGCCACATGAGCTAACTGGAGCGTATTTGAGTTCGTATGTGAGATGTAAGCAGTTGAGATGTTCGTTCAGTGGAGATGTAAGCAGTGGAGATGTATGTGAGGTGTTCGTGCATGCTATTCCAGCTGCAATTTCATCGATGAGCCTATGTTTGTTGCACGCGTGGCAAAGAACTCTGCCATCCGTTGTGAACGTCTCGTCCATCGTCATTCAAGATTTCAACTTCGAAGCCAAGGAAGACTGAACGGGCGCCATGTTCACACCAAAGAAAACATGTTGACTGAGCTTGCAAATGCAGATCTCATTTATTTCCGTGAAGGGTTTATTTCAAGCCCTATCTTTCCACGAATCTTGCAGTCTCATCTTTTATAGAGCGATCGCATTGCATTGCTGATAAATTTATCTCTGGAAGTAGCTCGATTTACAAACGCGCACACGTATCCGAATTATTTCATCTGGATACGTCACAGCTCTGTTCTCGACGAAAATACATTTTTTATGTCATACTTTACACTGAATAAGAAAATATATATTAAAATATGAATAATTGTGAAGTTTAATACCCCCGGAAAGAATAAAAATTGCAATCGTATTTTTAAATGTCCACAAAGAAGAAAATACTGAAATGTGTATTTTAGGAGGAATGGTTCGGAATACGTAAAATGCACACATACGCAGAAACATATAAAATTGAATTAAAATGATCCTAATATACAAATTCGAATATATCCTCGTTTTCACAGCTTCTAAATTATGTAAACGACAAAATATGTAAATACACGAAATTTCTTTAATTTCAGCAGTATATTAAAACATAATTTCCATAAATTACTATCTCTAAAAAGTTCATTGGAGTTAAATATACTATGAATCAATTGAACAATGCCTTTCACATCGCCAAGCTAATTCTACAGAAGCTATAAAAAGTATCTGCAGATCACCTTAATTACTTTTATCACATGTCGATCATTGCAATGTACTATTCTGTATTTCTTAATGCACCACCACTTCCCTTGTGTTTCTGTAGAATTTCCCGAGGTTGCTTGCATCTTAAGTACTTTTGCATTCCTTGCGTCTTAAGTACTTTTAAACTGTCTGAAAATGATTAATTTCCGATTTTGTTCCCTAAGGTGATTTTTCTTGAAGTCGTTTTGCAGTCACATTGTATATATGTTTTTTTAAAGTGAGGTCTTCGTGTTTTTCACCAGTCGTTTTCTTGATATTTATCGCCTAAGTTTTTAAAAATGTTCGTGATTCTCCTGAATGTAAATATTGCTTCGAATTTCGAAACCTAATGCCGTACAATGGTCCGTAAATTGTTTCCAAATTCGTTTTTGGTCGTTTTTTGTCTAGAATTTACTTAGTAATTTCGTTGCTTTCATCGGAAAATTCACTACCGAGAGGGATGTGCCCTTAACCGCTAAACTGTTATTTCTTAACAGTTAACGTTTTGTAACTGTTACGCAAAATAAGTTGTTTCGTTTATCCTGTTATTGGGTGTTATCGGTTGAAATGCATAGGCCTGCAATCTGGGCCTAATCCGAACTACTACACCATTTTTCTAACCCCATAATCCGAACTACATCATTTCTGGCAACCATTTTATACGATAACAGCTTCACTGCAGCTAATCAATTATTATTTACCAGTGTTCAAATTATAGATTCAATAATACATAATTCGTCATTATTACACACCATGTACCACACAATTTTTATGTTCTATTGTATACACTACAATCAGAGGTTTATCCTTTAAATTAAGTCCGTCCAATATGTATGTTAACTTATTTCTATCCCATTGCTGCTTATGTGAGATCAACTAATATTTCCCTAGGTCCGATAAAATAAAATGGAGTTATGGTCAAATAACTCGCATTATAATGCTTGATATTCAACAGTCATTACCACTTTAGCTATAGGTAAACAAAAACAGTTTCTCCTCTTACTTTTGGCACTCGTCACTTCACAGTGCACGCATATTTGAAAGAATATTTTCAATCTAAACCCGAATCACTTTTATTTTAGTAATATTCTATACACATTTGCTACACTTTATATGAATTACTATTCATCCTTGGCAGTTCATCCAGTCTCGTTCATATCAGTTGCTTCTCTGTCCAAACATGTTTGGGATAGTAGTGCAAGCAAACGCCGCACGGGGGTCTGAAGAAGGCCGAAACGCGCGCATAGGCACCAAATTTTATTTTTTGAAAAACGGTTATTTCTTGGTAAATGTCAATTCTACATACTTCAAATGACTAGAAACCAGGAAAAATAATGTTTTTATCAATGCTTACAGCCATACGACGCCCTCAAAGCCAAGCGTTTCAGCTGAAGAAAAATTCAGCTACCCAAGCAGTGAAAATATACTTGTTTGATTGTTTATAACTTTTTTCCTAATCAATTGTTCAACTTCCAGAAATTATATGCACTTTCATATTCCTTTCTAAATATATTGAAGTAGTTTGTCATTTTTTTTATTTTTCCTTAAATTAATCCTTGCGTAATTAAGGTATTTAAAAACTGTTTCTTCTTTTGAATAAGTAAATTTTCACAGGCAAAAAAAAAAACACATCCCCAAAATTAATATATATTTTGAAGTGAACATTATTGAACAATTTTCAGTTGGTATCAGCCCCCGATCCACCCATTTCAAAATTATGACCGTTTAAAGTTTGCATTAAGTGTTTGGAAAGAGCACCATTACCTCCGAACATAATACCGAAATCGTTTCGATATTAAATTTCAATATCTTTTCAAAATTATTCCCTCTTTCAATTTGCCAAATTTCTGTGTTTTTCAATCAATGTAAACATAGGAAATTGGGATCTGTAGAACTGAAACACGCAATAAGTGAATTTTGACGGGCAATAACATTAAAACATCTGAACACATCTCGGCCAAATTAATGCATGTTATTAAGTGAACCATTTTTACATTGATAACAACCGCCTTGGTCGTCTCTCAAAATGGCGTCCATTTACATCACGAGGATGAAAAAAGCACCATTCCCAGAACTACGTGATCTTTGACGGACAATTACACAAAAACGATTAAAAACACTTCTTTGAAATTAATAACTATTATTAATTGGACATTTGTTGATGTTTTTACGCTAACAACAGCCGCCCTGGCCTGCCTGTTTAACAATAGTGATCGTTTAAAGACTACATGATGAGGATTGAAAGAAAACGCCTTACCAAAAGTAAGTGGTTTTTGACGGGCAATTGCACAAAAATAACCAAAAACACTTCCATGAAATTAATAAATGTTATTAAGGGGACATTTGATAAACTAGTTTCGCCTCGGCCTGCCTTGTGGAAAATGGCGAACGATTATACTTGAAGTGCTTTGAAAGAAAGTGCCATTTCTAGTAACTAAGTGGTCATTGACGGACCATTATAAAAAAAACAGAAACATCTCCATGAAATTAATATGACTTGAAATGAACAATTGTAAATATTTTTTCGTTGCTCGGGATTGCCTTCCTCTGTGGACGCGCAGTCAGCAGTCGAAGCGTCAGCGCTGGATGCCATGTCAGAGGTGGCGCGCAGGGTGAAATGATCCGGACAGGAAATGACCTCTGGCATATGCGTAACCGCGACTGCTAAAAATAAGACTCAAGTGAAATGAAGATAAGTCTCACAGGAAGCCAACTCAGACGGCCAGGTCTCTGGCATTTCCGTATCATGAAACACATCACTTTCCGGCTTTTGGTCCAAAGAATCCATGCGCCACCTCTTGACAGGTTAAGTAACATAATAGTGAAATAATGTAAAATGATTAATTATTATTTTAAATTATAAATGGCAAACGAGTAGTACAATTGTTACAGTGTAAATCACTACTACCATTAGTATATACTATTTATTCCTTTTACTACTTAAAGAACATTTTTACGGTTTTTCTACTTTTGAAAACCATTGTTATAAAACTTTGTATACACTATCTCTACCCAGTTTTAAACACATATTCCGTTGGGTCATGGAATAAATGCTTATAATAACCTTTTCTTTACTTCTGAACAAATAAATGAAGGTTTTATTCATCTTCAATAATGTCTGATAAAGAAGAGTACTTTTTGACAAATAAATAAACAATATGAATTATGAGGAATAATATTATTTTACACTTAGAACATGTTTCAATAGATTTATACTTAAAGAACCGTTTTAAATCCACTAAATAAATAGTTATTTAACTTAACATCCTATGCGCACGTTTCAGCCCCGTACAGACCACCGTGCGCCGTAAGGTAGCTGCACAAGGTTTACGGTGCTACCAACTTTATTCGTTTTGCGTGGTTTAAATCTTAGCGGTCAGCCATGTTCGGTTGCTGATCATGGACCTGTTATTTTTCAACTGTTATTAATAACATATATTACGAGTCAACTGTTATTGTGATAAGTTATAGAAGAAAAGCTGTTAAGCCCATCTCTACTACCGAGCATGTTGCCATATATCCATACTTTCATTTTAACAATCGATCAAACATAAAATGCATCAGGGGGTGGGGGTGCGGGCTCTTGCGCATCGTATCCGACTCTAGCCAATAAGCTTCAGACACCAGTTTGCGTCACATTGTTAGCGGGAATTTTAAATGCAGCCAGATACCAAAATCATCACATCGTTGCAAAATATTGTATTAAGCATTCATTTTAAATATCGCATCTTGTACACCTTCGGGTTATTTTTCGCTGATTACCGTTGAAAATTGTCATTTTGTATCCCTTTCAAAATGTTTCTCGACACTTCTCGCTCTCCATGCAACATGGCGGCCGGCGTGTGGTCTGGCTTTTCAAACGAAGTGCCCATGCTGTCGTCACGTGGTTCGTGATGCAACCTGGTGATACACAGAACCAGCTAAAATCGGTGCATCGGAGGAACCCGCCCCATGTATTTCCTCTATGGAATGCATATTAGTATGACCGTGGATCGTAATCCAAATCAATATGTATTGTCAACAGTGGCGGCTCGTGGGTATTCGCACGTTCGCATGTGCACACCCAAATACTCGTAATTGCGGTGCATTTTTTAAAACATTTCTTAATAAGAGGGGAATACAAGTCCTCTCAGAGCGTTTCCGAAACATGGCATTTCAAAACACGCGCCGTTCGGAAGCTGCGATTGACAGTCCACCACCCAATGCCCTTCGTGACAGCCAGCTAGAGCACACTCGGGAAATGCGAACGAGCCGAGGGCTTCGGAGGCTCTCTCGTGACTGGAGGGGAAAGAGGGGGAACAATGGTCGCTTGTGGGCGGTTGGAGTAGACTCCGGACAGTGCGGATTTTACTGCGCAGACGCAGTGGTGACCGCTGAATGTGTCTTGACATGTCGTGAAGATATAACACTCAGCTAGCACAAGTTTTTAAGAGAAATGTGACATTGAACGAAGAAAGTGTGAGATATCTCTCCACTTAAATGAGCTCTCATCCCTTCCAAAGCAATTCTTCGGTAGCGCGCGAAACGCAAACGCATTGCTGTGCAGTGTTGCATTCATAAGTATTGTGTTAATCGAATGTTATTTGCACATTTTATTAAAAATTAAGCAACAACTTGTGTTCGTCATGTAAGGCAAATATCCAGATTTTATGAATTATTGGGTATAGAAACTTGTACTTTTAACCTTAAATTTGTACAGCGAGTTTATGGAAAATACTCTATAGAAAAGTGCGAGTAAAAGTTTCGAATCAATGTGTTTCTTGACACCCTTTGAAAAACTGTTCTGCATGTGCCGAATATTGCGGTAACACGACGCAAGTTGTAAATATTTCGGAGGGATCCTTGCCGAGCAAGTGAAGCGGGTGTTCTGTAAAGAAATGCGGCCAACCCTCGTTGCTGATAAGAGAAATTATTCAACATGTTCTCAAACTTCATAAGATCCTTGTTTTTAATAGCCATTTATGTTAATGTATGCCTGTGTGTGTGAGAGAGGTGGGAGAAGAGAGGCGTTGCGCACCCTAATAATACTATTAGCGACCACGAGCCACCACTGATTGTCAAGTATTGATTATGAAAACAAGTGCATGTCGGCGGCGATAAAACGAAAACATACAATTGCACGAGTAAACTCCTGTTGATTAAACGAGAGTAGGCTTGTTTCATGGGTGGATTAATTAGAGGAAAATTAAAAATGAGGCTAGAAAAGCCAGGTTGCTATGAATACGGTACGATATATATTTATAAAAGAAAGTCTTGTTAGTTACACTATTTATAACTTAAGAACGGCTGTACCGATTTGGCTGAAAATTGGTGAGCAGGAAGCTTAGAGCCAGGAGACGGACATAAGATACTGTTTATCCCGTTCGACAACGTTCCTGTGTGAGAACGCACGTTTTTTGCACGTTTTCGCACGTTTTAACGCGTTTTCGTATGTTTTCGCGCCTTTTCGCCTAAGTTTTCTGTGTAGAAGCGTTCTGCAGCGGAGAACAAGCAAGCAATCAAGCAAAGATACAAATGAAGCTAATAAGTGCGTGTTAAAAAGTGAAGTGAAGTATAATTAACAATGTCGCAACCAATACGATCGAATCTTTCCCGACAAAGCCGTAATGCAAGAAGGATACGAAACATTGCTAATGAAAGGACTGAAGAAGAACGAGAAATTGCACGTGAAGAGCGCCGCGTAAGTATGGCTCGAGTTCGTGCTTCTCAATCACCAGAGCAACGTGAGGCAGCCCGTGAAACGGCTCGGTTGGCAATGCAAAATCGTCGAGCGAACAACAGAAGCACCAACAGATGAAGCCACCAACTATCCAATTGAATTTTTAAACTCCTTGGATGTGCCTGGCTTACCACCGCACAATTTACACCTAAAAGTTGGCAATTTACACCTAAAAGTAGTAATCATGCTTCGAAACATAAACCAACCAAAACTGTGCAACGGTACGCGTTTGGTGGTTAGAAAATTGATGAACAATGTAATTTACGCGACGATACTCAAAGGAAAATTCGAAGGTGAGGAAGTTCTCATTCCGAGGATCCCGATGATCCCAACCGATATGACGTTTCAATTTAAAAGACTTCAATTTCCGATCCGTCTTGCATTCCTGACCTCAACAAATCAAAGGCCAACCTTTTTGGGTTTGAATTTTTTTCCCATAATTGGCATGTTCGGGAAGCTTGTTTGTTTTTGCCCTGATAATAAAACAAAAAACTTAACTGAAGAGTGCAACCTACACCAAAATACAGGAACAATAATGAATGATTAATCTACTTCATTTTTTATTTTATTTTCTAATAAACAATTTAACTTAATAAATTCCAAAATCTGCTTATTTATTGCCTTTAACAGCCGGTCCCTATGATTACAGCTTTGTATTTCTCTCTTACACAAAAATCAATTTAAAAAACGCTCTGCTACGTAGGAGATTTTTTAATTATCTATTTAATATCAGAGCGTTTTTTTAAATTCTTCTTTGTTTGAGAGAAAAACACAAATCTGCAATTGCTTTATTATCACGAGTGCAACAAGGATAGCACATTTTCTCACAGCGAGTGCGACGCGAGAAAAAGATGGGACCGGCTGTTGAGGCGGAACAGAGTTCGCCGGGTCAGCTAGTATCTAATAAAACAAAACGGCAAGAAACACTTCGTACGCTCTATGAAATTTTTGCTGTTGCTCTGAGAAAGCAGCTGGACCTAAACATCCAATCAGTGGCGGATAAACTAATATTCAAAAATAAGCCTCTGCTTTGTGGTAGGATATTATCCACCAGACCTAAAAAAAATGTGAACGTTGACAAGAACTGAGTTATCGGCATCCAAAAATATTTATTAAATTGGAAATATTATGCCCAAATTTTGCCAGAAAACATAAAAGGTATAACTATCCAGTGGCAGCCGGTACGGAATTCTGCAGGTGGTGCCAGTTAGTGATGCGACATCGATAACAAAACATCGATGTTACAAATTATCGAGGTTCTAAATTAAGACTGCGATATTTTAAAAGTGATTTAGTATTCTCTAAAATAAAATTCATGGGCAACAAAATTTAATTTTTCAGTGACCGTGTTTATTAATTTATGATGAAGATTAAACTAAAAATAATAAGAACAAACTAAAAATAATAAGAGCAAATAAAAATACTCAGTCTGAAATCTGGCGGCGCTAGCCGAATTCGTTTACTACGCTCCGTGAAGTCACGAAGGTTAATCGAATTCGAGACTCGCGGTTTCCTGGTTGGGTGACCGGCCAGGAACCCCGGGATCTAACGGCGTCGAGCCCCTGGCCGAAGGGATAAAAGGCACTGACTGACTGCGACGTGGAGACTCGACAAATACAGTCAATACACAGACAATAACAAACACAGACAATCAATAACAATAATAATAGTAATTAATTAGTAACGGAGGATTACTTCAACAGAAGAGCTCAACGCCCAATAAGGGTTAAGAAACGCGTTGCGTCAACGACGCAACAAAAAAAGCCTAAGCGCCCACAGTTATCTAAGATGTCACTTACGCCCGCGGCGTACGCCGTCTCTCCTTGCGCGAAACACAAGGAATGACGTACGAAATACCTGAGTATCAGGGTCATCCTGAGCGAAAGATAGTCTGCTGGATGAAGATAATGCTATTGGCGCACTCTGTGAAGCAGAACTTGAACTACTGTGCCACTTCCACCTTGACACCGTCTTAACCATAAGAGCTGCATACAAACCAATTCAGTGTTCTTTATACAGAGTTAAATGGACAGAGACGGTGCCAATCAGTTAGGTGGCTCAGAGGTTCAGGAGGAAGCCGACGAAGCATTACGCCCTGTGCCTTTGAAGAGAGTATTAATCGAGCATCGAATGACTAACCGCTCGTTCAAGTAAATTACTATAAAGAAAAATATTTTGAAGAAACAATATTTTATTCACACACTTGTGATGAAAAAATTGTTTTCCTTCCTTTTTGTTGGTGGTGCCATGGCACACTGGCACTACCCTACAAGCCGCCACTGTAATTATCATACAATACAATTCACAGAGTGACAAGAAATGTATGACGGACATGTGAAGGATGGAAAGATCAAATGTGAGACGGTATAGATCAAGACGCCTAATTCTGTGTAAAGAGCGGGCACGCATTAAATTTCTGCACAGTTCTTACGGGTAAAAACGTTGCCACTATGCAGCGTAGCTCTCACGTAAAGAATCAAGATGCAACGAAGATTCAGAGCATGGTTAGCCATGCAATTGATGCCCTAAGACTTTCTTAACATTGTTTATTCTGTTACGTCAGTATGAAGACAAAATGAACAATAATTACGTTCAGATTTGCTCAGGTTGGATTGTAAGTATAGTCGCAATTTTCAGTAGTGGCGAGGCGTGCCGCATTTCGGTGGGCAAGCAACAGTTCGTGATGCGAGCCCAAACTTGAAAGACCGACATATTCAATGAAAAATATCAAAAAGAACCGTTCCCTCGAGTTCCTGTCTCTCGTCTTCACTTTTGTTCACCGATCTCGAGGTGTTTTCGAAGAAAGTAAAACGCACATTTGTTGTAATGCAGCGTTTTAGAAGCATGGCATAGCATAAATTTGTTATTTAGTATTATAGTAAATGAATAGATAAATATTTAATCATGTCCAGGATATTTCTACATTTGTTAACAGCACCTGGAGTTACTAATGCTGGCCAGCTAAATGAATCTGATCAGTAGATAGTGATGTCTGTTTCTCTCCGTTGGTTTCGTAGGGCTTTGTTAGTGTAATCGCGGAATATCCATCGCTTGCAACGAGCTAGAAATTTTACAGTACGGGCAGCGTATAAGTGACTCTGACAGTTCTCTCGTCACGTGCTGTGGTCCGTCATGTAACCTGCTGGGAAGCAATCAGCTTGCGAGGATTTGTTTACTTTCTTACAGCCAGCGTTCAGCGTTGCCGCTCATCTGACTCGCACGTAGTTACGGAGGCGATAAGGTTCGGCTTTGGCGAAAGTTATGAACATGTCATGACGTGTCGTAGCCTATCAGTAAGCGTTAATGTTTTGAGATTTAATTTATCTGTAATGTAGGTGGTGCAATGTGCGTAGTAATGCGCGGCAACAGTGCATCGACTTGTCAGTCGCTTAAACGCTGCCGGTACGGTAATGTCTTCCATGGTCTGCATGTATCGCAATTCCTGCTACTATATTAGCCTCGTGTGTGTGTTCCGCGAATTAAGAGGTCTCTTGAGCGAAGGAATCGATCCATTTGCGTGAGAACATAGTAAAGACAGCATGAACCCGCGGGCGGAAAGGCGGCATTCATAATTTAAGACGCAATTGGCGCGTCGCTACGCGTATCAAAGTTGATGACGAGACCCCGCGCTACGGTTCTCACGATTAACACAAATAATCTTTGTCTACCCAACGCATAATTTACTACGCATTTTATGCCAAAATACTTGTGTGCATAAGTTTGGAAAACAAAAAAAGAATTATAAACAAATTACTACTTCTGCTTGAAACAGTGGATAGGCATCAATGACCTGTTTGAATTGTTCTTCAGGAATTTGTTAAGAATATTTATCAAAAGTTTCACTGTACATCAGCTGAGAAGCGTGAACATGATTTCAGAATGAAAAGCAATCATTAACAAACTAAGATTGAGTTGCATACTTCTTTATTTTCTGCAGCATTGTCAGTTTTACTTCTTTTAGTAACACTGCACAATTCGAAAAAGGTTGGTAATGCCGAAAGATTGGATAAGAAACTGTGGGCTCACGAATTCGCAGATGCAGCCAAATAGAACTGATGTGCGTAACGGTGTAAATAATGATCACATACATACTTTTCTTTAGCTTTCCCACTCAGTACGTTTGACCGTTCATTATTGAAGCACCATCATAGCAATAAGCAATTTATCTATTTATTTATTTATTTTACGTAAAAAAAAGTTAAAAACTGCGTATGACGTGCTATGGGGAAAAGTGAATTGTGTGCACATTTTCAAAATTCTGTGATCCCTACACTAAGTCATATACTACTTAAATTTTGAAAGGGAGAAAAAAAATTATTTTTTCGATTGTCGTCTTTTAAGTGCATCTGCAACTCAATCCGAAGCAGAGAATACATGCAGTTCCGCTGAAAATATTTATGAAGGTTCAAAACCGTTCATAGATTTCTCCGTTCAGTTCGTACCAATATATGATCTCAAGTTGTTTACAAGTCGAAACATTCATTGATTCATCGGCAACTTTAGACATACATTTTGAGCTTTGTTTCTTAAGATAACAGGTATATAACACTTCATAGTTTAAAAGAGCTCTGAAGTTTAGCATGCAATGTTATTCTCGCTCGCAATTTTCTGATGGATCAATGATAACCTGCATGAGACAATACTGCAAAATACAATGTCTGTGGTGACGTGGCTACTGGCTTGAAGCAACTGAAATTGAAACAATCGGGAAGCGACATTTAACCTCGATTTTCTCACACTTTGAAATTTAAATTAATTTCACTTCATTGTTCATGAAATTCAACACAATGTGGGGTATTTTTGTCATGGTAGTTTCCAGGTATCCTGTGGAGTGTCTTTGGGTGCAAAACAGTGGCGGCTCTGGGAATAGACAACAGGGAGGGCACACAAAGTTGCAGGATCCAATAAAGTTAGGCATTCGAAAAATTGTAATATGTGCATTAAATCACATAAGTCAATCAAATTATCTCCGAGGAAGACTGTCTAAACACGGGATCTATAAATTAAATTTACTCTTCTGTTTTTAGATTCTGTAAATTTATCTATTACTAATTCATTAAAATTAACCGAGTCTCGTTTCTATTGATAACATACAAAGTGCATTCACTATTTCTTTCGTCATGGTTTTCTTAAAAATGACTTTACTCTCTTCAAGTGGAGAAAGCTCTCTCTGATTCAACAGTTGTCATTGGAGTTGAACATATTACTTTTAATAATTTAGCTGATTCTGAAAACACATACAGTAAGTTATTATTCACTAACACTTCCAAAAGTGGTAAAATTCCTTCAGCACAGCTCAAATCACTCCTTTTATACAGCACATTCAGCTCAGATTTAGGTTTGCTAGCTTCCACAAACGGATAGTACTGTAAAATGCGATCAACCTTTTCTTTGGGGAAATTTTCCTGATATTGTTGGAAGATTTTACTAGCAAAGAGAGAAGATATGGTTAAATGCCCCGTAAAATTAAGACGATCATTTACCCCTGTGATAATTACATCACATAATTCAAGAGCTGCCATTCTACAGCCCTCAACCTTCCTTCTTTTACCTTCACAGTTGTTTTCTACATATATATTTCCATGACACAGGGGATTGTCTCTTATCTTTTGAATATTATTTTTGAATTTATTTATACAATCATTAATTTGCAAAGAATCGACACCCCTCTTTTGGATCTGGTAACATAAAATTTCAACATGAGGCATTACTTTGCTAAAAAAAACTCGAGCCAAAATAAGAATAGGTCGTCTTTCAACAAATTTAGTAACCCTACAGCCTTTCTAATTGTATTACTGTCAGATTCTCCATCAATTATCTCTTCAAAACATTGAATCAGATCATCTTTGTGAGGATAAACAACAAGAACTGACCTGCTTTGAAAAGACCAACGAGTATTTGGTCCATGGGGGAGGCGTCTTTTCACCACATTGTGTAACAGTCATTCGTTTGGATGAACGTGAAAAGAAAGCAGCAAATCCTTCAAGACTAGAAAAAAAATTCTGGCCATTTTGTTTTGGGAAGCACATTTTGCAACTATTACATTGAACTGGTGAGCGTAGCAGTGAACGAAGTTTTTTGCAAAATAGCTTGCACACCATTAACCTCTCCTGACATCACGGATGCTCCATCATAACTCTGGCCAATTAATTTGTCAGAATTTTCATGCAATTTCAAAAGCTGAAGCTGCTCTAAAATACATTGACTGATACTCTCAGATGTGTGAGCCTTTGGTACTATAAATCCCCAAAAGCGCTCATATATTTTATTGTCATGAACATATCGGATTATCAGTACCAATTGACTCTGAGTAGAAACGTCAGTCGTTTCATCAGCTTGAATTGCAACAAAATCTGAATTTTCTACTTCTCGTAATATTAACGAACGTGCAACACTCAATATTGCATCAAGCAATTCATTTTGCACAACCTTTGATGTTCCTAAGAAACCACATTTATTTTCGGTCAAATGTTTCTTCAAAATACTTCAACGTCACTCATTAAATTTATTAATCCAGGAACACACCAGGATTGGAGGAATCAGCTGATTCATCGTGCCCTCTTAAAGCAAGCTCGAAAGAACCACAAAAGCGAATGCAGTCAATGATTCTGCTTAAAATGTATCTATTTTCTCTCACACTTTCGTTGTGTTCCTTAACAGAACGTCTGTAAGCTGAATCGAGTTGTGATTGAATGCTTACAGAACCCAGCAGTAATTTCATAATGCATGTGTTTTTGACTCATGGCGTGCTTCCTCACCTTCTCTTTCAAATGTTTTATATCCTTCACGCCTTTTACTGTCCAGGATTCATCAGTCTGAGGCGAGAATATTAAACACACGAAGCAAAAAATGCGTGAACTTCATCACAACTACAAAGCCACTTTGCCAGTAAATACAATTTTGAAATTTTCGTACAAAAGAACGATTGCCGTTTCTATCAGGTTGTATAATTTTCATATCAGGCCGAGGTGGTCCAATTCTTTTTATGCAGAGCCGTGCATCATAATCAAGATTGACTGTTTTCAGGCATTTTACAGAATTGGAAACCATTCTCAATCTCAAGGCAACACACAATTGAACAACACAAAATGGCCGCAAAGATCAGAACACAGAGCATTCATACAGTTTGTACATGGATCGGAAAACCGATGCCGACCGTGCTGATTGCACACGACTGCACTTAATGCTTGTGAGGGGCAGATAAGTTAAACAGGCCACCAGCAGATAGCACTGGCCTTGACGAAAATGAAGCGAAAGGAATACTGTAAGTTTAAAAATCGATCAATAGGTAGCGCCGGTCAACGGCGATGCTACTTCCCGTGGCAGGCTGCTCGGCGGCGGCTGTCGCAAGACGCCAGTTGCCGAACCTATGTTGCCATTTGAGAACTCATTGGTGGCAATGTCAGTAAGTTCTGTAACAACAGCGCATTTTGGACACTGGGGCGAGTGTCCGCAGCCAATGATAACCGTTCTAGGGAACAAGCGGGAGTATGAATGCTAAAAATACGTTCGATTCGAAAACAACGCTACGAAGATGGATACCCACGGAGATTATTTTAAATAGTGCAGGAAGAGAAATACTGATCTCAGTAGGAGGGGGGCAGTGTCCCTAGCGCCTCCTTGCTGCAAAATATACATCTTCATCCATTACAAATGTTCTCTTGCAAAATGACAATTTTTGAGATGTGTAACTTTCTTTGTGCACCAACGATCTCTGACGTGGACTACTACTATGTATTCAACCCTACTAAAAAAAAGTAGAAATATAAATACTTCACATTATTTATAGATGTTGAACGTGAATGTCATTTGGGGAATCACTGTGAAGGAATTGTTGAACTATTACTATATTTTTAGTTTTTTAATCAAATGTTTTATGAACATTTTGCAGATTTTCAATTCTTCTTTGAATAACGTTTTTTGTATGATTTCCGTACAGCTTCCGCTGGAGCAGGAGGAGGATACCCACGACCAAGCTTATTGCCTGGAAGAGAGGCAACACTGGGTCTCCATCATCCTTCTGAGTTACTAGGTAGAGGGCCTGGATATGCTGATCAGCTGGCACATCAGGTATTTTTGTTATTGTTATTATTATCATTATTATTGTTATTGCAGCCACTGCCATACATACCTTCGGATCAAATATTCACCTTTCTATAAACTGCAATTAGAAACTTCGTTTTCTTGATCCCTAACAATTTTCTCTTGAGAGTTTGATTTAGTAGAATAAAATTGTGTGGTAGTATTGCTTATTTTATTGTTAGTAAGGTGAATTAGGGTTTTTTAATATTATTCGAACGTAAAGATATGACAATTTTTCATTTGTAATGCAAATAATGGAACAATATTTGCCCATAATTTGTAGGTAGAGTCATAAGGCTGGATATCTAATATAGAGCGATTTTCCTAAGGATGAGCCAAAGTGACAGCTAGTGCTGGCAACATAACTGAAGGTTTTGTGGTCGTTGAGCCTATTAGACTCCCTTCCCGCATTCGTTCGTTTGCAATTGGCTAACTTGTAAATGGCTTCGACACTTCCTTTTGTGGTGTCCTCGTCCGACAAAAATATAGTGCGCTGCGAGAAATAATTGATATTAGGAAGTGCAGTGTAATGTGCTCTTCTGTAAAAAGTCTTTTTTTCTTTATGTATTACATTAAATTTACTTTTTGTGTGATAAATATTCTGTTTATTTTAAAACCGAGACTTGAATGCGAGATGCGTACCGGTGCACGTGTTTCCGGCTTAAAATCATCTTTCTTTCTATTTACAATCGTGGTAGTATTATTTTACTGATTGTGAGAGCATGTTAAGAGATTTTCCACATAGGTAATTAAATTTAAATACTTCCCGGACTCGCATATTCCTCAGCGAAACTCTGCTTCTGCTCGACTTCTGCGTAGGGGTGTTTTCACTGGAGCCATTAGCACTTTACGAAGGGGCGTGACTGAACAGCTGTCGCGGCGGAGGGATACTTCTGCTTTCGCGGATTCAGCTGTCGCGGCGGAGGGATACTGAAATACATGTGTCGTTCATTTGTTTTCGCGAACTGTCACTTTGGCTCATCATATGGCCCGTTTTCACGGTGGAATATGTCACGACATTTTGCGTGTTTCTCGGTAGTGCCGCTAGGTGTCGCATGATTGCGACATTATATCACGCTTTGCTTGATTCCGACGTTCTTTCGCGATAGCAGACACACCTTGCGGTAGAATTTGTAAGTATATCAGATTGCAAGCAGTCACGGTAGAAGCAACTTCGCCAGCTCGAAGCAGGACGCGGGGCACGGGCTGGAGGCGGGATCCGAGTTGGGCGGAATCGGGCGGGCTGGGCGGAAGTGAAATAGGACTTGCCGACTGGCGTGACTATGACTTGTCTCGAATACAAGTTGCGAGTAAAGTTAATAACTACTTGCCTCCGAGGAAACGTATTTCACAATTTTAATAGTAACACCATAGTTCTGATAGCATTGGGATACGAATATGAGTAGAGAAATGTTTCTTTTTAGGTTAGGGTGACATGAAACAGTGGCTTGCACATTACTTAATCGTGATTAGTTTCTAGCGTTTATGTTTGTGTGGAAAATCTTCGTGAATTTTCATCTTCTAATTGCGTGCAATGTCACTATCTTCGAAATAAAAATGTTTTAGTATATTGTTTTCAGTCGAAACGAATGTTTACCTGCGTATCCTCAATAGGCTTCGTTTTTGTGTAGATGAAAAGGTGTTTGAAGATCGATTTCCTAGCGAAATTTTAAATTCGAATTGAAATGTAAAGATGATCAAGGTAGAAATGTAGTTAGTGATCCGATTCGTTCACTAGCGCCATGGATTCGGTTCCGACGACGTAATTCCCGGCTCGGCCACAGTGCGCGCAGCCGACGCACTTTCCCGCGGAATTGTGACGCTTCGCTACGCGTGTCCAAGTTGAGGACGAGGCTCGGGCCTTCGGCCCTCGCGATAACATGAAACATCCTTGAGTCTGTCAATGCATAATTACCAACGCATTTTATGCGAATACCTTTTCTTTCTTTTAAATCCATTTGCCCATGGCACCTACTACAAACACTTTTCCTGGCAAATAATCCTTTGTCCTGACACCACTTAATTACTTCTAACTTATTCTCCTTCCGCAAATCGGCAAAAAACACACCGTTCAAATTCTCCACCATCATATGCAAACAAGAGCACAACAACACAAAGAAACCTTCCGCAAGTAGGAGCAAAGACTCGGCGCGCACCGCTCTAAGAAGATTCGTTCTGTCGTTTTCCAGTTCCGCGCAGGTGAACGAATCGGACCACTAACTACATTTCAGCCACGGTCAAAATTAAATAATGGCAAAAACTCTTCATTGGCTCTATTATAGATATAATTGTTAATTTTTTAGTAAAATATGCCAGATAGTATTTGGTGTGTAAGCATTATACTTTTCACTTATTCCCCAATCAATAATATTTGCTTCTTCATGCCCCAAACTAATTCACGATTCACTGTCAAAAATTTACAAAATTCACCTGAAGTTAATTCATAGGATATATCTTCATTTTATGTAAGATTCTTGCATTATGTAGAAATAGTGAGTCTTTGAAGTGTAGGGCATATCGAGACATGAATGTATTGTATGTGTATCAATAATATTATTACAATACTCAGGGATGAAGATTGAAAATTAATGTTAACAACCCTTGTTTACCCAGAAACCATGGGCATTTCTACCCAAATTTGAAATAAAATATCCAGATTCATAAATAAATCTAATAGTCTTAATAATAAAATGAATATTCTATGCTCTTATTTTACAAGTAAAAGAATCTTATGTGCTCATCACTTCCTATCTACTCGTAATGTATTCTTCCATATCTATTTATTCAAGTAAACATGTTTGAAATTTTTGGGGAAAAATTTTAAGTTTCAAATCAGTAATTTTTTTATTTATTTATTTTTTTTATTGATTTCGTTCGACAATGCCTTTCAAATTAAATTTAAGAGAGGACAGTCGTTATGGACACTAAACAGTAACCTCTTTAAGAGGATTTATTAAGGTAAAATTTGAGAAAAAAATGTAAAGATAACATTGGAATGGAAATATGAGAAAATAAAACTACGGAAGATGAAATTCGTCTTTAGAAAATTTAGAATTAATTCCACGAGGAAAGGGATAAGATTTACCAAGATTAAAACATTGGCAAATGGTGCAAAATAAATGAAATTAAATATTATCGATCTAGTCGAGAATTGAAAGGTCAAATTTGTAGCTTATGTATCTTCCTGCTATTTGTAGCTTATGTATATATGTATGTGGTATCTTCTGTCGCAAGTTCTTTTAGCAATGTATTCGAACCCCCTCAGAAGATCCCTCCTCTCAATCCAACTTCTCACTGCTTCTTTTCTTCCTGCATTGCGAAGATACGATAACCTCTGTTACAACAACAATTACTGCGGATACCGCGTCTGTCGACATTGCACTTTCGAATTATCTAAAATAGCGCACCTTCTTCGGTGTCGAATTATCTAAAATAGCGCACCTTCTTCGGTGTCACGTGACTGAAAATGTTGTGGAAGTAGATGTCAACGTGTAAACGCACACTCTCAACTTTCAAGAAAAGTCATGACTGTGAAAATCGTCATGGAATATTCGATGACATATGCTACCGTGAAAACGGGCCTTGAAAACATGGAAAGTCGTTCTATAACTGATGGCAGACATGTGCATGTCACCGTAAGAAACCTCGGATTGATTTTTCTGTAAATATTGCAACAATTTCTAACCTCTTATGAAGTTTATTAAGTCGAGCTTCTTACGGCAGCAAGTGAATTCCTTCACTTAGGTCATGATAGGGATAATAGCCAAACTCTCTAGCTCATTTGCCTGTGCAAATAGCCTTTAGTATGCTATTACAGGGGAGTAAATATTTTCTTCTCAATTCTTGCCAAAAATGCTCTTTGCTATCTGTTTTCATAATCCACCTTAATTTGTACACAAATTAGGGTAGGAGTCCCTGAGCTCAAGGAAACGTGCACAAATTGTACTTTAATGCCCCATGGGGGGGGGGGGCACACTCAACGCCCATTCATAGGTTTGCTGCATATGCCAACCTGTGCCAATAGAAATGTGTATCCCAGTGGTTGAGGGATTTGTTTATTTTCCATTTGCTTTCCAGGTGTTACCTTCTTTCTGTAACTCCTAGAAGTTCGTTATGCATTCAGTGTGATGTTAACCGTAATGCATGCCTCCCTAATGTATGCACACTGGATTAGACGTCAGCCTCAGGAAAGCTTGAGAGATTTTGCACTCTCAATTAATTGGCCAGGACTAGATCTCTGACTAAACTCCAGGGAGAATGGTGTGTGTCATGGATACCCTGCTATATTCCTATTGCAACCCTGGCACTGGGTGTCCCCTTGTTGGCTCTATGCTGGGTAGGGATAAACTGTTTATGAGGATAAACTTTTAATCCTCTCTGTGGATACCAAACCTTAAGGAAGAGGATTTTAAATGAAAAGAAACCTGACATTCTCTTAATGTTGTGCACTGAGGAAAGAAAGACAATGAAGAGTGCAAGTACAATAAAATTCAAATTGTGGAATTCGGGAAGTTATAGGCTATGATTTGTCAACACATGGGAACTATTCTCTTTAAATATTAATCTCACAAATCTAAAATTAAAAGAATGGCTGGCCCTGTTTTAGTCAAGGGAGATCTGAAAACCTTCCAGTCGGATGAGGATACAAAGTGGAATGGGGAACCTCCACGTCCACACCTCACTCCCACATAAACACTGATCCGTACATTCAACCACCCTTCTCTATTGGAAGGGATCTCACGCCCAGATGTGTGTTCAGAGGGTCTATGGCCCTCCTGATAATTTTGAAACGGTGCCCCTAACTTTATGTAATAAAACATTTTATTTCCGTAAATATATTTAATCTCAGATTAGAGTGCATGATACATTTTAAAATTTACAGTGATGACTAACATACGGCCAAAATAAGTCCATTTGTGTATTCAATTGTATTTGGTATGTTCGAAAAAGTTTTGTTGCCTTAACTCTCTAAGAGATATAAAATTTGAAAATTTCCGGCCTTTTGTTTGATGGAAAACTTGTCCTGTACTCAATAACTTATTGACATGGTATTTTTCAATAAATTATGTTCATTTTATCTATTATGTTCAGTTTATTTTGTATTCAAAGAAAGGACATAGATGTATTTATTTATTTATTTATTTATTCATTCATTTTAATTAACAGACTTGAGCCCATTTCAAAATTCAATTTTACAAAAATTGTTTCAGCAGCACAAGATATGATAGCTCAAAGAACATGTAACAAATATACAAAATAATAAATACAGGAATACTTATTATAATTGATTACAAGATCATTCAATACTCAGAACAAAATGCAATCAATTATAACAGCTTCCAAAAGTTCTGCATTAAGTCCATGAACATAAGTAGCCACTTATGTAATGTATTATTCAGTTAGTAGGTAGAACTGAAGTTATAAGTAACGAAAAAATTTGTTCTTGTATTCCTGATAGGAACCTTAAATTTTGTGTTGTAACAAAAAAGGGTAACCAATTTTATAATTAACAAATTTATATAGAAAATTTAGATCATTAGAAATATGTAGAAAATATAAGGAAGGAATATTCAATAACGACCAATAAATATGATTAATGAAAGGATGACATAGGCCAAAACCTGGAGCAATAATTCTAAAAAAAATTGTGTTGAACGGTTTCTGTGCAGTTTGTATGGACATCAAAACAGAGCAACCATACATGGGTTGCATCCATACAAATTTTAATTCACAAGTTCTTTTTAATACGGCCTAGATGTTGGAAAGCCTTGCTAATCATCATATCAATGTGGTAATTGAAGCTCATTCGACAATCAAATATCACTCCCAAGATTCTTAATCATATTTCAAGTCGACACCATCAGTAGTCCAGGTGTAGACACAATATCATTTCTAAATCTTGAGAATGTTATCTTTTTACATTTCTTTGCATTCAGCAACATGACATTATCCTTTGACCACAGATTAAGTGCTTTAATTGCACTCAGTAAAATCAAAACCTCAAAGAATCTGATACATCTATACAATTTTTATTATTCTTTATTATGCGGACATTCAAATTTAAATACAATTTTCCAAAAATAGTTGGCGGAACAAGAACACTCTAAGGTTCTTGTGATTAATGACTGTCGGTTCATTGGAGTCACGAAAAGAATCACACTCATACTTCATACATTAATATCGCATTACCTATTCGTATTTCAAAATCAAAGATTTTGCTATCTTATTGAACTCCACATTTATGCTGCATAATTCAAATTCCATGTATGTTTACTAAATTGCACATTCTTGTTATGGGATTATTCATGGTGTACTTGGTACCACACATCTGAGTGTAAAATAGCAAAGGAGCTTGTCTTCTCATTCTGTTTGCCACATTAAATCTCAATTCTTCCTATAATGAAGGGCTAGTGGACTTTTGGTTAACTTTGACTAATTTATATATAAATTTAACATCGTTCAATTCTTTCAACAATTTCAATGATGGGATCCTCAACATCGACGAAATCGTTAATGCCAAAAATTGCAAAATATTTGCACATTTTGCTTGTACTTAATATATTTTATATTATTTAAATTTTCCTTTTGAAGCTGTTACTTGAAATTAAATCTGGACATTTGGAGTTTCAGGTGACCACAGTACTATTCTTTCCATAACCAAACATTAAAGAAAACAACTAGAAGTGAAATGCATTCACAAAATACATGCATCTTTGAGATCAGATATAATAGGGCTTGTCACCAAATCAAAGGATTGGCAAAGTTTCTTAACACAGATTAGGAAAATAAACACGGGCACCCCTCTATATCAGCAGACAGCACAACACTCCTGTGCACGAAGAGCCCATGTGAGTGTGTTGAGCAGTTGTCAGAAAGTGATGGAGAAAATAAAGAAATCAAATATCTGAACTTCCATTGTGGCTCTCTCAAGGAATATAATTGTTACAAATCAAGCATTTGGTTAAAAATTTGATGAGGTTATAAAACTAATGTTTTCCAGGGAATCCATTATTATGCTTGTGTCATATATTAAACTAACAGATACACTCCTTATCGGTACTTCAAACTTTCTTATGAGAGCTTACTTTTTTGTTTTTGTTTTCTCTCTTTTACCTCTAATCCTCCTTGGTTTTAGAGAAAACCTCTGTTAGATGGTATCTCCCAACTGTCCGGTGCCAGCTTGTCCCCGAGGTGCGGCCACCATTGTATCTGCCAGGTTCCACCATTCCGTCTTCTGATATGGCCCATGGACTCATATTTAGTGTGTTCTCAGTGATAATGATATTGCTATTGCTACATGCATAGTGTCAGGCCCCTATCAGCGTTTTCCTATATTAGTGAAGTAGGGGGAAACATGTCCACACTTACAGCAAAACCCCTTTATAAGAGACACTTGGGGGAATGGAATTTTGTCTCTTATAAGCGGGAACTCTTATAAATGGGAAATGGGTTTTTGACACATTTAATAAAATGTTACCATATTTTTTATGGATTAGTAAGATTTGTATGTTATTTTAAACTTGACACTTATCAATAAAGAGGAGAATTTTTCTCCCAGCACTTCCCATTCGTGCATCAAATGCCTTAAGAAAATTAACAAAAATTTCTGAGGTCATCCAGGCATTTTTATTGTTTTTATACTCACAGGGGAGGTGCTGAATATCTTTGAAACATCGAGGTTTCGCAAACTTCCCTATCACCAGTGGCTTCAGTTTCTCTGTACCAAGAGCATTGGAACAAAGGAGAATTGATAATCATTCTTTACTCTTGGTACCTCCATGGCATTTTTCTCTTCTAAAAGCAAATGTTTTGCAGGGCAACATCGAAAAGAAAAGACCCGTTTCGTCCGCATTAAAAATATCTCTCAGTTCATAATCTTTAATGAGGGAAGGTAAATTGTCCTTCCACTCGTCCACTTTTTCCGCACTCACACTGTTGCTTTCCCCACAAATGTTTCTGTACACAATATCATGCCTTTTCTTAAACCTATCAATCCACCCATTCGACGCCGAAAAATCTTCAATGTTCAAGCGCAGAGCAATTTCATGCGCCTTCTCCCAAAAATGTTCCCATCAGCGGGGCACCTACAGCTCTGCACTCTTGGAACCACTCTAACAGAATCCTCTCCAATTCGTTGAAGGGAGACAAACGAATTTTTTTCGCCGAACCCATCTTCCTGGCGGCATTGAGGATTTCCTCTCTCTTTTGCATTATCTTTCCAAGGGACGAAACTGGAATTTTCAATCTTTCCGCCTACAGCTCTCAGAGATTGCCCCTTACATTTATCAACTTCATTGATAATGTCCAACTTCTCGGCTAGCGATAAAACCTTCCGTTTCGATGCCATAACTCGGACAAACTTTTTGCCAACTTCGTTGAAGGCAAAAACAAAACAAAAAAACAGTATAAATACACTCGCGTAGCACTAACGTGCGTATGTAATAATGTACACACGTACTAATGCACTATTACACACTAATAACTGCACTAACTACACTCGAAATTGTGCACGTGGCAAAAAAATAGCTCCACTGTACCAAAAATAATACAAATGTACGCACTGCAGCGTCTTCCTTGTTGCCAAGAGACACGAAGCTTACAAAATGAGCTTTCCTCGAGAAATTTGCAGTCCCCTTACACCCATGGCAATGTCCATGCGTAATGCATATATGTCACAAACACCATGCTCCTATTCTAGCCGGACAGGACAGGAAAGATAGGAGGAGGTTAGAAAGATAATACACGGTAGGTGGGAATCCCCATATTATAACACAAGAATAAATATCCATGCCGAAGTGAGATTCAAACTGACCAAGATTGCCATCACGCTGTGGGTTTGGCGATCTCAACTGTTCAGACCCAGTCTTTTCTCTCTTCCTTCTCCTTTCTTTCCTTCCTTTTTGTCTCCATATAGATTAATCTGTCATTGGTGAAAATCAGTCTTCACAATTTCGACAATCCTCTTTGCCACTTATTTTGTCAATTTCCTCCTCCCAAAAACTTGCAAATGAGTAAAATAAATATTTAAATTAAATTAAATTTAATATTAGCCAGAAAACACTTACTTAGAGTAAAACCTAATTGTACGACAAACAGATGGTTGAATGCTCCTTTACGGAGAATATGTCGGAATATAAATTCTATAAAGTATGCTTGGCAGTACATTAAACTGGTTTTGATCTTTACACAACTCCTGTAACCTCTCTTGTAAATTTAATCAAAGATAAATTGTTAACTGATTTTGTTTAATTACTATGTAATTTTGAGTGATTGCCTTCAAAAAAAGAGTCAAAATAGAAAATTATGTTGCTCCCTTTTCATTGAGGCTGAGACAGGAAGCCATATTTAAAATATCAACCCAGAACCCACATATTGAAGTGCAGATTTTCAGTATGCAGTGAAAATGGGGCAATTATTGTGACAAAACTTTTTGTTGATGACAGATGGAACTTAGCATTGTTAGTAAAAATTAGGATGAGTTTCATTTTAGTGATAACATTCATATATGTTTATTGAATGTTTAGCTGATAGTGTAATATTTGATGTTACAATGTGCCAAGTCTCCTCATAATGTTTTTTAATTGGATTTTCATTCTTTTATTTTCAAGACAGTATAATGTTTTATATTTATATGATTTGTGTGAAAATAAATGCAAAAATATTGGTACTCGTCTAATAGGGGTAAATTCCTTATTATTAAATTTCATCAATTCTTGGTAAACTATTGTAGTTTCTGTAATAACTACTTACTTAAAAATGGGGGGGGGAATCTATTTTAAAAATTGCTGGCACTTGTGGGGGGAATAATTAGTATGATTTAATGATTTTTTTCCATGACATTTATTTCATTGTATTTTATTATGTAAACTTCAAAAAATTGCAATTTATTTAATATTTCTTGTTTATATTGTGCCCTTTTTCATATTATTATTTCTCTTGGATATTGTTTGAAGTGATTTTTAATTTTCACAAGCATTCAATGGAAACACTTTTGGAAGTTTGCATAATGGAGAGTACACGTGACAAAAAAAGAAAAAAGGAAAATAATTGCCAGTTTCTTGAAATTTTCAGTAGACAAGTACCTTAAGTTGGTGTTGATGTAAAACCATATTATATTTGTTCCAAAGACTAATTTTTTCTCCTTTTTGCTTGTCCTTTCAGTTGTCTGCTCAGGCAGCTCATGAACAACTTCAACGTCAAATTATGTTGGAGCGAGAACGATTTCCTCATCCTCATGCATCTTTAGTGGCTCAGCATGAGGAATATTTACGGTATGTTAAGGCTACTATGCCAAATGTTGCTTAATTTGAGAACTAAAAAAGACCTCAAAGAGCAATATGAATTCAACCTGAAAGAGCAATTTAGTGAAAACAATCATGTGACTGTTGTTCAAATTGCACTGTAAAGAGCACATTTTATGATAATATTATGGTACTCATTTTTCGAAGAGGCTTTTTTCATACAACAAATCATTCACTACCGGTTCCAAAAAACACATTCTGGTAGAATACTCAATTTTCTTTCTAAACACCCTATGCAGTACAAAATAGCAATGATACCGAACCTTGCCAACAAAGCCACTTTCATTCCTTGTTTTACAATTAAATTTAAATTTAATCTAATTAATTAGAATTACAAATTGCTACTCACTCATCATCAACCAAAAAAATTATACATATTAAATTAAGAAAAATACAAATTACTTAAAGACTTTTAAGTTTGTAATAAAGATTTTATATTTTTAAATTTAAAAGGGTGATTGCCTGTAAATTAAGAAGGTAGAAAAAGTAAATATAAAAAATTAAATACATACAATACCAACATTAACCCTAGTACTAATGACAAACCACAATATATAAACATAGGTTTTCCCTTTTATCATGGCATTTCTAGTAAACTATAAAAAATTTTCAAAAATTATAAAATTAAGTTTCTCTTTAAGCCTTCCCATCAACTTTCGAAGGTCATCAAGAATGTTAAGAACCCCATTTCCTTCTACTGTACCCTGAATGTTATATGCAAGATCAAATGCTAATTCAACAACTGTGATTGCTGATACGTAGGTTCTACAAAAATAAGCCTTAAAATATTTATAAAAGAATACCTTCAAGTCAACCTCAGACAGATGCATATTTCTCACTAACCATGTAATCAGTAACAATCACATTTTCGACTGGGATATTGTAGAAATTTTGGATAAGGAAACGAATGCAAATAAAAGATTTATATCACAAATACTTCATATTCACAAATAGTTCGAAGACTGATATCATACTTCAGTCTGATACAGAGAAGCACAGTCATATTTATAACCTATTAATGTAGTTTTCTGTTTTTCATATTTCTTATGTTTTATATAGCAACATGTTTACTCCCAAGATATCTGGTGCTTGTGATTTCCATTTTACCCTTTGCCAACTTTTATCACTTTTCTTTAGTTATGTTGGCAGACCTTTGTATCTGATCATGTACCTCATTCCACATATTGTCTTACACCACTGACGTCTTTCCTACATTCTGTTTTCTTATACGTCTTTTTGTGTGATAGTGTTACCTACAAGGTATGTAAATTTGTCATTACTACACATTTTTAACTTCAAAATGAGACCAAACACATTCAAATTGAAAACAAGCGCTTTTAAAGAGGGAACAAATACTTTCAGATTGTGAACAAGCTCATTCATGTTGAGACCAAACACTTTCAAATCAAGACGAATTACCTTTAAATTGAGAATAAACATTTAACTCTTTCATTTCCAGATCCCCAGCAAGAAAAAAGGCAATTTAATAAAAAACAAGAAAGGAATATGACACAAAACAGAAAAATGACAATATTATTAAATTGTTTACACAATCATATCAATTAAATTCAAAACTTCTGGTATGAATCTTTGAATATGAACAATTAACTTTGCACAGTTATTGACATTCATTGTATTGATATTGTTATTTATAATTTTTTCTAACTCGCAGAGCTGTAATTCTGTTCGAAATATATTCGTTTTCTTCACCAGTTAATATATTTGGCAACTGCATGGGCAAATCTTTCATAACAGCAGGTATAAAAGATGACCAGGCAAGTTCAATTGAAGACCTACAAGGTCTTAATCTCAAAAGATGATGCCGTATAAATTCTTCTTCCATGAATATTTCTTCAATGCTGTAATGACAAGAAACATTGTCTACCACCAACATCACTGTCGTCTGGTAGATATTTTCAGCAGCGCAGAGACATTGATGAACAAAGTTGTTACCATTTTCTTTTCTAAAAGCACCTCTTCTTACTTCATGTTGAATTAATCCAACTTCATTAATACAACCAGTAACATGGACATTAGATCCATAACTCCCCGCGTCTATGTAACTACATTAAGTTCCTTTCTTAGAACCTCCTTGCTTTCACGAAGTTAATAAATTAAAGTTAGTTTCATCGATGTATATAATAGAAACAATGTCTGCTTGATAACTTAATAGCTACAGAACATATTCATAAGGTTTGATTTTAATTGAATCGTTGTTAGTTTTCACGGGTTCTCTTCGAATATACACACGTGTGAATAATAAAGCCATCTAAATGTTTCCATAAGCATTTAGATGGTTTTATTATTGCACACAATTTCATGATTTGCTTGAAATGTATGTTGAAGTTTCTTTAGTGTAAGCCTTTGATTTTTCTCGATAATCAACAACTAATTCCCAGTGTTCCTCCGTAATTTTCTTCTTCCTCTTTCCACCCCATGGTTTGTTTCCTTTTTGTTTCTTCACCCATCTTTTATTCAGTTCACCCATCTCCGTGTTTTTTCACCAAGAAGGTTTATGTGCTGTTAATTTTGTTGTAACTCCACTAGGTGGCACTGTAGAATAAAACTAAATATTCATGTCAAATGCAACCCGCACCACTTGGTAGCATTTTTAATATCTATATCATTAAATAACTGAAAAAAAGCGTTCTAGGGCATTAAAAACTAAAATTTTGAGGCCAATGACCTCAAAGAAACATTACTCACACTGTAATCTACAGGATGAGATCTTGAACATTCTATTACATTTTTGCTGGTCCCGCGCTTCTCAATATTACCCCACATGCAGAGACGTGCAGAATCTGCAACTAAATGTGGATGAGACAGACAGAGAGACACACAGAGACAAGAGTCAGACAGACTGAGACAGGGACAGAGGGAGAGGGAAGGAGAAAGAGGGAGATGAAGGGCAGAACAATGATTGCAGCATTCTGCTGGTTGTTATATAAAGTCCATATTTGCTGTTTGATGCTTTCTTTATCTCCTCTCAAGCTCGCCCCCTCTTGACCCCTCTCCCACCTCTGGCTCTCTCACTCTCACTCTCTCACCCCCTCCCCCTCTCTTGCTCTCTCTCTCTCTCCTCTCTTTTTTTCTGCATAATTAATCAACAAGATAAACTGTCTTGAACAACTGTAGTTGTTTTCTGTTTACAGAACACGACGACATAACCTGCTTTTCTCAAGTAAAACAATTACCTGTTTACTTCTCATTTAGACCTTGTTTGGTCTCAATACGAAAATGATAAGTTTCAATTTGAGTGTGATTTGGTCTCGAATGTGATAGTTTGTTCCCAATTTGAAAGGGCTTGTTCACTATTTGAATGTGTGGGGTCTCATTTTGAAGTTGAAAAGGTATATACTCTTATCATGTCTTCTTTATACAGTCTCCTCTGTACCAACGCAATGAAACGCTGCAGTGATTATTAGAACCATGGTCAACATCTATCCGTTCACCCTAAAAAAATTGATGTAAACAAACTGAAGAAATCTTTGCGCTGCGCTACGCTTCTAATTGGACAGCTCCTAGCGCATTACTTTCGATGACGCAAGTAGCATACCCTGCTGATTCAAATGGAATGAGAGCTGTCATTCAAATGTCATGTTCATGCAACTACTTTACTTACAATCAGTCTACTTCAGAAAGTAGTTGTCAATAACCGGATGTATCAATTGTTGGCTTAAAATTTGGGAGTTCTAGATCACAATTTACAAACTGCAACAATTTTGAAAGCATTCGTTTCTCATTTCTACACATTTGCCCTTTGGATAGAACAGCACTGACGACAAAGTCATCATGATTCACACAGGTTTCTTCGCCTTTCTTTTCTTCTCTGGCGTTTGTAGTTGTCCCTTGTCAGTGAGCTCTTTTCAGAGTTTCAGTACAGTCAATATGGATATTCCAGCAAACTCTGCGTTTTGCTTCACCGATAATGTTGGATTCCTATGCAATAATGAATTGAAAACATTCAAAATGATGCGCTTTTTGCTACTCTGAAGAAATTTTCAGCACTTGTGTTTAATTACTGAAGGGCCAGCCACACTCTCAGACATTTTAATACGAACTAAATAAGGCTTCGCAGGCCATGGTGCATGGTCCCAAGAGCTATGTTCCACGCGCCTGATCCATGACGGTTAGCATGTTCATGGGCTGAACTATCAGAGGCTCGTAACCTTATCACCCAGCAACACACATTCGGTTCACATTGATCTTTCTTGAAACCATTGCAATGATTTTGATGGAAGTTTAATTTAATGAACTACAGCACATAATTTAGTTCTTATACAGAGAACTATTTACTTTAGCGTCAGGATCCCAACAACAGCAGAGCTCACACTGCAAACCAATGCATCTTAACACACATGCATTTGTTTACATCAGGATTTTTCTTAGGATGAACGGATAGTAGTCTCTGAAATCCATCTATCCATCCTCTGTAACAACACAGTGATTATCACAGCCATGGCCTACATCTATCCATTTTTAAAATTAACTTTGTGAATGACATAAAGTGTAAAAATAAATATCACGAAACATCATATCGTATCTTTGTATTGCTAATTTCTTTTTACACAATCCCCTCTGTAATGACATGGTGTTTATTCTAAACTCTTGGACACATCCAAAACTGTAATGAAGACACTGCCGATACCTACCAACTTTTCTTGTGCCTTGAGTGAGACTCGTTTAATCAACCATACATAATAGGCAGAAACCCAGAATACTTGCTGTGAGAGCCTCAAAGAAAGTACGGGAGAACGATCAATAATAAAATCAGTTTGCCCAGCTCTGTAAATAATATGTGATCACAAGTCTACTAATTGTGTCTACCCTGAGGTTGTTGGCCAATTCTGTGAAAGGGAATTATGATGTTACTGAAGATCTTCTGTTTGTTGTCAAATTTCACTTTACAACGTGTTGTTTTATCCGATTTCTGTTTTTGATACCTATGGCGTTGGATTCAGGATGAAGCTCGCCAGCACACTATTTCACCACTTCTTCAAATCTGTCAGAAAGGACGAAGAAATGTATAAATAAATAAAAGGTCAGCATCAGTTATTTTATTTGGAAAATGTTTCTTCGGGTGAATTTTATAAAGGAGACGAATGCCATTTTCAGATAAACAATCAAGCCTTAGGATAGGAGAGCTTGTTCGTCTCTCTAATTCTTCCTGGTAGTGGCATGGCATCAAAAGTTCTTGGAAGCAATAAAATGTGATAAGATGGAATATTGGTGATATTTACACAAGCAATTCTATTTTCTCTCAGATATTGAGATGCAGATAGTAACGAAAGCATAAACCGACAAATGCCTGTCATGCCTCAAGTAGAACGGCTGCTTCTCAGCATGCCATCACTGTGCAGTGTGCCAAGCAAGCATTCCATCAACTTCCCTTTGCGACTTGGGGAGAGGGAACATTGTGTTTTTCCAAAATTCACTTTACAACACCCCTATTCATCCAATTTGGATGGCTGACACATCAATGGATTCAGGAAGCATGTCCCCATTGCCACTATAAACCCACATTTTTTAATTCCTTCGTGGAAGTACGAAAATAAATTTGAAAAATTAGTTTTGGTTGTCTGGGGGGGTAATTATTAGTTGGGGTTATTAGTAATATAATTTTTGCTTATTTTGGAGCTGCCAGGTTGTGGAAACTAATTGAACTAATATGGGTACACTTAGCCGTATACAGTTCACCTTTCAATAATGGCTCAATTATTTACAGCTTGTCACTGAAGCACCACCACTCACACGCACCACAAGCCCTCTTTTTATTTTTTTTATTGTCACATACATCCTGGTTTACTTTACATGCACATATGCCATTGAAGTTACTGCACTACAGTGATACATATTGTGTATGCACTAAATGGAATATACTACACTCTACAAGGCACAATCACTGTTCACACGTATGACAGCTGGTTTGGGTTAACTTGACTTCTTTAGTTAACTTTTGAATGTAAGTTTTATTTAATGTTTTGTGAATCTAATGTTTATCTTAGTTCAAATTATTTAATTAATGTACTCTGCACAAGATTTACAGAGATTCCATTCTCTGTGAATAAAACAAGCCAACTAAAATTCAAGATGCAATTCACATTCTGTAGAAACTTTACTTCAGGGCCATGTGACAAAAAAGTTGGTGAATATCCTTCAGATGAGATTCACACATACTGTATTCTGAGAGAGTTCTTGGCAAATTCCCACAGAAAGGAATTAGCAAACAACAGGAATGCTGTGGAATGGGCGAAGCAAACACATTTATTAAACACAATTATTTCATAAGAAGTTGTTATTAAATTCATCTGTTTTGGTAAAGAGAAATTAATATCCCTGTAAAATATGCAGTGATGTCACTCTTCAAAGTCATCTTACAATGCATCCCAGCTCAGGAAAATATTGAATCTACAGTAATCTCCAACAATTTTCCACTTCTTATTCTATTACAGTTCAAAATCACTTGAGGTGATCACTGAAAAGAGGAATATGTACATGTGTTGAATGGAAAAATTGATTGTTTCCATGAAAAAATTGCTGTTAATGTAGGTGATTGCGTAATTGAAGTGGCTGGGTAGGCAGGTTTCACTATAGGTAAACATGAGTAGAGACCGAACCATAAGTTTGTGTGAAAACTCACTTTAAACATATGTTTTTTGTTTTACTTCTTTTGATATAAATTTGTTTATAAAAATGTAGAAAATAATATTGAAGTTATTTGCAACATTTAAGCTTTCAAAGGATACTAATCCCATTTTGGATTCCTATACAAAATTTGAAGGGTAGAGGAGAAATAAAATAACCTCACAAACAGTTGCCAACACATAATGAAATAAAATCATGGATGAGAAATTAAATTGTTTGGAAATGCTTTGTACCCAAATTACCATGTTACAAGTGTAACAAAAGGATGGTGTACTCCATAAAATGTTCCATAAATAAATAACTTCCAAGATTAGCTATCTATAAATTAAGACTAAACATTTTAGAATCTAGAGTTACTAAATAACTTCATTTAATAAAAGTAAATAAATTATTTTTAAATTTTCAAAGATCCTACTGAGGAACAGGGAATTCAGAGATCCTACTATTGGAGCTCTAGTGAAAAGGGATGAAAAAATTAGATATCAAAGGTTGTTAAAGGTTTAACTTCAAATTCTTGCGTTCCGAAATTAAATTTGTGTTGTGATATTCTTCATTTTTAGTTTTTAAACCTAGGTATAATGGATTTAATTGACATAGGAAAGATAATGTTAATAGTAGGCGCAAATTGATAGTAATCTATTCAGTATGCTTATCAAAGGGAACAGTGTACATTTACTAATATGCATTACTTCTTGTGTTATAATTTTATCCCCCAGATTAAAGAAAAGACAAGATTTTAGTTATTGAGAGACCTTTGATCTGTTTTGAAACCTAGAAGTTTTGAAACCAATGATTGTCTGTAACGAGATCCATTTCAAACATTTTAGAGACCTGTGTTGTAGGGCAACTTTGTTTTGTAAACTCTTCCAATATCTACATTCATTTTATGTGAAATGTCTCCCCTTTTCTTTGAGGTTAATTTTCAGAAATAGCCACATAGTTCTCAATCTTTTAGATGTTTCAAAAATCTAATTAATTTTATTCCAGTTAGTCTAGTACACAAAAGGTTACTTGATGTATATGAGGAAGCTAGCATGAAACAGAGAAGCTTCCGTATACAAAATAGGATACAGCCAAGCCCAAAAATCTTTGAACTTCGGTTGTCTTTCATATAAAATACACCTTAAAGTATATTTCACACTTTTTTAACGTTACTGTCTCAAATTAATTCCAAGGTAATGTTTTTTGCGATCTACCCCCTTGTAATGTAGAGCAGTCATTCACAATCTAATATAGAGTACTGTAGAGATAATATTTTCAGAAAATCCATGGAAACTTGTGATAAGATTAAAAAGTTGTTTCTTCAGTAAAAAAAAACAAACTTTTTGTTTGTAAAAACCTAATATTACCAAAAAGAAAATAATCATCATTATCCTAAAAGCAAAAAGTACCTTGTCACTGCCGCCATGACATTCTGTCCTTCACTCTCTTAATCTCTGTGTGGTTTCTGTAGTGTAGTTCTTTTTGAAGTTGTTCTAAAAGTTTCACTCTAGGTCTTCCTCTTTTTCGGTGAAAGTGCAGTCTAAATAGCAAGAACTATGTACAGGTTCTATTTCTGTTGTATCTAACATTATTTTATTTGTTGTGGGTTCTTTCCCAAATATCATGAATTTAGATTTCTTTGTGTTAATTTTAATGAGGAACCTTTGCAAGGCTACTATTTATCAGTTTCTGTAATTCTTTTCCTGAACTTGCTAAGATTGCTATATCATCAGCGTATCTTAAACAGTATATTTCTAAACCATTACATTTTATGCCCTTTGTTTTCCTTTAATTTTTTGATTGCTTTTTCTACAAACACGAATTAAATGGGGTGAAGAGAGAATCCTTGTTTTACTCCATTTTTGATCTTCGCTTTGGTCTCCTGGTTATTGATGGTTATTCTTACCTATTGATTTCTATAGAAGTGTAGGATAATTCTTAGATCCTTCCAGTCTTTCATGATTTGAAATAGTATTTTCCAGGTAACCGTATCAAAAGCTTTCTGCAAGGCTATGAATGCTACATATGTGACTCTGTTCATATCCATTCTTCTGTCTAAGATGCTCTTGAGTGTAGTAATAACTTCTCTCGTACCTCTTCCTGACCTAAATCTGAATTGATCTTCATCCAAATTTTGCTGAATTTTACCTTTTATTAGATTTTTGATTATTGGGATGAGGATTTTGGCAGCATGGGATATTAGGGTAATTGTTCTATAATTTTTACATGAAGTTGTTTAAGAAAATAGAAGCTCTTTTTCATTGGATTCATATTAATTATAATTTTTATTGTGAGAAGAAGTTGATTTTAATATTATCAGTTTTAATTATTTATTAATTTTAAAATTTTCCCCCTCCTTCTTTTGCCTCCTCTGATGAAAATAGTAGCTACATCTATGGACTTGCAGCCATCATATTTTGTAGCTTCTAAAACACCATTTGTATTGAAATTTCTGCACAGGTTCCTGGGACATGTTATTATCATGTCCCATGTATTAGTTTAATCATCATATTCATTGTCATTTGCAGATATATCTTGTTCAACATTTCACGCTGAGCACAATTTTCAATTAAAGTAACAAATGTGTTTCTTTGCAGGCAGCAGCGTGAACGAGAAATGAAAGTGCGTGCACTTGAAGAAGCAGCTAGAGGTTCTCGGCCTTAAGGTTTGTTTCAAATCAGCAAGCAGAAAAATAATTAATTATACATTTTGTAATACATGTTTTTTTTTATTTAATCGTTTACCATCGGGACGGGGGGGAGGGGGGCTCCAGGTGTAGTGTCCAACTGGCTTGGTGTTTTCTCGGAAAGAAGTTTTCATTTGTCTTTAATATAAAATGTATTTTTATATGTTGACTTCCAGATAATATTTAGAATGTTATCAATTCATATATTGAATGACTTGGAAGAATAGAAACTTAGTAAAAGCTGCATTTTTTAACACATTTTGGCTTGAGGTGAATGATGTCTGAAGCCCCGTGAGCTCCCCGCCTCTCCCCCTGGGGTGTGCCACTGATATTTAATACAACAGATCTGTGACATTGGTAGTAGAAATGCTTGGTAGTAGCATAGATAGGAATTATATAGTTTGTGTAGCATCGTTTTATGATTTCAATTATATGCAAGAGTCACACTAAAAGTTTTGAGTGTGTGTTGATATTAATTATATTTTAGGCTAGCATGTTTACACATCTTTTCTTTCTCCTGAGTACCCTGCTACAGTTGCTGCCCACATTTATTAACCCAGGAGAGGTCACATGAAAGAACTTGGTCCCCAGTCGTTACTTTATCATGTACAGTTTCATTTGAGAATATTGTATACTCTTGTGATTTTCAGTACCTTTCCCGTAATCTTTTATCTACCAAATCTATTACTTGTCATATGAATATAGGCTGCTGTCAATTCTCAAAAAAATTATTTTATCTCGCGGATGTCTCTGGGTTCGTAAAGCTCCCACATGCCTTCTTACAGTACCAGTATTCACAAGCAGAGCAGAAAAGTGCATCGCCCACAGAGAGCTTGCAATAGCCTGCATTTCCTGTCACAATCCAAACAGGCTCTATCAACTTTGAGGAGGAGAAAACCTTATTGATATTTCCAGGAATTGCAGATAGAAGTTTGCATTGTATTCACCCATGGTTTGTATTGAGATCAATACTAACAGAATTGTCATGAGAATTGATATCTGAAATAGCACAATATTTGCATTCAGAACAAACAAAAGAAACAAGTTCTAGGAAAGAAAACCAACTAGATAAGATTTGAAACTGGAAAGCCAAACCATCCTGTGAATGAGAGAAGTCCAAAAACCAATCTTTGTTTGTAACATTCCTTGTTTGTAATGATTGTGAATAAAAATTGATTACTGAACGTTAGGTACACATACTCATACATTCTCAAACTAACATTCAAAATATACTTTTAATTTCTTTGCATTATTTGAAGGAAAAAAGTTTTGACTTTATGCATTTATAAATACTTCAATTTTTTTTAATAATTATTTATTTATTACAATAAATGGGATGATTCATTGATAAAGTTTTATTACAAAAGAAACAAAACCACAAAATACCATCATAGAAGTGCTTGTATAATCATAGGAGGGCTCCCAAGGTGGGAACCCTGAGAGTCACCTGACTTAAATATGGGAAAAGAGACACTGACATTGACACTGACATATTGTGATCTGCCTGTCAGATAAAAAGTTGTATTTTATCTGACTGCCTATCTGGACAACTAGTCAATGACGACAGTGTGATTGATTGATCTTCGACGCTGCCAAAGGCCCTAGAGAAGTCAGACATCAACTTGATACTAATCCTCAAAAGCAGTAGTTATATACATTTTTTTAAATAATTAAATTGGGTAATGGAGATTGGTCTAAAGCCATGTTTATTTTCAAAAAGGAGGATGGTAGTTAGTATTAACTAACCCATTTTTGTTTCTTATATTATTACTTTGCTACTTTTCCTAGAACAGGAAAAGTACCAGCATTCAGACTCATAGAAAAGTATCCAGAATGGGAGCAAGAGCACATATTTAGATTTCCATTATTAAAATAAAAAAGTTAGGAATAAAGTCAGAACCAGCATTCCCATCCATTTTCAATTTTCCAATTGAATCGGAGATGTCAGCAATACCAATGCCCATGTTATGTTATTAATCATAATGTGAGAAGTATCCATGTGTGGAATGGATACTCTCACATTAAGGGAAGGATGAATATTATTATTTTATTAATTTTTATTTCATTGAACTTTTACAGACCTTGATAAAAGTATCACTTAACAAAAGTATCACAATCATGACCATTTAATATTCAACGTTTCTGTACCGTTCATCCCATTGCAATAAAACTTAGTCAACTTATTGCTTGTACTTGCGCAAATAATATAGGCATAGTGCAATGGGAATGTGTGTAGGTCTGTCGCACATAGACGCACATTGATGATGCTTTTATACGTTATTCTGACTCAAGCGCCCGTGAACAGAAGCTCTATGCAACCAGCTGCACCCTCAAGTAATTAGTGTGTCTTCACAGCATATTCTACCCCTGTTATTGTGAAATATTGGCTGGAATTATTACTTGAACGTTATCTCGGACAAGTATAACAACTTTCTTCAAGACAATGTCATAGCGAATACATGCCCAAACTTGAGGACAAACGTTTTAACAATACTTGAATACCGTGTCCAAATGAGGACATAGAACAAACTCATGCTCACTAGAAAGTCTTTCATCTATTAAAATGTTTGCAGAGTGTAGCATAAAACATGATTAACTATCACATGACTAGTAGCATTTGAAGTGTAATACATTGCAACAGCAAAGCATTGCCGGGTCTACTAAATTTAAGACAATTTGTTCATGAGGTACATTTCAAAAATTTAAAATAAAGTTAAAAATAAAAGAAAAAAAAAATAAATAATTAATTGATAACTACAGTATGTGAAAATAAACAATCTAACAATATACAATGTTTTAATGTTATCAGAGAATTGACTGCTAAAGTGGTTCGCAAAAGAGGATGCTATGCTCTGACCATCATTACTTTGGATATTGCCAAGATGGCTCACTGGTAGTTTACTTCGGGAAGTATTTCTTTTGACACGCCTCCAAAAAGAGCTCAAGTCACTCACAATTGGCCACTCAGTAAGCTGGATGTAATTTTTATAAGTGACTTTCTGAAGATCTTTTCATTTAGGTCTTACAATTGAGTTGTCATAAGATTCAGGGTTATAAATTTTTTGTAAGTATATGTTTTTTTTTTGTTGATTTTTTTCCTCAATTGAAAGAACTTAAAGCTCAGTACAATACCAGGGGTGGTTAAGTATCTACTTAACCACCCCTGGTATTTCACGATATGCGATGGGATGAATGAGTTAAAGTAAAAAGGATGTCATAAAACAGGTCGACACTAACATCAATGCTATAATTCAAAAAAATTGTTAAGTCAATGAGTGGAGTTTAAATAAAAGAAAGATTTTCAATAGTACGAAAATCAAAAACTACAGATGGTGTAACTGAGCAGAAAACAAGAACACAATGAAAGGCGATGATGATGTTGCGGCGGTGATGGTGTAACGGTTAGCTTATCAGACTGTTATACCCATGTTCGCAGGTTCAAACTCGATCGAAGCCGGGTATTTTTAAGATCGAAAAAATCCTTCGTACACCTTCCTTCGGTGGGGAAGTAAAGCTGGCTGTCCCATGTTAGTAGATTAACTGCATGTAAAAGATAAAGCCTAAATGAGGCCTCTGAGCTAAATTCAAATTGCCTGTTTTTTCGCCCCAGTAATACCTACTTTCTTTCTCATCTAGTTGGGAGCGTAACAAAATTTGCGTGGTCAGATGGAAGAGCAGGCCTCATGGCCTGAGTCTCGCCACGTAAAACAAGGCTTCAATTCAATTAAATTCAATGAGGTTCAAAAAAGTAAAGTAGAGGATGGTAAATGTCACAAGTTAATGTATTATCAGCACATTTACTGGCTACAACAGAATCAAAACTTGATAGAATCAGATCAAGAAGAGAACCGTCAGTTAAAGATGTCATTATGTTGGTGGACATGTATTATAGTAAAAGCTTCAGCCAAAATCAGAGTAGTTTGAGATAGCATGGAGGAAAAGGAAATAGCCCTCAATCCATCCAGGAGTTTACATTGTATACCAGGCAGATTGAAGTTACCAGTGAGTAGCATTGAAAATGGTCTGTAAGTCTCATAAATGCTGATAAAAGCAATTGAGTAGGAAGCGTAAAATCCTGGACTACTAGATGGAGGAAGGTATACAGCACCAATAATCAGGTGAATATCACACAGTGACAATTTGATGTACAATTGCTCCACCCAGAGGTGCCACCCATTTGGTCCATGAACAGGCACTGGGCAGCCACTGGAGGAGGCATCTCAATCACATTGGAAGACTGTGAAGTCTGTCATGCCAAATTCAGCATCTTCAAAGGAGTCATTGAGTTAAGTCTCAATTATTCAAGCTCAAACAATTCTAAATAAAAACAGTACTTAAGTGAGGAAGTTAAGGATGTTATAATCATTTAATTACTGAATGATATTAATTAATGATTTGAAGGCCTCTCTGCAACAAAAGTTACTCAGGGGTCCATTTTTCTCCTATGCAACCCGTTATGTTCAACATGAGATTTCCGAGGTTAAACTAGGTGCAAGTTGCCACATGCTTCTCTAAAGGCAAAACACTGACATGAAAAAATTGCTGTAATTTTACTGTTTGACCTCAATGGTTTTTCATTGCATCATTTCAAATTTCAACAGTGTATAATGCAAAAAGATAAAATAAAATTTGAGCTACAATCCAAGAACAGTATTTCAGTTTGTGTGTGTGCAGATGGGCTTGCTTGTGCATGTGTATGTGTGTGCAGATGCTTGAGCATGCATGCAGATGGGTGGGCATGCAAGTGCAAGCAGGTTTTGTAGGGGGAGGGGTAATAATAAAACAAATTATGTTTCAATAGGTTTTGATCTCTTTGCTTACCAATATTTGTGATATTTAATGAATAATTTCATAAATTTTATGAAGATTTTACTTATATGATAAGGCATGTTGTGAAGTCTGTTCACTCAATGCAGCCTTCAGAGAATGAGATCCTGCATTTTCTAGGATTATTAGAACAACACTGCAAACATGAGCAGAGATTGATAAAGGTATAGATTGCTGTGCGATGTATCATTGACTTTTACAGATATGAGAGAGCAAAAGTTGGTCTAGTGAATGGAATTTACCAATGCAGTAAAGTTCAAAATCCTGGGAAGGCATACCTTTTACATTACAGTAAGCAGTTAGTGTCCACTGTAAATTAGTGGCTTTATTAAATACTCATTTTACAAAAAATGAAAGTCCTTACAGCATTTCCTAAAATTATGGTAAACTGCAACTTTAAAATATTTTATTTTGTTGTATAGAATGCTGTTGCATCATTTAATTAACTTCACCAATTGAATGCAACCTTAACATTTTCAATATTTTCAGAGTGGAAATTCAACATTCTCTGATAAATACTGATTATTCAATGACTTGGTACTCTAAACACTTGTTAGAATTTTTTGTAGTGGACATGAAGAAAATGTCAGAAAAAAAAGTTTTGTCATCAATTTGTATTTAATTCCAGTTAACATATTAGAGACAACTGAAGTAAAACAGATATTGACAGTGGTAACTTGGACTGTTTCTCCAGAGAAGCAACTCAGGCTAATTGCAAAGGCAGATTTGAACGTTGTTCAGGAAACAAGCTAATGGAACTAGGTTCAGAACCAAAACTAATCATTCTCTTGCAAATGCAGGATTCCTGTTGCATAGGTGTCTGCACTTACTAGTAAAAAATTTGCAAAATACTGGAAACTGAATAAGAGTAGTGGGAATCTGGGGGGGATAAAATGGATAAAGTAGTTGCTTGTCTTTGAAACAAATGAAATACGTGAATATGCATGCTGCTCTTTTTTTTTTAAAAAAATATTCCTTATTGACCCTTGATGCAACAAGAGACCTATCAAATTTCAATAAGGAAATGCTCTTTTTTTTTTCATTCCCGTGTACATTACTTGCCAGACATAAATGTAAAGTAATTTAAAAAATTAGAGAGATTCAATTACATCCACAAGTTCTTATGTAGTTAAACCCCATTCAAACTGTAAAATTAATTTGAAAATATAGAAAAGCACTTAAATGTAATTAATAATGAACCTACTTTGTGTTTCAATTCAGCAGTGCCTTGCGTGGCAAATGGTTTGTTAAATAGTCATTCTTGAGTCGAAAGACTTGAATGTATGTTCAAAATTACTCATTTTCAGTTCAAATACTTTTTTAATATTTGAAAGTTTTTAAATTTTCTTTTTCACCCTTTAGTGACTTTTGATGGAAAAATAAATATATCTCCTTGCAACATCTCGCTTTGCCCACTGGAAGAAAGGTCATGCATCTTTTGTGAAATTATGAAAGTTAAAAGGTCTTAACGACAATAGCACTTACGCCTTATTGTTCAGTGCAGTATTCTCTGTCTGTAGAAAAAGTTGGAAGAACAAATGTTTTTGAGCCTTTTTTGAAAAAAACTTGTGTTCATATTTTTGGAAAATTGATATAATTTGATTTAAAATTATGTAAGAAAGTTTTGAAAAAACTTCATTTTTGCGATTTTGGAAAATTCAGACTTGCAAATTGCAATGTCTGTGAAAACGTATTGAAAATTGTGTATGAGTTTTATGTAAGAGAAAAGATTTTAAGCATCTTAACACTAGAAAGACAGCAATGATATTCTACCTACGATGGTAAGAAGTTGAAATGACTGGTTCAAATAACTCTTTTTTTTTATTTTTAGAAATCTTTGTTGTAATTCAAGTCGTATAATACATTTTGGGGTATTGAAAAAAAAAAATTGAGTACATCATATGTACATTTAATTGTCTTCCAAGACAGACAACTACTTGTTTTCATGACCCCCACATTTGCCACAGACCATTTTTCCACACCCAGAACAAGTGCCATTGGACTTACTGTTGACACTGTCAATTATTTGTCCTTTGAATGTTTGTTTGTACTGAAGTATTCTGCAACAAGTGAAGCCCTCTTGGAAGTCTACAGCAGTGGCACGTGAAGTTCTTCAGCCAGCGTCTGTAAATACAACCACCAGGACGGATTGTTTCCCCGAGACCTTTTCATATAGAATCCAGGAATTAATTCCTGTAAGGATGTTATAAAATACTTGGACAGTCCAGTATCTGGATGAAGATTTGACAGTGAGATCTCATGCCATTTGATTGAGAACATCAACTCCAAATTTTGTGGAGTTATAAAATAATATTGTCTCTGGCTTCATTTTACCTGTCACTTCAGTGTCACAACCGGAATGCAGGGGAACCCAAATCAGCACATATTTTGTTCTTATTCTTGAATAAACGGAATGATTGCAAGTTATTTTCTTTGAGCTGGTACTGCTCTACAATTATAACGAAGTGTACCCACAATGCTAGTTTTTTTCTGAGCTAGTTTTCTTGCAAGAGATGCCAAAGTGAAAAAACATGTTATATTGTATTCTTGGCCAAGATATGGTGAGGTAAGTTGCATCACAACTCTTTCTGTGATACTCTGGTCTTGTGGGCACAATTCATCCTTTCCAAAATAAACAAAATCATTATATAGATACTTGCTACCAACTTCAGCAAGCATCCAAATTTAATGCTGAACTTGTTGGGTTTATTGGCCATGTATAAACCGATGAGTTTTTGTGGGCAATAATTGTTTGCCAACTATGAGATTCTGAATTGGTATATAGCACGTTGGAGAATTGTGAATAAACATGTTCCAAATTTCAAATATAAGAGCAAATTTGTTGTTCTGTACTCTCTGAGATTTGGTGTTTCTAATGTCAAAGTGAAAATACTGCATTATTTCTTTGAATCTGTCTCTGCTTAGAATTTTTTTGAAAATAGGTAATCCATATTTTTCAGACCATAGCATGTGGAGTGGCAATTTTTTCCAACTCGTACTTCCTCTAATATAAAGAAGCCCAATAAACTCTCTTAATTGAAGAATACTAATTTTTTAGTTAAAAGTGTCGCCCAATGCTTTCTGAGCCTCTGCTTCAGTGCACACTTTTATGTTGCATATTTGAGATGTAATTATTACATCAAAAGCACTCCAATGCTGTCCATCTTTTACGATTTTCTTTAGCACAAGTTGTCAGTCCTTAAGTTGCTTCAAATACATTATGAACCTCCCTTCTTCCTGTATAATTTGTAGAGAATCATCTGTGAGTCCGTTTTGAACCACCTTTAGCAACAGTACTGGAGGATATAGGAATTGACAACATTGTTTCATTTTTATCAAAACCAATACTATCTTCTTCATCAGAACTATCATTGTCAGAGTCATTTTGAAGCATGGGTGCATCATCTAAAACTTCATCACTAATGTCGCCTTAGTCTCCAGACATGTTATCAACTGCCCTTTGTCCCTCAAGAATATCTTCCTCCGTATCTCTATTCATGAGCCATGGTGAAGATGCACTTACAACTGAAAACTAAAACTAGTTGACAAGACTGGAGTAAAAGTAAAATGAATAGTAACTGTCCACCTTCCACATCAACTGAACGTTGAAAAAAAAACTGTAAAGAATATACTTTGTTTCAAACGGTGGGGCTCAGGAAAATGTTTACTGAAATGACACTTCCCCTTTCTCTATGTTTATATTTTCCCTAAATCAGTCGAACTGTCAACAATAACAGAGAGAGGCGATGTTCAGGAAAAATTTAGTAGCCAGGAAAGTCATCCCAATCAAACCAGCAGTCATTTTGACCCATCATTGAAGAACCATGAAGAATTAGCTGTTATCTCAAAAACTAAGATGTCTAAAAGAATAATATTTCTGCATTTTATAGAACATCCCCAAGTCACAAAATACCATAAAAATAAATCAATAAATACAGACACAAAAGAAAACAAGAACTTCAAAACAGTCGAAATGACTGCTTCTGTCATGTAGTGTTAAAGTGAAAAGATTCCTTCAAAATTCACAATGCTTGTAGATGTACCAAATCAGTGAGAGAGAATTAGTGGCATAGCTCAAGTTAATCGGGACTAATGGAGCAATATTGGTGTGAATCGCCCTCCCCCTCTAATTTACCATCACACCGCTGGTCAGTTGTCTCTGCATGTAATCATGTAAGAAAATCACAGGACAAGTATTTAAGAACTTCATTTACAATCATGAAGGTCGGCAAGGCTCACATTCACGCAATTTATACATTAATCGACCTGCTGCTAATTCTATTTGTGCTAATGAGTTGAAAACTTCTCCTAGCAGCTGAAATCAAAAGCAACTCTGGCTCATCTCAAAACTTAAAACTGTTTCTGTCACACTGTGACAAACATGCAAATTCAGGGCAAAAGTTCCCATCAGAAATCATCTATTACTAGCATGCACTAGAGAATCTTAAAATCGAAGTCTTGTCAGGCAAAGTTTTAGAAGTGTTCATGAGCAAATTTCTTTGCAAAGTGAATTTTTTATCAAAATGTTTTAAAACCCTATTTCTCATCCAAGTTTCTAAGTTATTGCCTGTCTTCATGTACAAAACTGCTGTTTATCACTTTCCCTCATTTAAATCTATCCCTCCAACTCTGTCACGGGCATTTACAATTTTATTCAATGATTTTGCAATTCAGGCATCAAGGGTGGGTGACTATAGTGTTCAATCTTATTCAAACCTCAGTTGGTTGGCACCGATTTGGTGTCAGTTGAAATTGATTTCTTTTAAAGCATGGTTGTTCAAATCTCTGGTGGCACACAGATGTAGTGGGTTGGTTAATATGTGAATATTTTCACAAACATTGTAATTTGCGACAAGCAGGTCCCAGCATCCCAGGTCATAAATTGGCCCTGTACTTCAAAGTGGGTCTCATCCTGAATAATTTGCTTTGGCCTGCAGTAGCAACTGTGGACTCCTGCACATGATGTGCCATTACATTTTGAAATTGCATTTAGACATTTCATTATTTTAGCTCACGTTCAGTTGTATATAAGTTGGATAAACACTGTCAAAATTATTTCTATTAAGGAAGTTGCACCCATTTCTTGATAATAACTTGTCATTAAAAAAAATCTTAAAATTAAATTACAAAATTATGAAGTTATTAAAATATACAATTTCATTACTTAATTCAAGCATTTAAATTACATAAATTTGAATTAAAATTTTCAGGTGGTGTCACCCCTACAATGGTGTCACCCTGGGGCGGACTGCCCCTCCTGCCCCCACCTTGCTACGCCAATGTGGAGAATTCCATTTTTGAAAAATTTCTGGGTGAAGTGTACATGCTAGTGCGTTTTACATGGTTAAAATGTTGCACCACATTATTATTTATTATGATACCTTTGTACCTCAATATCAAAATATCATTAAATTACCATGGGGATATTATATACTCTTGAAGGCAAAAGAAAAATCGTGTAAGTCAGGGAACATTCGGAAAAGTTATAGCTGAACTAAACAAAAACACACACACATGTATAACCTTTGGAAATTAGTTAAAAGTTGTATTGTATTAGATATGTTAGAAACTGTTACTAGGGAAACCATTCTTTGAAAAATTATTTCTTTTGCCAAAGAAAATAGAGAAAATGGTAGGTGAATTGAAGCTGAAAGAGGAATAGGGTTTGAAATACAGGTGTACACAAGGTTGAAGAACCCTGCCATTGACATTTCTAACATCAGTATATTATGTGAAAAGATCTTTTTAAATTGGTATCAAGCATAATTTTCAATGGCTTACAACATTGCAATATTTTCAAAAGCCGTAAACTGAGATTGAAATAAAAGTTTGTTTCTTTTATTCTAGAAGAAAAAAGAAGAAAAGAATATCGTAAAATGTTAAGGCAAAGTGTGTTCTATTTTGTGTGATTTGATGCAGAATGACTCTGTTTTGAATCTACTTATTTTTGCATTCTTTTATGATTCAGAAGAAACCAAATTAATTGTAAGTATTATTTTACTGAAGCTGCATATACCTAAGAGTTTCAAGAGATGAAACACTGTATCTTGGGTATTATTTGCAAACCTTTAATAAATAAAAAACAGGGATGGAGAGGAGGAGTCTGTATTGTTCAAGCTGAGTTGTCAATTCTGTATATGCAATCTTGAAGACATGGTGATTTGAGCTCGTACTTTAGAAAGACTATAACATTTTCAAATGTTATTTGTTCTTTGAAATGGGTTTTAGGAAGTATTAATGTTAAATAATAATAATAAAAATAGTGTGATTATGAGAATAAAATAAAAACTATATTGTGAATATTATTTCTCATTCAGCATAAGTCCTTGAAAAAAAATCCTTTATACTTTGAGCATTTACATCAGTACTCAAAATCTCATTACTTCCTCAATTGTCCCATCTTTCCTGAAGCTATTTGCAGTTATCATACATTAAAGCTAAGTGGTCTCATCAATGAGAATAGAGAATTGTTCTTAAGTTGTATATTATTTTTAGCTATCATAAGTAAAATCAGAACACAACACACAGACATTTTTTGACAGCTGGGCACTAAAATGTTTCTCCAGATCAAAAAGAACTTTAAGTCCTTACGGTTAAGAATTGTACTGGAAATGTTGTGAGAAAATAAAATACATTTTTATCCCTTCCATGAATGGAAGGGCATTTGCAGCAGAAATTTAGCGTTTTAGAATATGACACTTTATTAATATACTTGTACATACTGCATCAGGGAAGTGAAATGTAGAAAGTGATCCAATTGTTTAATCACTGGTCTGTTTTAGGAAATATGAAAGTGAAAGCTTCAAGAAAATACTGGTTAATATAGATCCCATGTTTAGTCGATGTTACAATATACTCCATATAGAATGGGCAGTAAACAGAATTCAAGATATATAAAGAAATAATGAATAGAGGAATTGAAAAATTATGGTAGTCCACCACATTTGTCTTTTATGAAATGTCCAGGGTTGGGGAGACAACATTAGCATCTCTTCCTATTTTTCAATGGTTGAAGAATTTGCATTGCAGCTTTTACAGTTTTTTTAATTTGTTGCGTCCACATCTTGACGCAACGCGTCTCCAAGCCCCTTAAGGGGCGTTGAGCGCTTTACACTTGGGAGTAATCCTCCATTAATGTGCTTTTTACTTTTTAATAATTGTCAAGTCTCGTCACGTCGCAGTCAGTCAGTGCCTTTTATCCCTTCGGCCAGGGGCTCGACGCCATTAGATCCCGGGGTTCCTGGCCGGTTACCCAACCACGAACCCGTGAGTCTCGAATGCGCTTAACCTTCGCGACTTCACGGAGCATTCGGCTAGCGCCGCCGGCAATGAAAGATGGAACAGTGCTAATACATCTATACTTTTTATCATTTGAAATATACGAAGTACTGATACTAATTTTTATCGAACTATTGTTTGAGCCTATCACAGGCTATAAAACAATTATCTCATTTTTTCAAATGTTAAGAATTTTTTAAAATTTTTTTTTTGTGTCTTGCCACCAATAGCAATTTTGAATGTCTTTCCTATTTCAGTGACAGGCTAAGCTAAGTCTAGCAACCCCCTACCTGGTAGTGCATTAATGCAAAGCACTATGGGCAAAATCGATAGCAGTGATTTGAAATATGAATCATTTTTCAAGAGCTTCTCGAAACAATTCAAACAATTACACATTTAGAATTATTGTGGTGAGAGAATAAACATTCAGTAGAGTTAGTAAAGGAAATGTATACATTAAAGTAGTAAATTACAACAAAACTCAATAAGAATGTTTTTTAGGAAATTCTTTAAATGCTACGCAAAATTAAAAGTAGTGTTGTGTGTTTTCCTGTTATTCACTAACTTTTAGTGTTTAAATTTCATCTATTCATAATTTATTTTCTCTTCACTATCATTCGAAAAAGGTTAAAAAATAAGCTTTTGTATTAATATTACCTTATTTTATTAATCAAATATAATTCCACAGTCCTAAGCACTGGCCATAGTTCACTGCACTGATCACAGTTCACGTCACCGACCACAGTACGATGCACTGACCACGGTTCACGTCACTGAGCACAATCACTTCACAGTTCAGCTTCCACTGCGGACTTAAGACTGACTCGCGGTCGCCGGCCGCCGCGTATTTATAGTCGGCCAGACAATCGAGAACCTTCCGGACACCGCGCACGTTCTGGAATAATCCGCCGGCAGGTGATGCAATCCGCGCTCACAGGCAGCTCGTGGTGGAGCCGGCAGATGACGCAATCCGCGCTCACAGGCAGCTCGTGGTGGAGCCGGCAGATGACGCAATCCGCGCGTACAGGTAGTTCGTGGTGGTGCCGGCCGATGACGCAATATTAGTTACAATATGATAGGTCATCTTGTGAAATTGAATTGATGTATAACTATTGTTTTCCAATTATTTTATACCGATTACAAATATGGGAAAATTCAGATCATAGTTCATTTAATTTAACTTTCTATATTAAAAAGCTTTTGTGAGGTATTTTGTGTCTTAAATTATCACTATATGCTGTCTGAAGTACTTCACATGAAAGTGCATCGCCAGGTGCACTGCTTGAACTCTGTTAGTCATCTGTTGGGTTGGGAGATATATTCCAGGTATCCAATGGTCATGAGTAGGGCCTGGCTGTTTATGACAGGTCATATTTTTTCTTTGTGTTATTCCCATGGAAAATATAAGTTAAGCATGATTTTATCTACAATGACTAAAACTATGCAATTTTAATGTGTCATATTTTGACTTTTTTAACCTTTGTCATTTTCCATTAATATTTAATATTACGGTCATATTTTTCCATTAATTTTCATATTTTTGCCATGCTTTCATCTTTTTGATTCCATTGTAACATGCAGTTATCTCGGTGATTTTTCACATCTAATTGTTACCTGTAATTTCTTACAATTTTTGTTAGTAATTTTTGGCTGTCTATAAAATATATTATATTTAAATGACTTAGGAGCATAAGTTATTTAGATAGAGACAGTTGTACGGAGGAATGAAGGATACGAAGGAACCATTAATTTAGTTTTGTAAGATTTTGTGCCAAAGTCCACCGCATCTGTAAATAACTTTAGCAGGTAGGATTGTCTTCACACGGTGCCAAAGAAGAAGGGGTGATAGAAAGGTACAGCCTGGACAGTTTTATGGTGTTTGTGTTTGATTGCAAATATTCTCAGTTCATTATGCCTGCATCTTAAGGGTTCAATAAGTGAAAAATTGCAAGTGTTTGTGCTGGAGTTTGGAGATAACAATTTCAGTTTGATGTTGGTATTTTGAGGGAAACTGAGCAGGAGGTAAATTTCTCATTTCCTGTGGAGCATTGGACAGAATTAACCACTCAACAATCACTGTTACCTGGCATTAGCAATGAATCTGTTGTTCGCCTGAAGGAGTAAAGAAATGGCCTCTAGTCAGTGCAGCCACTTACATGGTGAAGATGGCAAAGGCCTGCAGCTACTCTACCCATAAATTATACCTGTAACATGCATTGCACATGCAATAAAGGGAGTTGCAGAAGAAATTTGTGGACATTATCCTTATGTAGATAAGTTAATTTCTGTACCAAAGAAAATATTTATCAAAGCCCTGTTATGAGTGCAAAAATTCAAGAAAATTGTACCTTTGGTGCTATTGTTTCCCCAACCCATTCTCATATGTTGGGGTACGTGGCTTAACGCTGCAAATTACTACTGTACAAAGTTCAAAGCTATTGAAGATGATGTTAATACATCCAATGAATATGAAGTAGCCTCTATCAAAACTGCCAAATTGCGGTTTTCAAGTATTGAGATCTCGCTAATATGAAAACCAAACAATTGTGCAAGTCATATTTTCATATATTTTTGGGGTCATAAAAGCTTGCATATTTCTAACATTTTAGGTCATAAACTTCAAGGCCCTAGTCGTGAGTCACAAAAACGCAAAAAATATACAAAACGTACTTGCCTTACAAATGACAACATGTTCAATGTGCTTTTCTGCATTAAAACTAGTCTGTCAGTACTTTCCATACATCAATAATCAACAGAAATCTGAACTTTTGACAATAGAGGAAGATTCCTAAGAACTGATGCTCTAACTGTTCATGGCATAAATCTCAAAAAACTTGGTAGTCAAAAATAATTTCAATTATGTAACAATTCAACAATTTTATACAATTTGTCACCATTTAAAAGATTATTGTCATGTTGATAATTTAAAATTAAATGTCTCTTTGATAACACGAGTTTCATGATGGGCTTAATAAAGAAATTAAAAGTTAAGTTAAGATTAATATAATTAAGTAGCTGAAATAAGTTTCTTGACAAAAAAAGAAGATGCACAAAAATAGAATGAAATTATAATTATTACAAGAAAACTATTTTTTAAATGAAAAAAATTGGCAACCCAGAAATAAATTGAACTAAGTGATGGAGTGACAAAAGCTTTCAAGGCGTTTCAAATCACACTATGCTTCTGGTGTAGTATTACGACAAGGGGAGATCTTGTGCCAATGAGACTAAATTAGAAATTGTGAATAAGAAGAACGAGAAAACATGAAAATGTGAATAAGAATAGCATGGAAAAGAGACCAGAAAATACCAAAAGAATAATTCAACATCCAATACCAATTGGATGTTGAATTATTCAAAATAGCTATTCATGTATCAAAGTCGATGTGTAAATGATTAGTGAAGACCAGTTTACTGTCCAAGGTGGAGTTGAGTTGAGAAAAGCATGGTAAAACATGAAGTCCAAAATACCTAACTTTTTGGCCAAGGTTCATACAAATATTTTGTATGCATTCTATTATAGATATTTATTAGAACAAAATTTTCAAATGTTGATAGTTTTGAAAACAATAATCATCCTGGGGAATAGATGATATTACTGTTGTCAATTCTTATATCTCAAGTAGAGTGTAACAGTGAACTTACAGCAATGTTTCATTTATTATTTTTAAGATTCTCCTGCATCAAAGGTAAGTGGTGCAGTAGGGATATGTTAAAAAGAACAATCATTATTAAATCAATCTCTTTTAAAAGTCAAAGGAGGTCTGCATGTGTGCTGGTTTTTTTGGCCTAGGGCAATAAAAATATATTTAAGGCCCAGATCAAAAAGAAGTTGTATTATACAAATGATACACAGACCTTAAAATGCTGCTTTTAAAGTCAAGTATTCATAAAATATTTTTTGTTAAATGTGCAGTATATCTAATATTAGTTTAGGAAGTAAATTGTGGGGAAGAAATAAAATGAAAGTATGCTCTTACGTGAGTAACCATTTCAGAGTTCCTGGTTCGTTTTTTAGTGATTTTGTAAACTGATAAGTTGGATCTAAAGGAAATTCTTCTTTAGATGGTATTGTTTCTTCTCAGATATTTTCATATGCTTGCAGATCCTTTTTTGTGACTAAATTATGCAAAACTAATTAATGATTATCTTTTTTCTTTCTTTCTTTTTTTTTTTTCAGGAACGCCATTGGTGCCTCATCTTCTGTTCATACCTGTTGGCCACTGCTTGCTTTAATAATTTTACTACAATTTTACAGTAATTTAATTAATGTATTATTTACTGTGTAATATTTGTGAAGTTGAAAAACTTTTTTTTGTATACCAGCATTATATAAACAACCTTTTCTGTTGCAAGGAATCGTTCATAGAAAGGCATTTATGGAGCAGATGATGACATTAGCATTTTATGGCACGAATGATTGTGTTGTCACACATTCAGCCAGTCACAGTGAGAGAATCGTGGGGAGGTAAAGGTAGTCGGAGCAGCTGACTAACGTTTTCTCGCACAGGTGTCAAATATCTGAGATGTCCCAAGAAAGACGTTTCGTAAAATTAAGTTTGATTCTCTTATAACTTTATAATGCTGTTATACAAAAAATAGCATATGCAACTCGTTTATAATGTTGCTTTATTGGATTTGTGCAAATTTGAAAAGTCACCCCTAACGTCGCTCGTTTTCAAATCATGTACTCGGGCAATAAAACTTAATGTTATAAACTAATTGAATAAACTACTATTGTTACATTTTGTAGCAACACGGGTAAAAAGAAAACGTGTCCATGTGCACTTACAGTAGTAAAGACAGTCAGTGTTCTGTTGTAGTGCTTAAAAGTATAAAATTAATCCTCCAGTAAAAATTGTTCAAAAATTAGAGTGAAGTTAATGGTGGTAGATTTGTCATGTTCAAAAATCTGAATTTTCCCCAGTCTACTTAAAATATAAAAAATAAAAATATTAAAAATATTTTTTATATAGGTCTTGCAAAATTGGGAAGGAAATGCAGATACAGTTATTCAGATTTTATCTTTCTGCAGTGCCGAGTTACCTTAGTTTTTCAGTTTAACTGTACCACATGTATATATGCCCAAATAAGGGCATTGAATAAGGAACTCTCTCAAAAACAAATCAATGCGTGTGCTTTCTCCTTTATTTGGAAATTGGCATAACTTGTCTATAAAGAAAATTAATTCCTATCCAATGTGCAAGACTTGCAATTACAAAAACAATAATTTGGTATTTTATGATTTTTTATTCATATAATTTTCCTAACTTATGTAAATTGTGAGGCACTCTTACCGATTTATGTAGAACTGCAAGTCAACCTGCTTCGAGTATGTAACTTTTGTATCAAAGGTGTTAATAGATATGTGTAATAATGAACAGACATTTTTTGTATTTCATAATGAAGTATATTTTACATGAAATGCCCATATTTAAATTTTAATTAGTTTATTACATGTATCATAATTCATCTTATTATCTTCATGTGGAATTCAAAATATTATAATTGTATTGTTTACCTCAAGTGTAAGCAGTACACACCAAGACAATAAAAATAATTAGAAGTGAAAGATATTTGAATTAAACCTTGACTGAACAGATTGCATAGGGAATGTGAGTATGCACTTCTGTGACTAGTCTTCAAGCTGGTATGGCTGAGAAGGGTGATCACTACTATCACCCCTACTCTATTTTGCCTCCTTTTGCACTTCATACCTGGATCATGGCTTTGGGTGGTGATTTATGTTTTATTAGGGCAATGAATATCTGAGGACTGGAATTCTCAAAGGTTCCGATATGTACAAAAGTGAGATTTTTATTTAGAAAGGTGCATTAAGTCAAAGACAATTTTCTCTCAAAATTGCTAGTTCCTGCCCATCCTCTTCTAGTTAAAAATTTGCGTCAATAGATGAAGCAGGAATTAACACCAGCTGTCATGACCTCTTGAAACTTGTCAATTGCCACATTATTTTTGTTTTTTGCTGATGCCAAAAAGTTTTAAGTTGTGCACATAGATGCAATCAATTGTTTGGACTTGCTTTAATTTCAAGAAACAAAATTATTATTTCTAGGGAACGTAAACCCACAATTTTACAGGAACAATAAATGTCCATTCAGTAATACTTTTTAGAGTTTACAAGACATTCTGAATGAATTAGTACATTATTTTACATATTTTTAATTATTGTATTTAAAACTTAATATTTCATTTCATTTTAATATATGTTGTGACGTAACGAGGTGCGCGCGCGGCGACGTGGCGTCCCCCGGGCGGAGGGCCGTACTTCAAGGTTTGCAAGATATTTTTTATTGATACCTCCTGTAACGGAAGTCGGGGACCGGGCGGCGGAGTTCTTGACCTGGTTGCTCCCACGCTTCCCGAAATGAAAACCAAGTGCAATTTTTAAAAGAAAAACCAAAACATCCTTTAATGGACATTAACATCTACAAGAAGTATGGTCACGTTTGCTTCCGCGAACCGTTTACCGCGAGAGGCCTCAAAATAAGACACAAAGATTACAAATCATAAAAAAAAAAAAAAAACTTCTACTTACAACTGTACAATTATAGTTTTACAACCGCGGCTCCTCCTACCCTCTCTCTCCTGCTGCCCGCGACCTCAGGGCGACGATCCGTTCAACAAAGTCATCACACAACAATGCCCAAAGAAACAACCCATAACCTAGACGCAGTATCTCGGTACAGTACTTATCGTGCGTCATGGGCCCGCCACCTGCCACGGTCCGTAGGTCACCAGTATCTCCAAAAAAAGGCCGTGTCCCCGGCGCTGATAAGCACCGCTGCCACAGTCCGCCACTCCAACGCGCGTTCTCGCTCCGCTCCGCTCTACTCCACACTTAGCGCCGACTCCTAACTATTTTCCGACACTCGCCTACTTGCCTCCCCGAGCACCTCTCCACTCAACGCTTTCACCAAAATTATCGTATGCAACGGCGCGGCTCACTGCCTTCACTCCACTCCGACTTTGCCTACCGTTCACCTCCAATTCTCTAGCGACACACCCCAGGTAGACACCAACCCTACTTCACTCCCCTCCTTTCTTACCCCCCTTTCACTGCCCGTCCGCTACGGCCAATACTGTCGCCAGAGGGGTGGGGGGCGGGAACAAGGAACGGCGCCCTCGCAGGCGCGCGGCCTCCCATACCATAGACTAAAGAGGCATAGACGGCTCACTGCGGGCAGCCCAAAGGGTACCCAGCAATGGTGTCCCATTCAGAGATGGCGCCACCGTTGAATTATTAGTTCCTCGGAAAGTGGTGTCCGAGTAGAGGGCGCACAGGTCGCCCATTTGCCCCCACTACCGATTTCTCCCCTCCAGTACCCTGTGGCGGCATTTTCAAATCATTGAAACTGTTACTGTCGCAAGATCTTTCTACGGCATTTACAGCTAGGGAGCACATGACGGGGTGTTGCCCTACGCATAAGCACGCGGGACCTACCCTTTCACTGAACAAAATATTAAACAAAAAAATTAGGTAATTGCATTAAAATAGTATCTTATGCAATACATCTAAACGAGAAAGCAAGTTTGTAAATACAAAATTATTTATCATATAGTGGTGAAGAGTTCAGCGTTGGTCAAGCATTTATTAAGCAGATTCATCTATTAGATAGGAGAAAGAATGAATTCGACTATAGCTTATAATTCTAGAAATACAATTGAGGTGTTGTTTTTCCGAAGCTCTTTATTTTGGCGGAAAGCTTTTTCGGTCGCATTGCGGCCATCTTCAGTGCTACTAAAATAATAACAGTATATCTAAATTGAAAAATAAAAGTTTATCTACTACAGAATATTATATGCATTCAATAAATTAAATTAAAAAAAGAAAATTGGAATATAAAACGTGAAAATAGAAACATAATTTTGAATAAAAATACATGAAATAACAAATGTACAATGTAACATAATTTTTAAAGATGCTTAAAGTGCGAAACTGTTAAAAGAGAAATTTTTTGGAATGACTCAATATTATTCTAAAGTAAAGTGAAAATGAAACAATGTAGAAAATAAATAAATTCAGATGAGCAAATTGGAACACATCGACGGTCAAGGGCATTGCAAGCTATTTCAAAGAAAGCTCTCAATGGAGAGGGGAGAACGGGGGGGGGTCTAAGAAACGGCCATTAAGGAAGGCCCGGCCGGGTGGTGGAAAAGAGGTGGGCGCAGGGGTTAATGTGCCTGGGATGCCAGCTTCCGGAGGGGTGAGAGAGAAGGAATTTGTTCATTCAAAATAGTGTGCTGGGGGGTGTTTAATAAATTATTATGTGTATGGCTTCTAATGGAAGTCTGTCAGTATACCACTTCAAGTATTTCAATTTCCACTTTGGACTTCACTGTCTGCATTATATGAGTGTTCTTGTTCCAAGAGGTGGCTGGCAAAGTGTGATTGTGTTCTTTTCTGTTTATGAGCTTGTACGTGTTCTTTGATTAAAGGATCTTCCATTCACGACAATAATTGCGCATTACAACTGTCACAAGAAATGGAGTATACCACCACTGCCACAAGAAATGCAGTCTAGTAGTACACAAGTTCGGGCTTTTTTTTTTCAAACAAACACTTTTAAACAAAAACTTTTCTAAAACAGGATACCGCAACGAGATACACTCACCTACGAGAACGTGTTTATATATCCTCAATCTTCAGCATTTAGTTCCGAAAGTTTGCATTATTTACAAGATACCAGTTATAAATTATTATGAACACTCTTTATTAGTACAAAATACCGTGAATTAAATGCTTCGTTAATTTCATATAGGGAGGGCACCGGGGAGTACCGACAAGAAAAGTCGAAACATTAAACAAGAAAACAAAATAAAATCGCCGGATATAAACTCAATTTTATCCTGATCGTGTTTCATGATTTTAGCCTGCTTTATGACTTTTCGTAATAATGTTTTGTATTTTTTAAAGTAGATGAGGAAATCTTGAGATACGTTATGACGTTTAGAAATGAAAGAAAGAATTCGCATGTTTTTACAAGATGTCCTAATGCCTTGTGTTACCCAAGGCTTTTCCGTGAAATATTTAATTTTCTTTTTTGAAGAGGAAAGCAAGTGTTAAAATGAAATGAAAGAGTTGAAAAAAAAAAAAGAATTATATTTGTCGTTTGTATCAACAGTATTATAAACCACTTCCCATACTCTGCATCAAGTAATCAATGAATAATTTTATTTTACTTTTTCTAAACAATCCAGTCATACGTGTATTATTTATTATGTCAGTGATCGCATTTCTTAGAATGGTAAGAATTTGTGCATCGTGGTCACTGTATCCTACATCTTTTGTTTCAACTTCATATCGAGTAGTAGTTTTGTTAATTATAATTTGATCAATTGCCTTCATCGAATATTGTGTGATCCGTGTGGGTACATTAATTGCAATGTCCAAATTCAAGTAATTAATTAAATTGAGAAACTTTTCTTTCTCGCAAGATTCGACCAGAAAATCAATGTTAAAATCTCCGCATGCAACAATGGATTCAAAAGAGAGATTGCTGACTTTGTTAAGTGTTATCTCCAGGTTTTCTAAGAACAAAATATAATCTGCAGTTCTCTTTGTTGGAGGTCTGTAGATGCAAAGTATTATCACTTTTAGTGAACTAAGATGTACAACAGAAATTTCGAAAACATTTTCAATGGAATACACATTTAATTTCGTCAAAGAGAAAAATCAATATAATTTCTAAAAAAGATGCAAAGTATTATCACTTTTAGTGAACTAAGATGTACAACAGAAATTTCGAAAACATTTTCAATAACCCCCACACGTAGGATCTTTATGCGATTTCTCTCTCTCTCTCTCTCTCTCTCTCTCTCTCTCTCTCTCTCTCTCTCTCTCTCTCTCTCTCTCCCTCTCTCTCTCTCTCTCGCATAAAAGCCTGCGAGGTAAAAGTTTGGAATTTGGAAAATGCTAAGTTCATTAGGAGATAACCAATGTTCTGTAAAGCAAATTTCTATTCCCGCAAATTTCCGTCCAAATTTCTGTAAAGCAAAGTTCATTATTCCGTACTTGGCCTACACCGAGATTTCGTAATCACTTATTTGGTTGGGAGAAACAAAGTTTCGTGTCCCTCTGCACCGCGCGATATTTCCTACCCCCACCAACAGCCAGTCCTGTTCTTCCCTTCACACTTCGCGACGTTGGCTCTTTCTATCGGCGGACGGGAAACTATTCAAAGCAGGTAGCTCGAAACATTCCTCATGAGCCCTCTATATACATCTTTACTCTATGCCCATACCATGCAACACACAGTGGCGACAGCCCACACCTGGACTCGGCGTCACAATGTATAATTCGAAACAAAGGGATGAAAGGACATTTGTGAAGCAGAAGTAATTTCACCCACCCATGTGCTTGCTCATATTTCACTTGCACTAAAATGCTTCACTAACATTGAAAACTAAGGAATGTTTTGTTTTTTTTTCAGATCATTGTCTTATCTCATTGGATTTGGGAGGTGGAGTATGTTCCTTTAACCCTCCCCTCTAGGATCCATCACCGACTACATGGTACTATTATTCACTTAAGAGCAGATCTTCATAAAGAACATCATATATACAACGAAAGTTGTACATACAATGAATCAAACTCTTCTGTGTGGTGAAAACTATTGCTCTACCACTCTCAAAAAAACCTTCCACTGCGCATGCCCGAAAGTGGCCTCTCCCTCCAAAGTTCCTAATATTTCCCCACCTGCCTGCGCTCTTTGTCACAAAATAGCTCTCCCTCTGTCTTTCTCTCGTGCGTCGCGCGGTAATTCAACACTGTGAGTTTGGTGATTAAAAACTGACGAGTGAGAAGGATCAGACTGAAGGCAGCTTACGTGTTTCTACAGTAGGGGTTGTCCAATCGATCAACAGAAAATTAGCCGTGTCTTGGAGAGTTTCGGTCTCCAGTCCGTGTTTAACCGTGGCTAGTGAGCAGTGACAGTGTCCTTTACACAGTAGCTGCTGTTATTCACAACAACCCAATTATTACAAATAATTCAAAGTGTATCCACTGAAAAACGATAGGTCATTGATCAAATAATCATTGAACATGACCACATTCCTCTCCATTTTCCACCGTACCATCCAGATCTAAATCCAATAGAACTTGTTTGGGGATTTATAAAAGGGCGCGAGGCATCAGAAACTCTTGGTGCATCCTTAAAAGAAAAGGAAATGTTTTGCAGAGAAGCGTTTGCACAATACGATGTATTCATTTCTTTGGACACTCCTGGGAGTGCGAGTTCCTCTTTTGACGAAGAGGGCAGTAATGACGAGTGACGGTCAGCGCGATCGCTGCGTCTCGCAGTCGCCTCTCCTTCTCGCCTACGCGCTTCCCTTATCGCCGAGAGGGGAAATCTCAGATGCCGCAGGGTGGGGGCAGCTTCCGAGACTTTAACAAAGGTACGTCCGCCTGATGTTTTTTTTGCGAGCGGTTCAGCTATAGTATACAATTATTTCCATAGAGGTCGAACAATTTTAAAAACTGTAGTGAATTTTTATTTTACATTATTATTTTTTTCCTCACATTTTAGGGAAAAAATGCATTTATATATACATATTTTGCTTGTTTTATTATAATAAATTCTGTTCCTTAATTATTACGAAACCTCCTATTTTCGAGAAGATGTGAGGAATCCTAGAAAGGTTTTAATGGAAACCACTTTCAGGGATATGGAATGTTGGTTAGATTTTCATATTTTGAAAAAAGGAAAGATAACGGGATACATACAGAAATGTGAAATACCACTAAATAAGAGATGATAAGGAATGATGATCTGAAATATAAAATAAAATCACGAAAACCCTAAACTGGTGAAAAGAAATATCTGCTGTCAATTTTGGACTGATTTCCGGAAGAAGAGTCTTTTCTACATTGAACACCTTCAAAAACAGGAGTGAGAAGTGATCGTGTTGAAGCTTTATGCCAGATTTAGTTATTATTTGTATTTCATTTCATTGTTAGATTTTATTGCTTCCAAAATGTTTTTGTAATACCACTGACATAACACCTTTCAGAGCAGTGGCGTGCATTCCAGGTAAGCTAGGTATGCTGCGCCTACCCAGGAGAAAAGACAGATAAATGTAATTATTATATTTTGAAATCACCACTCTCGCCATAGAGAACCAAGCTTGATTTTTAAAATTCTGCCGAGTACACTGGCTCGCGTAGGCGCGCGGCCCTTCATTGAGCATACACCGCTGTTGCTGACAAAGACAGAAAGCTAATGAAAGAGACGGAGGTAGTAGGGGCCGCAACCCGGTCCGAAGTGAGCATGACGTTGTTCTCCATCTAAATACATTAGGCAGTTCGCGCATGCGCTCTTAATTTTCTGGAAGCTCCATTTGGTTGTATGCAGCACGCTGGTAAGCGCCGCCACGCGGGCCCCACTGCCACGGCACGCCCGCCCAGGCTGGCTCTGAATTGAGCTTGCAGATGTGTTCGCATGCGCACGAACCGACACACAGGTATAAGCGCCGCCTGCCACGTAATGCCACGGTCTTTCTCTTGTGGATTTATTTGATCTGTGCGAGTTATTCACACTGTGCATAATATGTTTGTGTGCACTGTCTTTTTGTGCTACATAACGATAAGATACTGTGCTATGGCAGAAAATACATTTATAATTGAGGATATAAAAGAAATATATTCAGTTATACTTTTGTGGAAAAAGGAAAGTATTCATATAGGAAGGCCTGTTCCAGAACATGTCTTCATGTGTTTGCGCAAAGAAAAGGGAAGGGAGCATGTCCGCTACTTTAACCCCTCAAAATATGAAAACCACCAATTGGTTCATAGGAAACAGGAAACTAATAATTTATTTTGCTGGGCCATGATCAGTGTTTTCCCATGTTCGTAATGTGAGGAATAAAGAGCGCTATAACAATTTGCACAATCCCTCAAAAACAATCACAAAAATGATCAATAACAGAGTCATTTGTGTCTACTTATTGAGCTGGCCAGTTTTAAAGTGTCAGCATTGAAACTTAAATTGATCTATCAGATGAAACGCAACATAATTACTCAGAACGAATAGAGTTACATTAAAATGCCCATTAAGATGTCTATTTTTTTTCAATGCAGAAATTACGTTTCAGAAGGCATCGTAAAAATGAGTTGGTTAGCAAAGACTACGTTAATCGAACTTCTAAATTTGTTGAGTAAGTATTGTAACGAATATTGCGTCATCCCCCGGCGCCACTCCGAGGTGCCTGCTGGTCACGTCATCTGCCGGCGACCACGAGCCGCCGGTGAGCACGAGTTGCATCACCTGCCGGCGGATTCCTCCAGAACAGTCGCGGTGTCCGGAAGGTTCTGGATTGTCTTGACAGGTATAAATACGCGACGGCCGGCGACCGCGGGTCAGTCTTGAGTCCGCAGTGGAAGCTGAATTGTGAAGTGTGTGCATCGCGGTGAATAGCTGTGCAGTGAGTGTGCTCAGTGGAGTGAACCGTTGTCAGTGCATCGTACTGTGGTCGGTGACGTGGACTGTGACCAGTGCATCGAACTGTGATCAGTGCAGTGAACTGTGGCCAGTGCTTAGGACTGTGCGGGGTGCTTTTTGTTAAAATACGAGACTTTTAATTCACCACCTAGAAACGTAACAATTGGTCTCAGGTGTGGGGTATAACGAGTGGTGAATTAAAACATTAATCAAGATGAGTTTCACAAAAGTTTTACGGGATCTGAAAGTGGCCGAGTTGAAGAGAGAGTTAGAAGAGAGGGAACAAGACACTTCCGGAACGAAAGCAATATTACAAGAACGTCTTGCAAACGCGATGAAGGCAGCAGGCGAGGATCCAGAGACTTTTCTCTTCGAGACATCGGGGAACATTTCGGACCTATCCAAAATATTGGAAGAAAAGTTAACAGAGAATTCCAAGAATTTAGAAGGAAAGTTAGCTGAAAATTCCAGAATTTTAAAAGAGGAAATTAATAGAAAATTCAAGGATTTTGGAAGAAAAGTTAGAACAAAAAATAACAAAAATTAGAAGAAATTGAGAAGATGGATGAGAAAATTTTGAAGAACGAAGAAAAAATGGAAAAGAAAATTGAGAAGATAGATGAGAAAATTTTGAAGAATGAGGAAAAATTACTAAATCTGTTAGAAGAAAAGCTGAAAGTTTTTACTTCCCCAACGGAAAAATCGAATATAAACTATGTACAGGAACCACTGGAAATGGCACGAGTGGCCACCGTACGGGAGCCACTGGGAAAAGCACGAGTAAAACCACCTACATTTGATGGCACTTCTTCATGGTCGAATTATTTGAAAACAATTCAAGGCTGCTGCAACGGTAAATGGCTGGTCCGCAGCAGATTGTGCTACGGCCCTGATTTTGGCTTTGCGTGGTAACGCCGTCGATATTCTAGAGACAATACCCACCGATGAACAGTCAAACTTCGAGCAAATTGTCAAGAGACTCGAAACCCGGTACGGGCAAGCGCACCTGGAAGACATGTATTTTACCCAGCTAAGAAATCGTGTTCAGAAGCCTGGAGAGAGTCTTCAAGAACTGGAAGCTGATATTTCGTCTGGTGCGCCTTTTCGGACCCTGATGCTTCAGAAAGTTCCCTGCAACGCACAGCCGTCCGTGCTTTATTGAAGCGCTACATGATGCAGAAACACAACAAGCATTAAGACGGCAAGACTAAAACCTTAGCTGACGCATTAAGTCAGCACTAGACTTCCAGGTTGCGAAAAGAGCATCGAAACGGACGGACGAGTACGAGAATTGCAAACCGGCGTCGATACTTATGACGAAAAATATTTTGAGGCAATGGGGGAGAGGTTGGTGGACGCACGCATTTCTAGTGGCAAAAGGCGACAACTCGATGTTGGAATTGTGAGAATTGGGGCACGTGAAAAGTTGATGTGACCGTCCACTGAAGCAACAAGGAGCAGCAGTCTGTTGGTAAACCTAGCAGCCAGCAGGAAAACTAAAGCAGGTTGATGGAAGGCATCCATCGACCTGTCAAACAACAGCCCACCTTACGAAATAAAGTCAAGTCCATTCGACACCGTTCTGACAGCGTTTACGTAGATGCACTCGTAAATGGAAGGCCATGCGTCTTACTTTTGGATACTGGTGCAACCAAGAGCATTATACGAACCGATTTTGCCAAATTATCTCATCTTATGCCGTCCAAATGGCAGCTAAGAACAGCCACTGGTGACTCGGCGAATGTTGTTGGAGAGATGGATGCCCTCCTTGCCATTGGATCTGTTGCTTTCAGTCATCGTCTGCTGGTCGCTGATATAGAAGAAGAAGCAATTTTAGGAATGGATATTATGACGACATATGGGTGTCAGCTGGATTTACGACACGGTGTGCTGAGACTCAAGGAAGTGGAGGTGGTTCTACATTCACGTAACAACATTGCCGTGAATGTAATTACGGTTGACGACGTAATCTTAACGGAGCGTAGCGAGATGTTTATAGAAGCGAGCCCTGAGGGCGACGTTCCAGCTGGAGAGAATGCTATTCTGGAACCTAGAAGTCACGTCGAAGACATTGGTCGAGGAATTCTAGTGGCCAAAGAACTGGTCAGAGTGAATAGAACAATACCTGTGAGAATAATGAACATTAATCACTATCCTGTTAAGTTGAGAAAAGGAACAGTGATTGGTAATTGTTCTACGGTATCCTCGGTTTTGCAGAATGTGAACCGTACCAAACCACCACCTAAAGGAATTCCTGAACGACTGCAGAATCTGGTTACAGAGGCATGTAAAGGCTTATCTCGGGAAGAGTGTCATAAGACTGTAGACCTAATACGGCGCTACCAGCATGTCTTTGAATGCAGTGACGGTGTAAAAGGAAAGACTGGTATTGTTCGTCACCGAATAGACACCGGAAACGCCACATCGATTCGCCAAGCTGCTAGAAGATTACCTCTGTCAAGAAGAGAAGAAGCAGATGAGATTATTAAAGAGATGAAGAAGGATGGCGTAATCGAACCATCAAGCAGTCCGTGGGCTTCTCCGTCGTATTGGTAAAGAAGAAAGACGGGTCGACTCGGTTCTGTGTCGATTTCCGACAGCTCAACAATGTAACGAAGAAGGATAGCTATCCATTGCCCCGTATTGACGACATGTTGACACGCTCTCGGGGCCTAGATCTTCTCGACACGACCTGAAGAAAGGATACTGCAAGAAGAATTAGATCCCAGAGATCGAGAGAAGATTGCATTTAGCATCGGATCAGGTTTGTGGCAGTTTACAGTAATGCCTTCCGGATTGTGTAATGCTGTAGCTACATTCGAAAGATTGATGGAAACCGTGCTAGAGGTCTGTCGTGGAGACATGTCTTGTCTACCTTGACGATATAATTGTTGTTGGAAAATCTTTCGAAGACCACATCAATAACCTAGAACAGGTGTTCAAGAGGTTGGGAAAGGGGCGAACTTGAAACTCAGCCCAAAGAAATCCATTTATTTCGGAAGCAGGTGAATTACCTTGGACATGTAGTATCTGGCACGGAGTAGAACCTGATCCGGAGAAGGTTAAAGCCGTAAAGGAATGGCCGGTCCCAAAGGATAAACATGAACTGAGAAGTTTCCTGGGTCTATGTAGCTATTATCGCCGCTATGTTTTGGGATTTGCCAACATCGCGAAACCGCTGACTCAGCTGACAGAAGAAAAGCGTTTGTTTCAATGGGGTCAAGACTGCCAACGCGCTTTCGAAAGCTAAAGCGCCATGCTGAGTGCCCTATATTGAGCTATCCACTACCTCAAGGGAATTATATACTTGATACTGACGCAAGTAACGTTGGTATTGGAGGGGTATTATCGCAGATACAAGATGGACGAGAGAGAGTAATCGGTTACTATAGTAAAGTGCTATCAAAGCCAGAACGCAACTATTGTTTAACCCGAAGAGAATTACTTGCTGTGGTGAAATCCGTTGAACACTTTTACAAATATCTCTACGGTAAAGAATTTCTTTGAGAACGGATCATGCTGCTTTGAAATGGCTGCTAGTTCAAGAATCGGAAGGTCAAGTCGCCAGATGGATTGAAAGATTGCAAGAATTCACATTTAGAATAGAAAATCGAAGCGGAAGTAGTCACCGGGAAAGCCGATGCTCTCTCCAGAAGACCGTGCCCTGAAAACTGCAAGCATTGTTGTCATGCGGAAGAGAAGATGTGTCCTACTTTAAGGGTCACTGTCAGTAATGACCAATGGCAACCCAGAGAACTTCAGAAAGATCAGAAAGAGGACACAAAATTGAAACATGTTTGGAAATGGAAAATAGCAGGACGGAGACCAAGTTGGCAAGAAATAGCTTGCTCCCTTCTTCAGCAGTAAAATCATATTGGGCGCAGTGCGATTCGATTACTGAAGAGGAAGGTGTTCTTAAACGAGTTCTGAAAGAGTCCGAGGCCAAAGCAAGCGTATTGAAGCCTAAGGAATGTTCCCCAAAATACTAGCAACGTATCCCTAAGCGCCAAGCAGAACGTAGCACAAGGTGAGTACTGGGGGAAACAAACAGACCCTCAACCGCCAGGACACACATTCCCTTCGTCACGGGTCGCTATGCACGGCAAACACATGGGTGGGCGTTCAGCATACATCACAGCATATCATCATACATCACATCATCAGCATACAGCATAGCATCAGAGCCAGTGAAATAGAAGAGGGAGAAGAAAGGAAACAGGATGTTATAAAAGAATGAGAATGAACAATGGGGAGAAGAAAAATGACTTGTGAAAGAAAGGAATACTTAAGAGCCCTCCCTGAATCCCCCCGTCAGGATGTGGACCGACCCACCTCGACGGGCCATCCAAAGTATTTCACCACGCTCTTAGCTCTATTACTGGGTTTACTTTTTGGCCCTATGCTTCACCAGCGTCAACATGGGTCTTTGGTGAGGCAACCAAGCGCTGTGCGGCGCCGGAGGCAGTCCGACGCTAGCCACCACGTTGCATGGAAAGCGAGTATTGAGAAACGTTTTGAAAGTGGCAAAAAATGATAATTTTCAACGGTGACCAACCTAGAGTGACTAGACCTCGTTTATCAGGACATGTCCTCCCTTTTATACTTTTCTCCGAGGTCCGAGCGGATTCTTTAAAGCTCAAGAAATTTCCTTTTTGTAACTCGCTCGTCAAGATATTTTGAAATTGTTTGTTTTGTCTCCTTATAGTTGTAGATGGCACCAGTATCACCGGAATATTCTCTCTTCTCTGTGCAAATCGAGAGGTTCCCTCATTCTAGTTTAACACTTTGGGAAATGTTGGTGGTTCTGTCGAGAAAGGGAACGCACGCGATTTTTGTTGTACTAGACATATTTTCTAACGCTATATTGTGATATTTTTAAACGCCAAAGCGAAAATGCAAGTTAAACTATGCCGTAGCTAGCAAATATCCTGCATTCAAAATGGGAAGGAAAGATTCAGAAACTGAAAGCAAAATTTGTGTAGCTGGAACAAACGTGTCTATTTCAAATTAAGATTCGTTAGTTTTTAATGTAGTTAGTTTTGTAGTACTTAACATCTGTCAGAAAACACCCATAAAAATACAATGTAACATGTACACTGTGTCAGAAATTACATCGTTATTTAAAATATTATGGGCTGTCCTCTTTTTTCACAAGTGTCCTCCTTTTTTTAAGCTCTTGTTCTCCTTTTCATCAAAGAGGATCTGATTACCCTAGACCAGGGATGTCCAATTGCAAGGCCTCAAGGGTCACAACTAAACCTTTCATATGGTTGCGGGCCATATTTACAGTACTCAGGCGATCTACATCTGACTTCCTCGTATTGATGATTTCAGCAGTTCGCCCAGCTCTAAAAGGGGGAAGGAACGTGTGTCCCTGTGCTGTGCTTGTCAGGTCGTACCATGGACAACCCGGGGAAACACTTTGGGATAATTTTGAATTTCAGAATTTACTAGAAAAAATGTCTTAAATATAAATTTAACCTATTTTACATTACGGGAGTTTGGATCCCGCAAGGCGCGTGCGCTACGCGCGCAATGTTCTTGCCCGATATGGATGCAGCGGAACTTCATTTATGGCTATAAACCTTTCGCTACAAATAAATTGCACCGCGAGCCGCCAGTGGGACCACCCTACCTTACACCAACCAAAAAATAACACGATGAGGGTGTAATTGAAATAAAATATGCAACTTTTTTTAAAAAAAAATGCTTCATGTGTGTTTCAATGGCTTGGCACACTATTGCAAATATGCATAAAGACTTACAGTCCACTAGCACCTCATTTTTATTTTGTATTATACTTTTACGGTTTTCAGTTGACTCACATTAATTACGTAACGCTTGCCTCACTCCTTATTTATGAAAAGTAAAAATAAATTATATAAGGGTAAAAAATTGTATTAATTTTATTTGTGTTATATATTAAAATTTATATTTAATATATACGAATATATCCGTAAATTAGTACAGATACATTCTTTCGTACACTTAAAATAAATATACTTGTATTTGTGGTTTCTTTTTCGCCAGACATCACCATCGATATTATTATTGTGAATTTAGTTTCGTATAACACTGAGTTAATAAAGAACAGAGAGAACGACTTACGAAATTTGTTGTACCGTCGTCCCAGTTTTGCCGTAAACCTCTTGTACCTTGAACACTGACAAGTACTGCTGAGGAGTACCTCGAATTCTGTGCGGCCAGTGAGTATACACATTAGAGCATTGCATCTTCGCGATATAACTCGCTCGTACTCGTTCGAACATTCCGTACCCGAGTACATAATATTCGAGTCCCGCATACTCGAGATACCCGTACTAGCGTGACTGGAAGCCGTTCTCGTAATGCTTTGAGACATCGACGAAAAAACTTCCATCGGACGCGTTTCATTTCATAGAGGTTATTGTGAAAAGTGCATCTAGAGGACATATTACAAACATATACAAATGTAGTTTACATACTATATTTTTTTTCGAAACCAAGACTAAAGTTAAAAATTGAACTCCTGTATCTTCGAACATATCAGAAGATCACTGCGGTCACAAATAGATATTGGTAGTAGAAAGATTTATTTTTATTTTTATTTATTTATTTTACGTCAAAAAAACAGTTAAAAACTGCGTATGACGTGCTATGGGGAAAAGTGAATTGTGTGCACATTTTCAAAATTCTGTGATCCCTACACTAAGTCATATACTACTTAAATTTTGAATTTTGAAAGGAGAAAAACAAAACTCCCATGTAGTAAAATCTATTTTCAAAAATAAATAAGCAATAAATTTTGAATTTTGAAAGGGAGAAAAAAACAAAAAAAATCCCATGTAATAAAATCTATTTTCAAGAATAAATAAGCAATAAATTTTGAATATACAAGAGCGGCGCGGTGTATAATTGAAGTTTCCAAGAAAGATAGCAAAAGTTATGTCTGGGAAACGGATCGTTAAATGCAAATGGCTATTTTTTTCGATATTATTTAAATTTATCTTCACGTAGAGGTAATACAAAGAAGTTTCATTGAATTTTAAGAATTTTTGAATATTTTAATATGTGGGTAATTTTTATTAATATTTTAATCCTGATGTTCGCAAGACCTTCGAAAATGATCAATAAACATGACTGACATACTTCTAAATCGTACTTAATCTACCAAAATAAAATATTGTGTAGCATTACTTTTAATTCTAGAAATCTTATTGCGAAAATGTTAATAATATAATACAAAATAACTAATAACTATTATACAAAATAGCAATAAATAATAATTATATAATACAAAACAAAAACATAAGTATGGTTAAATTCGCTTTGTAAATGTTTTACCATTCTTCAAAACAACTGTAGAAGGGAATTGCAAATGTTAGGCGTGCAAGGCGCGACGCGTACGTGGGATGCTGTTTCGCAGATACACCGGAAATAAGATAACCTACAGGTCACTAATCGAAAGATGAGCGACGCTTCACAAGGCGTGGGCCAAGAACTTACGAAAGGATGTACAAATTTTCCGCATATCACTATTATGGCAATGACCAATTCACATTTCGCGCTCACTGCCTGCGCAAATACTAAAATACTAAAAAAATACGCAAATACTAAAAACCCAAAATGTCTCCTCTCTAAAAAAATCCTCTTTCTAATCAATAAACACTCACAACTAAATAGATTCTATGAAAACATGAAACATTTCACAGATAAGTGTCTATTTTAATGAAATATGCAAAATATGGTCCTATAATTACAGGAATATGCACCTATAGGAAAAATTGGCCGAATATGCACTAACATATTAATCTACCTAGCATCCAACCAAATGTCAAGAATTCACTAGGCATGCCCTGAAGCAAGAAAAAATTTAAATTTTAAGAAATTGCATAAAAGTAATGTACTTTTTTATTCAATTACACAGTAAATAAAAAAAGACTCCGAAGCTTATAATTTTGCAAACTTCTGAACATTAGGGTGAATAGTACATTTATCAAGATCATCTGCACTGATATTGAATAATACATTATACTACATGCTACATACACTAGCATTAATATCATACTAATGCAGCACGTGCCTGTGTATGAAGTTGATCCCAACTTCATTACGTGAATTGAAGTATTGAACAGTATTACACAGAATTAAATATTCACTTATTTTATTTAGCCAAGTAAAACACAATGAAACATGTTTAACTACAACATTTTATTACTTAAAACAATACTTAAACAAAATTCTGAACACCCAAACTTAATTGGAAAAACAAAATACAATATTCAAAAGTGTCAACCCATAATAATAGTAATAATAATAATAATAATAATAAGAAGAAGAAGAAGAAGAAGAAGAAGAAGAATAAGGGGGGCTCAGGGGGTGTGACTCAAAACCATGTTAACAAAACACACCCAACTCCTCTCTCACCCTTCACCCTGTTAAGTCGTGCGGAGAACTCATTCCAAAGTTGTGTAACCAGCCTCTTCGGCGGAATGGGGGTCATGATGGGGCTACTAGAAGCAATCTAAGATAGGCCCATCATGATGGTTCAGATCATCCAACTGGATCCGGACCTAGGGAGGCGGTGGAGGAACCAAACTCGGTCAACAGCGGCTCCCATAGCCGGAGTAAGTAAGGCTACAGTTGGGCCTGGCAGAAGGCATAAAATGCAACCTACCCATTCATATGGAGAATGAACCCTGAAAATTCTGAGGATAAAATGCCGCTGCCTGGTGAGCGCCAGGGCGCGACTGGAGCTAGCGCTGCTCGTGACAGAATGCAAGCCGGTAGTGGTGTGTTGTTGGACAGGCGGGCACACACCGGGACCCCCGAATCTACTACAGCCGACGAAAGCAACACACAAGAAATGTCAGTTGCACCTGCTGACAGTGTTTCTCGTACATTACTCGGGACCACTCAAGCAGGCCTGCCAAGACGGAGGATACAGTGGACCGATGAAATGAATGAAGGTATCGTTCGGTTATATCTACGCATCACCCGTTGCGAAACTTGTCGTGTGTCATATAGGCAGGAGCTACATAAATCTTTTATACAACTTTACCCTCATCTGTCGCATTTAACGGAACAGAATGTTGCTGACCGTGGAGCACTAATCTACAAATCCGGAAAATATGTGATCCAGTCCCGAAGACAAGAAATAAAGAGTGAAATACGAGCAGAATCCCAACCTCAACCACAGAACACTATATCATTGCAAGAATCTGACGAAATCCCAGGCCCTGATCTCACAGCCCCAATAGTAAACGAAATCCACAGAAATCCCGAAACAAACAGCGAAGATACCCTGAGTGAGAGTTTAAAATCAGAATATCAATTGGCAACGGTAGAATTTGAAAGACTTGACCCTCGCTACAGACTAAGGATTCCCAATCAGCACAACTCGAAAAAGCTAGCATTGCTGGTGAAAATAGCGAATGTACAAATAATGCCCTATAAGTGTAGAGGAATTAAAACATACCTAGATCTACATTCTGTCATCTATTGAGTGGCCGTAGCAATCGTCAGAATGAATGGCAGAAAGATAATTGAAACCCAACCGCCACAGAAGTTAGTGGCAAGAAAGATCCACCATGGAAAATAAGACTGCAGAAGAAAATTGAAAATCTAAGATTCACAATCTACGGTAAGATCTATTTTGCAGTATTCGCATATAGGGGGTGGTTCCCTGTGGAGGAGATAACCGTGGGAGAAATGGCAGTGACCGATTCGGAGGCGTGTTAAAACTATCTCCTCTCGCCGAGCATCACGAGATGAGGAAGACCAAGGATTTATGGAATACTTGATTCTCGTGAGTTTAAAATCTGAGTTATGCCACTCTGTTTGCCAATCACTGCGTTTTATGAACAGCTTAGTGTCTTCCGTGGGGACTGTGAAGATGTCTAATTCTCTTTTCTTCGAGGCAGACTTTGCTGCCTGGTCAGCTATTTCGTTTCCTCTTATTCCCACGTGTCCAGGGACCCAACAAAATACCAAAATATAGTGGCGGACCAAGAGATGGATTTGCTGTTGGATGGTCATTGTCAGTGGGTCACAAGACGAGAAGGAGATGGATTCAAGAGAACTTTTTGAATCACTTCAGATCACTACTTTCTTTAGTGACATCGATCCAGCAAATTTAAGTGCCTCCGAGAGCGCATACTTCTCTGCGGTATAGACGCCGCACGAAGAGTCTAGTCGAAAACCTTGCGTGGATCTACTGCAGTAGAAGGCACATCCCACTTTGCTGTTTTGAGAGGAGCCATCGGTGTAAATAAAGTAATGGCCAGGATACATAGATTTTATCGCCTCAAATTCCGATAAGAATGTACTGGGGGGAGTCAAGGATTTAGGAAGGTTAGACAGTCTAAGATCTATTATCGGCCTATATTATTAGTTTCCAAGGGGAAACAAGGTTTCGGGGGGTTTCACAGGGTTGGGCAGTTTTATATGGAGCTTCTGTAGGAGCATACGGAGACGGACACCCAGGGGATGGGGTAATGACGGTCTAAGCGCATATGAAGTCAGGTGGGTAGGATGGAGGACTGATTGACGCGAGGGAATATCAACATTGGATAATTTCGCGCCATAGGAGGCAATCAGAATATCCCGCCTTCGGCTCAGGGATGGTTCTCCAGCCTCGGCCAAGAGGCATTCGATGCGACTCGTGCGGTAGGCGCCTGTACTAATCCTTATGCCAGTATTGTGTATGGTATTTAATGGCCGGAGGGTTGATGGAGACGCTGACCCATACACTATGCATCCGTAATCCAAGATAGGGCGGATGAGAGTTCTATACAAACGCAGTAGACAAACACGGTCTGCGCCCCAAGAGCTACCAGTAAGAGTGCGAAGGAGATTCATAGGTGATACATCGGCCCTGTAGTGTGTTTCGCCAGGTTAGCTCTTGTCGAATGTGAGTCCAAGGAAGGTTGCGGATTCAACGAATGGAAGCTGCTGTCCTCCAAGAAAAAGGTTGGGGTGATTATGGAGGTGATGGATTCTGCAAAATGCATGCAAGTGGTTTTTGAGGTAGAGAACTTGAATCCTGTTTCATCGCTCCATTCCTGCAATTTGTTGAGCACAAGTTGTAGTTGTCTCTCAATAAATTGCACACTCTTGGAGGAGCAAAAATTGCAAAATCTTCAACGAACAGTGATGCTTTCACAGGCTCCCGGATAACTGATGCAATACTATTGATAGCAATGGCAAACAGAGTGACGCTCAAAATCGATCCCTGGGGAACGCCGTTTTCTAACTGGTGACTAGAGGATAACACGTCGCCCAGGCGGACGCGGAAAGATCTTGATGAAAGAAAACCTACTAGAAACAAAGAGAGCCGTCCCCTAAGGCCCCAAGAATGCAAGGTGTGAAGAATACCGTACCTCCAGGTGGTGTCATACGCTTTCTCTATATCGAAGAAAATTGCTACCAGGAGCTGACGTAGCACGAAAGAAGTGGAAATCTGCGTAGTGAGGGTCACTAAGTGGTCCATGGTTGACCTGTGCTTCCTGAAGCCACATTGGAGAGGTGTAAATAGGTTATTTTGTTCCAGGAACCAGACCAGACGTGTATTTACCATTCGCTCTAAAAGCTTGCACACACAGCTTGTGAGCGAGATTGGGCGGTAACTTGAGGGGGTTGTTCTGTCCTTTCCTTCTTTAGGGATTGGGAGAACAATGGCCTCACGCCAAAGTCTTGGTAGTGCGTGTTCAGCCCAAATCTTGTTGAAAATGCCGAGGAGAAAGGAACGAGCATTTTCCGGGAGGTGTTTCAACATTTGGTTATGAATCTGGTCTGGTCCTGGAGCAGAATCTTTCGCACAAGCGAGGGCACCAGAGAGTTCGTCCATGGAGAAGAGAACATTGTAATCTTCCTCCACGCGACTCGAGAAGTCTAATTTATAGTTTTCCATTTTTCTTTTCGTGTTTTGAAAGTCAGAAGAATAGTGTACGGAGCTGGAGATTTGTTTGTAATGAGAGGCCATTTCTTCAGCAATTTCTTGTGGAGAGGTTAGAGATTGCCATTTACCATAAGCCCTGAAATAGACGGCGAAGGGAGTCTTCCACCGATCTGTCGGACCTTTCTCCACACAAGTTTAGGGGATGAACGGCAAGAGAGTGACGAGATGTAGGCTCTCCAGGACGCAGCCTTACTTTCCCGTATCGTTAACCTAGCTCTGGCTCGGGATCTTTTATAGTTTATTAGGTTTTCCATGGTTGGGGACCTACTAAGTTTTGCCAATGCCCTCTTCCGATCCCGGACCGCGTTGGCACAATCAACGTTCCACCATGGCACACGGAGGTGTCGTGCATGGCCCGACGACTTCGGGATGGCAAATGAGGCGGCATGAAGGACGGCGTTAATAAAATGGGCAACCATAGCATCGATGTCGTTTGGGCAGTTTTCCGATATTCGTAATTCTTTCTTGAATGTTTCCCACAGCTCGGTGGATTAGCCACCGAGGAGGGCGAGCAACGTTCAGATCGGGAATATCGAGCTTGACCCGAATGGGAAAAAGGTCACTGCCATGCAGGTCGCCAAGGATAGTCCACTCGAAGATTGTAGAAACGGAGGGACTACAGAGAGCTAGGTCCACGGACGAGAATGTGTTAGAAGCTACGGTAAAATGTGTGCTTTCGCCAGAATTTAGGAGAATTAAGTTTTGGTTATCTATGATATTTTCAAGTAACCTGCCTCTCGTGCACGACCTTGTGCCACCCCAGGCAGGATTGTGGGCGTTGAAGTCCCCCACAATGAGAAAAGGTGTAGGCACCTGAGAGAGCACATCTTCCAGTTCTTTTTGTGACACGACTTGTCCAGGCGGGATATAAACGTTGCAAATGGTAACGGAAATAGTTCGGAAATTTACACGAACGCAAGATATCTGCAGAGTGGTTCGTATGTCTATTTCTTTCGATACCAAAGAGTCTGTGATAAAAGTGGCGACTCCGCCATGGGCGCGGAGGCCATCGTCTACGTCTTGCCTGTAGCAACAAAAGCCGCGTAGAGAGAGGGATGCTCAGAACGGAGATGTGTTTCCTGCAGGCAGATAACCACGGGTCTATGTATAGACATTATTAACTTCAATTCGTCCAAAGGGTACGAAAGCCATTTATGTTCCATGATAGGAGAGCCATAGATTCTAGTTCTTAGATTTTGGTCTAGGGTGGGTTAGTACAGGTTTCTTTTCTTCTTTCTTCTTTGTTGGACGTAATGGCTTGGTTCATGGGAGTTCCTCATTCCCGGCGAGTCACTTGACTACTGCTGGAGAGGGTCGCATGTGTTGGGACACCACGGTCCCTTGAGACAGGCGACATAGATCTAGCAAGAGGGCCTGTCGACCTCAGCTTCTCTGGATGTGTTTGCGTGTTTGTTGAACTATTTATGGTTTTTGTTTCCGATTTTGTTTCAGGCTGGACAAGAGATTTGGTATTGGCATCTCCGCCGATGTCATCAAAGGACACCTGGCAGGCAGCATCGCGCAAAGAGGAGGCTTTAGGCGTTTGGTTTTCACGTTGACTTTCTTATGTTGACCCACGGTGTCAGCGAAACTTCGGCCCATGTCCACGGGGTTTCGCGTCTGGTAACGGCGTCGTGCCTCCGGAAAAGAAACTTTCTCAGAGACCCTGATCTTCTGGATCTCTCTTTCTCTTAGGAAAATGGGGCACTGGGTTGGAATTTGAGGATGTTTTCACTACAGTTTACGCACTTTGCATCTGCGGAGCAGTTAGAGTCACTACAGGCCTCCCTTCCACAGCGAACGCAGACTGCGGCGCTCATGCAGCGAGGTTGCGTATGGCCAAACCTCTGGCATTTAAAACAGCGCAGAGGGTTTGGAACATACTGCCTGACACGGAGATTGTAGAAGCTACACGATATCTTCTCTGGTAGAGATGGACGGTCGAAGGTCAGAATCAGAGTTGAGGTAGGAGTGAGTACCCCATTTACTCTCCGCTGAATCCTGTAAATCTCTGACACACCATATGGCTCGAAGAAGGCTTTCAAATTTTCTTCCGATTCGGTAGAGAACTCTTCAAGATTAACCACACACTTGCAGAGGTCGGGTGGGCAGATACTTGCACCTGGAGGCCGGCTATTTCTTTGAGGTCAAGGATCTTGCTGATCTGTTCGTCAGAGCGACATTCAAAAAGGATTGTGCCATTTCTCTGACGGACAACCGACTGAAATTTGTCAAACTTTTCAATTTCCTGACAAGTTTGATTGGCTGCACCTTCATAGTTTCATTTTCTTTTACTTGACATGATGAGAAAGGGGCTTAGTAGGTCTGTCTGACTCATTACAAAAAAACTCTCGATATTTACTGATTCACCAACAAATCTCCTCTTCCTTATGGATGAGGGCGGGGAGGTAGGTTTTTTATCCATTAAGAGGATATCAGATTCATCCCCGTGGTCCCCACCCACCACGGAGCCCAACAAGGGGACACTCCATCTGAGTGCCAGGGTTGCCACGGGGATATAGTGGGGGGGGGTACCACAGCGCTGCACCACGTGGATCCTCCCGCTCACCCTGGAGTTCAGTACAAGATGTAGTCCAAGTCGGTTGATCGGGAGGGTTAGTTCCCGACCGCGTCTAGAAGAGTCCGTAGCCAAAGCAAGTGTATTGAGACCTACAACGAATTTTCCCCAAAATACGTAAGAGCACGTATCCCTAGATGCCAAGAAAGAAGTAGCACGAGGAGAGTAATTGGGGAACAGACAGGCCCCTCAACCGCCAGGACAACACGGGTCGCCATGCATGGCAAACACATGGGTGGGCGTTCAGCATACAGAGGGGGCCAGTGAAATAGAAGAGGGAGCAGAAGAGAGACAGGATGGTATAGAAGAATGATAATGTAAAATGGGGAAAAGAAAAACGAATTGTGAAGGAAAGGAATACTTGAGAGCCCTCTTTCGTATCCCCCCGTCAGGACGTGGACCAACCCACCTCGACGGGAATCTGGGTTCGAATTAAAAGGTTTGGGAAAATGTAAAATTACACATCTCGCATACATGGATGATGACAAATTATACTCATGTTCGGAACGTGGACTGAGAAAACTATTGGAAATCACTGATAAATTCTCCAGCGATACGGGAATGCAACTGGAAACTGAGAAATGCAAAATCCAACGCATAAAAAACGGCAAACTCATAAGCAATGTTAAATATGAGACCGTAAATAGGAGACCATAACAGCAATAAACATAAATGACTTTTACAAATACCTTGGAATGCAACAAAATCTAACAATAGCCCACACACAAATTAAAGAAGAACTGAAGATAGAGTTTGAACGTCGACTGAAAGCGATATTGAAGTCCTCTCTCAACTCAAAATATCTCACAGCGGCCATCAACACCTTTGTAATGCCAGCGCTTACATAGCATTATTAAATGGACCAAGACAGACATCGAGACCATCGAAAGATCGATCAGAGTACAGTTGACACGTTTCAGGTACCATCATCCCAGTGACTGTAAACAGCGTGTCACACTGCCGAGAAAGAAAGGGGGTAGGGGTATTATAAATCTCTCAAATCTGCATATTAGACAAATTAAGTCATTGAGAGATTATTTCAGAAATAAAGCCATGACATTGCAACTTCATGAAGTTGCAATGTCAACTACATCATGATGTAGTTCAACAAGCAGATGATAATTACACCCCTCTGGACCTTGGAGACGACATAAATCTGCAACCATCTTCATGGGACGACGAAATAAACTAATGGAAGCAGAAGTCACTCCACGGTGTGTACCCAGTAGCAATAGCCAATCAAACTGTAGACGCGGATATGTCGTACAAATGGCTCACGTTAGGGTACTTATACCCAGAGAGTGAAGGGCTTATTATAGCTATACAGGATCAAGAAATAGCAACAAAAAACTACCAAAAATACATTATAAAAGATCCTGAAGTGGTAAACGATGACTGTCGAATATGTGGCCAAGGCCCCGAAACAATAAAGCACATATTAGCAGGCTGCAGTATTGCACCGAACCCGGACTCCCAAACCTACCTGTGCTTACCTGGGCTCGTGTGGCCGGCTAGCTCAGGAAGCATGTAGATTCTAGAAATATGGATGGTGGACGGATTTAGCTACGTGATTAATTAAATAAATGTTATTTTGAACACGAGTGAACTTTAGTAAAATAATTAAAACTTTGGAAGACAAAAATCAAGGTCTGAGCTCAGGAATAACCGATACCTCTAATTTTACTCCAATTTTTACGTTACAAAGTTAGTACATTAGAGAAAACTTAACGTTATGAGGAAGGCGCGGCGAGCACTTCCTGGAGGTTGACTATAACCCTGGATAAAAGTTTTTTTATTTTAAATAAACGTTGTGCCTGAAGGGCGTGATGGAGATTTTGCCGCAGCTCGACAAATCAGTGCACAGTCACCGTTTGCAATGCAGGCCCGCTGGGGTGAACAACCTCCACAGGTCGCCGAACCTCACGCCAGACGGCGTGTCTCGGGGGTGCAGGGGAGTCCTTGTGTCCGCGTCGGCGGCGGCGGCGGCGGCGGCGGCGGTGGCGCAGTGTGACCACGGCGACGACGGCGGCGGCGACGATGATCACAGCGGTGGTGACGACAGCTCACAACTCAGGCGTCCGACAGCGCGATAATGATCGTCACGTAACTTGTGACCTGCTACGCGGGCGTGATCGGCAGAGATAAAAACATTATACTCGATTACTCTCTAACACACAGTAATCATCTAATCGTTCGCTCCCCCGATAAGTGAGTAACCGGAGGAGCTACTCGTCCGCAATTCAAGGTAGCGGGACAATGCCCTTCTCCCACCCTTCTGTCCTGCGTGCTCAGCGCACGTCAGCGCTCTCCTCTCCGCCCTTCTACTCCTTTCTGTTCTGCGTGCTCAGCGCATGCCAGCGCTCACAAACCTTTTCCCCCTCCAGTTTCCCAAATGTTCTAGAAGTTTCAGGAGAATTTTGCCAAAACGTGCTTCCATTGGTGAAAAATTTCTACGTCTTAACTAATTTTTGTCCAATCAGCTTGTGCGTCTTGCCGGTGTGTCGAGTGGAATTTTCCATAATGCGCTCTCACTTGCACACTTTTAGTAAATAATCGCAGGTGGTCTATCCCGGAGTCTCCGAACTGTGCAGCCACCCTTCCCCAGCTAGATCCCCGGGGAGAAACCCGTGACCGGCGTTAAAGTAAAAACAGAGCCCCCGCCCGCCTGGCGCCAAAGTGTCGCGGATGCAGCTGGGCGGAACGAATTAACCGTCCGGCGGTTCTGAAAAGACGCAAAAGGCATCAGCACGCGTATTGCGCAACATTTTGCGGATTATCCGAAGTACAATATTCGGTATCGTTACAGTATGTTAGCACCTACTGAATATAAATTGAGGCATGACAACGTGGGACGAATTATCCACGCCTGACTCGCTAAGATGTGTGGTCTCCTGTCAGATAATACACCATACTACCACAAACGGTCCTAGAGAATGAGATCTACAAACTATATTGGAACCGCAGCATTCTAACGGACAAAACAGTCCATCACAATAGGCCGGATATTACCATCTGGGACAAGAAAGCCAAAAAGATCTGGTTTATAGACTTGGCCGTTGTAAACACCAACAACATCATGACAACATACCAGACGAAGTTGGGCAAATATAGAGAACTGACCCAAACTGTGAGAGAGGAATGGGCTCTAACACTTGCCAAAATTATACCCATAGTATTGTCAGCCACCGGCGTCGTCCCGAAGGTCACCATCGAGGCGTTGGAGGGTCTGAACATCAACAAAAACATAATGATTTATATTCAGAAATCGGTACTGATCAATGCCAGCTCTCTGGTCAGAAAATACACGGGTGAAAACATGTAAAAATATGAGATAATAATTTTCTATAATTGATAATTAAGTAATGATTGTCTATTTGATATTTTATATCCTTTATATAATTTTATTTGATAGTAATATGTTTTAATGTTCTATTGTATGTGTTTCTACATCATTATGTAATCATGCTCTGATTGATATCTGTTTGATTAAACAATACAGGGAAACTGTGAATCTACTACTACTACTACTACTGCTACTGCTACTGCTACTGCTACTGCTACTGCTACTGCTACTACTGCTACTACTGCTACTACTGCTACTACTTGCTACTACTGCTACTACTGCTACTACTGCTACTACTGCTACTACTACTACTACTTTTTGGGGGGGGAATCTTTCAAAGACACCGCTCTTTGCGGGAGTTGGATTTCCACCAACTAAAAAAACCCCTTGCGTTTGTCTACGCGATCCATCCTGGAACTGCTGGGCGCATGTCATCGGGATGGTGCTTGTCTTGGTATGGTCTATTCTTGTCTACATCTTGCTTGTTTCTCTTTTTTCTGCATTACTGATTTTGAAAAAAATTTCATGTATTGCCAGTTATTCCGGTTCTCAAGCATTGCCTCTACTTCACTGCCTGGTTCAACTTTCCTCCCTATGCGGTTAGCCAGGTCATGTCTCTGTTTCTCCCAGCGAGAGCAGAAGAAAACGTGTTCTGCTGTGTCTCTATCTTGACAGTATATACAGTTGTCATCTAGTGATTTGCCAATTTTTTTGGCGTACTCCTTGAATTGTCCATGACCTGTCAGTATTTGGGCCAAGAAGTAGTCAAGTTGGCGAAATCTGCTCTTGTACCATTTATCAATGTCCGGGATCAGTTGCTTTGTCCATTGTGCAACGTGCTCTGTTTTATTCCACCGTTCCTGCCATTTGTGCATGATTCTATTCCTAATAGTTTTTTTGCCGTCATCAGAGTTTCCACAGTTGCTCTCGTGAACAAGACGCCTTTCCTCAATCTGGAGATCAATGGGTATAAGGCACAAAACGCAGAATTCAGATTCCGTCAAAAAGAATTTCTGAGAAAGTTGAACTCTGATTCAAACAAGCAGCGAGTCAACATAAATGCTGATTTTAAATCATACTGGACAACCAATGGGCTAAAACCAGTGGATTCGATGAATCTGGATCATGGATTAAAAGTATTAAGAAATAACACGAGAACCTGCCCCAAATGAATTTAAAAGAAATGCTAAAAACATTGCGAGTGCCATAGGAAAGACTCAAAATTGGAAATCTCCTGGACCAGATAGGATCCAAAATTTCTGGTTGAAGTACTTTACTCATGCTCATGAAAGCATTGCACGCTGTCTCACTGAAGTGCTCAATAACCCTGATAAAATGCCTATCTGAGTGAAGGAGACACTTTTCTAATCTTCAAAAAGGGAAATGAACAAACTCCAATGAATTATAGACCAATAACATGCTTATCAACCGTATACAAGCTCTTCAGTTCTGTTATTAGTGAGAAAGTACACCTCCACTGTGCAAATAATAATATCTTTGAAGAACAGAAAGGTTGTATTAAAGGAGCTATGGGATGTAAACATCAACTCATCATTGATTCTGTGGTCTTAAGCAAGCTCAAACAAAGAAAAGAAAGCTCCACATCTGTTACAGTGATTACAGCCAAGCTTTTGACTCCGTTCCTCACAAATTGCTAAACAAAGTACTGGAAATATATAAAATCTGTCCAAATGTAAGAAATATTCTTCAATATCTAATGAATAAATGACGTACAAATGTACGATTCCAAGGTAATATCTTGGGAAAAGCTGATGTCCGAAAAGGTATATTTCAGGGCGATTCCCTATCAGCACTATGGTTTGGCCTAGCTCTATACCCACTATCAACTCTCTTGAATAACACTAAATGTAGATTGAACATGAAAAACACAAAAAGACTAACCCATTTACTGTACATGGATGACCTTAAGCTCTACGCCGAAACGCATGATAAATTAGAATCGCTTATTAGTGTAGCAAAAATGTTCAGCGATGACATCGGAATGAAGTTCGGTCTTGATAAATGTGGTATAATAAATATTTATAAAGGAAATGTACAAAACACAAACGAAATTTTCTGTGATATTAAACAGATACCACCTGAAGAAACATATCGCTATTTGGGAAACCCTCAGAACCACCGACTGGACCATAATCGTATCAAGGAGGAACTTTCAATAAAATATCAAAAGCGGCTTACAAAGTTGTTAAACACTTATTTATCAGGGGGTAATCTGATTTCAGCTATCAACACCTGGGCTGTGCCGGTCCTAACCTACTCGTTTGGTATTGTTAAGTGGACTGAATCTGACCTGGAGGAGCTGGACAGATCAACGAGAAGACTGTTACATAAATTCCGCTGTCTTCATCCAAACTCCTCAGTAAAGATTATATCTACCTCGAACGATGGGAGGCAGAGGGTTGGTTAATATAAAAACACTTTGCCTGAGAAAAGAGGAAAAAAGCGACAGGTTTTAAACTCCACCTTAATGAAATTAATTAAGGCCGGTACATAAATTCCGCTCTTAAACGGAAACAACAAGAAATACATGGAAGATACCCAAAACTCTTGTTTCGAGATGATGTAGACAGACGTTCCTCGGTGGAGTGGCTTTTGGAGAAACAAATACTATATCCTGAGACCGAGGGTTTTATAATATCAATTCAAGAGAGAGTTATCAAGACCAGAAACTATCGAAAGTATTGTTTAAAAGAAGATGTGGTGGATAAATGTAGGAAGTGTGGAGTTGTAGGAGAAACTAAAGAACACATCACTGCTGCATGCTCTTCCGTCTCAGACAGTGCTTACTTAGGAAGGCATAATCAAGTTGCGAAAATCGTGCACAGGGCAATTGCAATAGAGCATAAATTATTGGATGAATCAACACCGCCATTCTATAAGTACACCCCTCCCCAGTGCTGGAAACAAGTTCCACCCTTTTGTACTGGGACAGACCAGTTTTAACTGATCGTACTGTCGATTACAATAGGCCAGATATTCTCCTTATAGATAAAAAGAAGAAATAAGGAGTAATAATAGACATCGCAGTACCATTATCCCACAATATCAAACAAAGAAATAGAAAAAATTTCGAAATATGAAAACTTATCTTATGAACTAAAACATATTTGGAAATTAAACTACCAAAACATACCCACTCGTGATATCGGCGGAAGGCCTGGTCAGTAAAAACTTAACAGAACCCAAAAACGTTCTGAACATGGGTCAGCGCGCAGTTTTGTTGCAAACAGCCCATATTGTAAGAAAATTTTTATCTTAAGATATAAGATGAAGTTCTTCTTCTGTGACCGAACCTGTCCCCAAAACAACTCCGGGGAAGGTGAGCATTTCTACCAACAAAAATAGCTGAGATGAGAACGTAGGATGATGATGATAATAATAATGATAATGATGATAATAATAATAATAATGCTCTAAACAAAGAGTCCATAAGACGTAAATTTTCCCAGGTTCAGAGAAGGATGGCACTGAGGATAATTTCGGGATATCGTACTGTATCGGACAATGCAGCCTTAGATCTGGCCAGTATACCCCTATCGACCTTTTGGCTCAAGAAAGGAAAGCAATGTACCTAAGGCTGAAAGCGGCTAAACAAATGCGCCCACTGACAACAAAACAGGTCAACGAAATCAAAGCGGAGCTGCGAAGCGATCTTGTGTACGGATGGCAATGCCGATGGGACTTGGAGGAAAAAGGCAGATGGACTTATAGTCTTATCCCCAACATCAAAGAATGGATAAGCAGAAAACACGGTTCAGTGGATTACTATTCGACGCAACCCCTTACGGGACACGGATGCTTAAAAAAGTACCTCTATAGATTCAAAATTGCTGAAAGCCCGACATGTTCTGAATGCCACAAAGAAGATGATGCTTTGCACTCTATATATAATTGCAAAGCCTGGGAGGAAGTCAGATCTATATGCTACGACAAACTGCGAGTGGAAATGACACCTGCAAATATAATCGAAACTATGCTGCAATCTCCAGAAAACTGGAACCCATGTCGAGATTTCATAAAGCACATCCTCACACAGAAGGCCATGATTGACAGCGGATAGAGCACTTGCTCACACCCAAACCCACGTGCGACGTAATTTCTCGCCAGACGGTTCCACACGTGGTCCTATGCGGGCAAAGGCGAGCGGAGGGGGTTTTAGTCGGTAGACCAAGTCTGGGAGTCCGACAGTACCGGCTTCACCGGTCTCCATAAAGGATTTTCCCCGCCTCAAATAATAATAATAATAATAATAATAATAATAATAATAATAAGGGTCCAAATGGGGATGTACGCGAAAATAGTCACTCAACAAGAGAGTGACCTCAGCCTCTACATCTCAACCACCCGTTCACCTTCACGCGGTGGACCTGATAAGCCGAGCAACTTGAGTGGAGGTTGGATATCAACCCCATCGGAAACCAGGTCCGTGAGCAGACGAACGAGGTGGGGTCGAGGAAGGCTAGACCCTAGTGCCACACAAGGGAAAGGCTTTCTCGGCTGGAAGACGTCAAGATAGGACGTCCTCCTACGGCGGCGGCGGAGAAGCCCACAGAATGGCTAACGGCGGCGTCAAGAACCCAAGTAAGTAGGGTTACTGCCATCACACCTGGCCGTAGGTATAAGAGGCACAAAACCCATTTTTATGGAGAAATGTTTACCAGAAGTAAAACGAAAGGGCCGCTGCCTGGGGAGCGCCAGGGCACGTCTGGAGCCGGCGCTGGTCGTGACAGTTTGCAAACCACCGGTGGTAGGTCGCTGAACAGGCGGGCGCCTATCGGGTTACCCGAAAAATCTACAGCTGATACTAATTGAAGCACTAAAGATCCTCCAGCTCCACCTACCGACAGTGCTTTGAGGGAGAGTCAGCCCTCAACCACTAAGGCAGGAAAAGTAAGACAGCGCTTAAAATGGACCACTGACGTAAACATATTCATTATGCGCACTTACTATAACATCACAAAATTGGAAACGGATTTAACGATGTACAGGCATGAACTATATCATGAACTATTTAGAATGCAGTATCCCGAATTAAATGTTACAGAACAAAGGATCGCTGATCAACGTCTTACAATTGTCACTAACAACCTCCTGTCGCAGACGTTACTAGAAGAAATTAAATCAGAGGTGGCAAAATCTCTCAGCAGTGATACCCCACAAACTAACTTAATAACCGCAGACACAACTCAAAATACAGTGTCTGAAGCAATCTCAGGATACCCTGAACAGATGACCGGGACAACTCTGAGATTGGGAAATTCATCCCTAAATATAACGCATCAAATACCTCAAAATGATGCTGAAACAACTATGCAGAAATCGAAATCAAATGAAGATACCCTCGAAACAAAAGTACAAGATGAATTCTTCGCAGCAATTACTGAATTCGAAGGCTCGGATCCAACACAACGGCACAGTATCCCAAGGCAGAAAACATCCAGAAAACTAGCCCAAATAGTTGAAATATTGAACAAGTCTATTATCCCAAATTATCTCATACACCATAGCAGCTTTACAGACGTCCACACGGCAATCTATTGTGGTGCAGTTGCAGCAGCCAGAACTAATGGCTCTCGCACTAACGAACGTATACCACTGGGCAGAAAGGTACACGAGAAACCAAAATGGCAACAACGTATAGACAATAAGATCTCTAACATCAGAAAAGACTTGGGGAGGCTAACACAATACAAACAAGGTAATGGAGTAAGAACGTAGTAGACATGCTGCGAACATCTTCACAAAATAAACGCACACAAAACAAATAATACAAAAAATAATGTAAAAAGTAAACGTCAACGTCTTAACGTTATAAAGAATGTGCAGCACGCAAAAAAATAACAATCTTTTCTATACCAATGAGAAAAAATTTTACAATAGCCTCAGGGAAACGGAACACCAAATCACACATATCGGAATACCGACTAAAGATGAAATACAAACCTACTGGTCGTCAATCTGGTCTACAGACCTTCATCATGACAATAAAGCCACATGGATAAAAGAAGAAGAAACACGTTACAAACAAATGACACACATGGAATTTACAGATATTACAGTCGAAAATATCAGTAGTACCATAAAAAAGACTCATAACTGGGAAGCAACAGGTGTTGATAACATTCACAATAATTGGTACAAAAAATTTACATGTACACGCTACTAGCAAAACACCTTACAAATTTTGTACAGATGCCAGAGACAATGCCAAAAAAATTCCAAAAACCCAAATACAGACCAATTACATGTCTACCTACCATCTACAAAATATTGACTGCATGTCTGGCAGTCTATAAAAACATTGTGAAAAAACGAAATAATAGCCGAACAGCAAAAAGGATGCAGACAGCACTCCCAGGGGTGCAAAGAACAACTTCTAATGGACTCTGTGGTAATGGAACAAGCATACAAAGATCATAGAACTATATATATATATATATATATATATATATATATATATATATATATATGCGTCTCGCCGCACACCTTCCCTCCCACCGATTCACGAGATAAATGCGTCGGTGGTTGCGCACGTCCTCCATCGACTTCCCGTAAATAGAATTATTCATGAGCTTATAAAATTTATCTTCAAAGTCGGAGGACGCGCGCTGTCGACGCGAGTTGTTGAGGTCCATGTACGTGGCAAGCCAAGGTCGTTGTGAAAAAGAGAGAACGCGATGAATTTTGGTGAGTCGTACTCCCAACTCGAGGGCCTGAAGTAAATTTCGAACGTGAACGACGCTTGGGTAGAAGCGTCGCCAGCAACTTGACTTGCCTACTACTTTTCGAGTCCGGGGGGACGCGGGTTTCCGGACAAGGCGGCAATCGCTCAAGCGATCGTGGATCTCGTCGGAGTAGTCGAGATCGACCTCCAAAACGTATCCCCGATCGACGTCAGCGGCCGCCTCTGCGATGTTCAACCGCTCGATGTCGATTCCCGACATCCAGCGTAAGTCGCCCACCGGAAGCTGATTTGACATCGAAAAACCGTACAGATTGTTCGCGTCGACATAGGCGAGATAAGTTAACTTATCGCTTGACCGGAAGCGATCACCCACAAGGGGTGATTGGCCTCGGCATGCGACCGATCACTTGTACGAGTCCTCCCCGGATGCCCCGCTCGAAAAAGAGAACCATATCAATGTCCGTGAGTGGCTCTAGTCAAACACCGGTGGTTTTCAACATGGCGTCCCACGAAAGCCCTGGAGCGGCGTAGTAAAACAGGATCGAGCCCGTACACCTCCAAACACAAATTTCTAAATTTTTTCCAAAATGTCTGTTTCTAGCAGGACGTCGATTTTCAAATACAAATCGGCGTACTCACCCAAATTTTGAATGGAGAACGCGCTCCACACGGCCTGCGCGTGCGCGTACTCCGAGTCCGAAACGGGTGTCTGTGAGGCGACTGAAAAAGGCCTCGGGCGGGGGACACCTCGTTTCGTCCAATTGGGACACGTCGTTGACATAATCGTAGGGAAACACCCCCTTCCTTCTGGCCAAGGCGAAAAGACAATCGTCGTGAAAAGCCGCACGGGTGAATTTCAAATCGGCCGAATCGAGCGATCGACTTAAAGAGTCGAGCGATGCACCTAAAAATTTCAAAGAGTCCAAAAACCGCAGTTCCACTTTCCCGATTTTCTGGGAAATCGCCACGAATCTTTCGTGATTGTGCGGAACCACGCGCAACCTGTTCGAATGATTTTCTTTTTCGCCCCCGTCTTGAAGGAGAAAATGCCAATCGTAACCGCTCCCGTTGTGCATGACGACGGGGATGTGAGTGGGCGCTGGAAAGTTGACGTTACACGATTGATGAGCCGCGCCGCAAAAAACCGAAAAATGATCATGGTCCCTGACGCGGACGGAATTTGGGTGAAAAGGTCTTTTACAAATGTGACAAAATTCGGAATTTTGATAGCGGAGTTCTCATCAGACGTCATCACAAGAGTGGACGGATGATCCAAAAGGTGTTCGACATCATACGCGAGACCTTCTAAGAACGCTAATAATTGTATCGCGACGTCGGGACCGTGAAAGGTGACCAGCTTATTCCGCGACTCATCAAACGAGCACACCACTTGAAGCGCGGCCGAAAAGGGCTGATGAATTTGGTAGGGCTGAAGGAAGGATCCGCTCGACGACGGCTCACACGAAGACACAGGGAGCGTGAGCGCTTCAAAGTCAACGTAAACCGCAATCGGGCATCGTTGCTGTTTTTCGAAATGTCGAAATCGCATAAAGCGCTCCTCCTCGTTCGTCTCCGACGGAAGGATCAAACGTGCGGGGGACCCCACGAATCGACAGTCGATGACGTGAGCCTCGAGTTTCGTTTGCGAGTAAAACGCGTTTAAACATCTGTCGCAAACGAAAATCCTACCCTTGTGAGGCGACTGAACCAGTTTGTCTAAATTCTTAATCCAAACGTAATGGGACCGTCCGTCATCATCGCCATGAATCAACAAGAAATTGAAATGGTTGTCTTTCTTCGTTCCCGAAAAGTGCACAGGACCTACGATTTTCCAAGAATGGTCGGTCGAATCAAACTCCAACGTGAACACGTTAAACGAAAAAGTGGAATTTTGTCGTTCGAAACGTTTTATCTCGAGAACGGGAAGGGGCCAGGTGATGCCGCGCAAATCGAGACTGTTTTCTAAATCGCGGAAAACGGTTTCGTACGTACCGATACGATTTGAATGCGTAATTTTGGTGTGTGGTGGCTGACGTTTGTGATAGAGAGCTGACGCCAGCGACCACAAGAAACATTTCTCGTCTCGATTTTGCACGTTGATCATGGCATGACGACACGATGGATGCCGGAAGAGGGAGAAAAGAAGAGGCAGAATGAACGATAGGTTCGAACAAGTGAGCCGAAACATGAAGAGTGACGATAGAGGCCAACTATTTTCTGGAATCTCTCTCGGAAAACTCGTCGAATTTGGAATCGATAGGTTGCGCTATACGAAAAAGGAAAAATTCCGAAATGTCATCACCTCGGGTTAACACCGCAGTCCGTGCCGAAAGAAAGATGGACTGCAGCACCCCCACGATTTCGTGCGTCTCGTCGTTCTCTCTTTCAATCAAAAACTGACACTCGAGTTGTGCAAAAATTTTGAAACAAGGTCGAACGAAAGTGTTGTTGTTGAGCGCTTCAAACATTTTAAGATGGAACGGAACACGACATCTGTTGAGAAACTCGACCGGATCCGCAATGTCGTGTGGGGGAGGAGGCTTCAAAACGACACCGCAAAATACATGACCGTTTAAAGATTCCACGACGTCCGTCCATTGGAGAGCGTTTGCAATAACAGAAGTCATCGTTTTTTATCGATTACACGTCACACGTCTTCCTAATAAAAAACAACATAAAAAGGTCAAAGATGTCTCCATACGGAACAAACAAAAACCGAGAATCATGAAACAATACAAACATGCACACCGTTGCTTAGCGTCAACCAATAAAATCGTCACTTTCAGTGCGTAAATGGTTATGAAGAAGACCAGCAGGAAATAGACGTACATCAAAACGTCAGCACAGTTCGTTGACATTTTCAACGTACGACTAAGAACGAGCTCTGCAATCTCGATGTTTTTTATTGTTTCATGTAATCGCAATATTGCGCAAGACTCACCGCTTAACCACAACACAGGAAGCACAACCGCAGATGAACGTCGAAAGGTCTAGACTATCGCGGGAACGCATGACATCATTACCACACAGGAAGAGTCGACCGTGAAGTTGTGCAATGAGCTGAAAAAAAACAGGGAAACCGCAGACACAATCAATATAAAAGCAATTCAAACACCCCCTTTGAAAATAGTCCTCATCCTCAGTCGATAAGCTGGTTGTTCGGGCCCACACGCAAAAGCAGAAAGGGACGTATACAAATAAAGCACTTCCTACGCCCTAAACGGCAACACCGGAAGCGCGGCATGGAAGGCTCCATAAGCCGAGCGGCACCACCGCGCCGCGTGACCCAAACCTTCTAAAACGTTCTAGAACATATTCGAATTCTAGCAGTTGCCTATTGGACTGTTCAAATTCACCCTCTTCGCCATACTGCAACCGCTGGAAAAGCAGTCGCTAATTGGCCAGTTCAAATCCCCTCTTCGCGTGCCCGATAGAACTCGCAAACCGAAGAAAATCAGTCGCTGAGTAGCACCCTTGCTAGAAGCATGTCTCGGGCTCCGTGTTAAAAGATCACGTAAATTCTTATACAGAAAGTAATATTCTGTGCTTAAGTTGTGGTCAAGTGAAAGCCACATTGTTTCAATTTGTTATAGTTCAGCATTGTGTATGTATTGAACTAATTAATGTATTTCACACGAAGTTGCAAGTTGCCAGGCGAGCACATGTTCTCGCGCTTCGTGATTCAAGAGGGAAAAATTTCCCTGTATTCTCACATTGAGAGCAATAACTTAAGTGTATTTTTATTGTAAAGAACAATTGTGATAACTCAAAGGTAATTAAACATCATTCTGCAAGGTGAGAAGTGTGTTTCCATGATAATCCACATTATTACAAAATTCCTAACGAGCGTCGAAAGGGACTGAGTGGATTGCCTACCTACTTTCAACAACCAATAATACAGTCCACTACATGGAAAGGTAACCCGCGTCCATGGTCCTTCGAGCTTCGGATATCGAACTAGAGACCCGTGGAAAGCAACCCGCTCCGTCCAGTGGTAATACAATATTGTAAAAAAATGTCGTCTTCAGATGTGTCGAGCGAGGTGCCGCCGCCCTACACCATTGTGAGCCAGGAAGACAATGACGTCAGCGACTCATCTTCCTCATGCAGCGTCTGCCTTGAACCATTGACGGCGCAACGGGTACGCACGGTGGTTTGCATCCATTTGTTCGATAAAGAATGTATCGATCGATGGTTGCAAACTCACAATACGTGCCCGGTGTGTCGAAGCGTGTTAATAAACAGGCCTTCAGCAGCAATACAACGTCGTGTGGAGGTGGATATCCGTCGAGCGGCGAGCGCATCAATACAACGTCGTGTGGAGCGAGCGACGAGCGAAAATTTTTTACAACGCTTAATCGTTTTCAGGAGAACTTCCTATTGGCGACCGATGAGAGAAGCGGTGGATGATTTTCGTATGTTTCAAATATTTTGGAGATTGTTCAAAAGGGCACGACGCGATGCGATGAACTATGGGGATAAGGGCGAAATTAACGACGGCGACGACGTGTTTTTAGAATTTCTAGAATTCTAGTTAGATGAAATCATATTTCTCGGAAGTGACGAAATCTTACCCGAAAGTGAATAAACGTTTTAAAAAATTTTCGCTCGCCATTCGACGGATATTCCTCTCCACACGAAGGAAATGACAATCTAACCACCACGTCCTCCGCAGACACAACGTATATAAATGCGCTGTTCTCAACATGAAAAATGTCATTCTTGCTGATACTGTTGCTGCTGCTGTTGTTGATACCTTTCTACGATGATGGCCACAATTCGTGAAATTGAAGATGCCGTCGTGACAATTCCATCGAAGAAGAATTTTTTCAATTGCATTTTCTACTTTTTTACTTTTTTAATAGCGCGAACGATCAGACAAGAAGAGAGCTTTTAGAGAGGAGGATGATTGGTGCCGATGTGGCATCCGTAGATTTAACGGGAATGTTTGACGATGATAAGGATGATCCGTTCGACTCGTATCGTTTAGCGTTGACAACTACGCAATTCAACAGCGGCGAACACGCATCATCCTCGTCAATGGCCATATGTGTGAACGAAGCCACGGCGCCACGTCTGGTTGAAGATCCTAATTGCCCCGTTTTTATTTATTCTCCACCCAAAGAGACGTAAGTAGAATGAATTACATATTTTTTGACGAATTTTTGAAGTACGATTTTAAAAAATTGAATTGATTGAATTTTTTGTTTTAGTGACATTTGGAGTGCGATTCTGCAAAGAGCAGATGGTTCAAAAATCAGCAAACATTGGGAGGACTTCCCAAAGGGAATTGCATATGAAATTACAAGTGCAAAAAAATATTCTTCGGAGCGATTTAACACCGAGAATTACGCTGTCGTTTTAAACGACAAATTTAGCACGTTTTTACCGACAAGGTATATTAATATTATAATTTTATTATTTGTAATCCTTGTTATAATTTTAATTATAAATATTTTAATAATTTATTTTGATTTATAGATTTACTCCCTTGATCGATGAAATGTCTCCAGATCGGTTTATGCAATCGAGGCCTCACGTGATATATTTTGGAATAAATCCTGCAAATAAGGCCTTCGTATTGCTGTTATACCCATATGAACATTTAAAAATGAAAAACGTCTGGAAAACGATATTGGAGCATGGAAAAAAATATTTGAAATTTTAATTTTCAAATAAACATTTGCACACAAATTACATTTGTTCCCCTATTCATCCCCATTTGTTCCCCTATTTTGTTACCCTATTCATCAACCGTTCCCCATCCATCGCAAAAAAGAAACCCTACTTTCACAGTATATTTTTAATGAAATTAAAAATATAAAAAAAACACAAAAAGAAAGGAAATCCTACAAGGTTGTAATATGAAAAGAAATAAAAACAATGCATTTAAAAAATTTTTTGTTCTTTATTTTCGTAGATACACTGATGTAAACGACGCTAGGTTTCTTCCAGTCGACCTCTACGGTCGCAGCGTTATTCATTACGCTACGGCGTTTGACGACGTAGAATGCTTGATTTTTTGCCTCACCCGAGGTGACTACGTGGACAGGCGCGACAATTATCGTAAAACATCACAATCTACAATTATGATAAACAGATAGAATAAGCTCAATGAAAAAAACTTACTTTCAATTTTCCTCTTCATCAAACCGCCGAAGTCGAACGATCGGATGCCACAACCGGATAAGCGTCGCCGCCGGCGGTGGTGGTGATGCCACCGTAGTAGTAGCGGTACTACAACGGGGCGGTGGCGAGGGCGACATCGGTGTCAGCGGTGGTGGTGATGTCACTGTAGTAGTAGCACCGCTACTACAACGGGGCGGCGGCGACATCGGCTCATTGACGTCTGCCGCCGGCGGTGGTGGTGGTGGCGGTGGTGGTGGTTGTGATGCCACCGGCGGCATCGGTGGTGCGTTGACCTCCGGTTGCGGCGGCGACGCCCCGTGGATGCCCATCTCCAAAAGTCTTACGACTCTTCGAGAGTAGACATCCAACGGGACGTCCACCGCGCAATGCCTCGGCACGCGATAGCAAAGCTCGCACCTCGGAGGACAATTGCACCACACGTCGGTGATGAAGAATAGTTCTCCGTTCAACGACGCATCCACGACGTTCGGATCGGCTCCGATAAAAAGAAGAAAATTGAACGCGACACTCGCGCGTGACCTGTAAGCATAGTGTAACGCTGTTCTACCATAATTGTCCTGTCTGTTCACGTAGTCACCGCGGGTAAGGGAAAAAATCAAGCCTTCTACGTCGTCAAACGCCGCAGCGTAATGAATAACGCTGCGACCGTAGATGTCGACTGGAAGAAACCTAGCGTCGTTCACATCAGCGTATCTACGAAAATAGAAAACATTTTCAGCGGCCATTTCGGAAACACGAGAAACACGTCTGACTTTCTGAAAGACAAAAAGTAGACTGCAAAAAGCGCTCGCGCGTGAGTGATATCAACCGCAAGGCGCCGAGTGCGAGAGAGACTCTATACCGCAACATCCTGTTGTGATCATTAGCGCGGAGCGAGCGAGCATGCATGAATTGCGCAATTCACGAGATTAACTTTGCTTTCAGTTTTCGCTACTAGAGGACAGCACTCTCAATTGAAGTTCAATGGAGAGCGCGCACGTGTGGTGTGTTAAAAAAGGTGATTATAAAAGAGCGCATGAATACAACAATAGTGTTAGTACAGTCGTCACGATGGATACATTCCGTCACAACACGCAAGAGCGCCGGAGCGAGTTGAAGCGACGACGACGCATGGTGGAGAACAATCGTTTCGTTCGTCGCGATGATTTCGATAGATTCGTAAAAGACTGCACGGATGAAATAAAAAAACAAAATGGAAATCGGAAAAGACGTGACGACTCGTTTCGATACGCACGAACGATCTTTGAAGGATTTTGTGAGAAGCGAAGTGCAAACAGCCGCGAACGCGCACGAAGAGAAAATCAAGTCAGGACTTTTGCCGCTTTTACCGCAAGCGGGAAGTCACGGAAGAGCGCGTCGCGAACGTTGAGAAAATATTACGCAACGAACTCAATAGGCGGGTTTCGGATGTGGTGAGTCGTTTCCCTACACACGAACGATCTTTGAAGTCTTTTGTGAAGAGCGAATTACAAACCATGACAAACCATTACAAGCCATGAGTGCGCACGAAGAGAAAATTCCACCCGGGCTTTTGGAAATTTTACCGCAAGTCGGTTCGTCCGGTAATTACAATTTTCACGGCAAGCTTATTCGCAAAGTAGGCGCCGGCACGAGCAGATCGGACGTGGTGATTAAATCGCAATTGGATGACACGCTGAAGGATGCGAAAAAACACGCGGAGGATCTTTTTCACGTGCATAAAGACCTTTTGAAAAACCAATTGTCTAATCTCGAAAGAGAGATAAGCAGAAAAGATATAGCGGTGAAAGCGGAACTCGAAAGAGAGGTATCAGATTTGGAAAAAAGACACGTGTTGACCATGGAACTGATGCAGCGTCAGAGTAACAAGTTCATAACACAAACCGAGAAGCGAATAAGCGGTTTGGAAAAAAAGTTGAATTTTGATATGGTGATGGTTGACAAGAGAAGATCCTAAAAATTTTTTTCCGATGGTATATAATATGGGACCTCGTGTGTGTGTGTGTGTGCGGGTATATATTTTGACACCTTGTGTTCTCGCGGGTTAGTGCAGTCATGACTCGCACCGTGTGTACGACAACGACGAGAGACTGCACTCGTCAATTCGACCGGGAGTTACGGACGGGAAGAAGAGAGAGGAGACAAAAGAGTAGGAGGAGGATAAGGAGAGCTGATGTTGACACCGACGATTCGCCGGCGGGTGCTATAGGAATAGGAGGAGAAAACTCGGAGGGGGTGTACGAGGGAGGAACAGGAGTAAGAAAGGCGGGTTTCTGCCTGCCCTTCTTCCTCTCCTTCCGGCCATTCTAAGCGGCCTGGGCGCACTCGGGTCTGTCGTAGGCGGCGCTTTCGCTATCGTGAACGCTGTGAAAAACGCCAAAAACAAAACCCAAGAATTAGCGGAAATGCGTCATAACAAGGTCATGGAAGAGAGCAAAAAAGATCGGGCGTGTTGCTAAGGGCCGCGACAATGCTTCGAACGAAGGGGAGGAGGAGGACGACGTCTAGAAAAAAACTATTGAGCGGAGTACCACGTCGAGCACTCACGCACGAGGAAATGACATGTTTTGCGAAGAACTTGAACATTCCTTATTTTCGCGGCGTGTTTACGCGGGATGCGCTGCCCAAAAGACCAAGGGGGAGCGTGAGTGCGGCGTCGTCAACCTCGACGAGGCCAGCGGCGACGGTACTCATTTCGTCGCGTACGCGAAACGAGGTCGAACGATGCGTTATTTCGATTCGTTCGGACTTCCACCCCCTCCAGAATTTCTTCGATACGCGCGCGGGCACCGCGTGACGTACAACACGTGTAGAGTTCAAAAATACAACGCGAGTAATTGCGGTAAGTTATGTCTGCAATTTCTTTTCCACGAATGGAAGATGAAGAAGAAAAAGGAAGATTAAACAGCGGACGTTGTCATTTCGATTGTGACGATCGTGACATGCGCACGTACACAATCATCGGGAAGGGGCCGGAGATCTCGGTGAAGTTTGCGCCGGCCGTGTCGAACGACGTGTACGAACTCGCGTTAGTACATCTCAGCACCGTTCACACCATTCGCAATGTGAAGGACGGTCACAACCAACTCCACTACGAAGTTGTCGAGGGGGTGGAGGGGGATCTCCGACAAGCTATGTGCTGACCGTCCCTCCGGGTACGTATATCTTAGAAGACATCCATGAACATATATCGAACTTTTTACGCAAACAGTTTCCCGAGGACTTTGCGGCGAAGAAGCACTTTTTCGATTTGGTGGCAGACCCGCAAACAAAGTGCGCGTCAACACGTCATTTACGCTGCGTTTCGAACAAGCCGACTCCATCGGTCCTCTCTTCGGATTTTCAAAGATCCTGCCACCCACACCTCTCGGCACACACCACACGGCCGATGCTTCGCCGACGATCGTGAAAGATTTTGAAGTGTTCGTAACGTGTAACGTGATTGAAAGCGGGTATATAAACGATCGAATAGCACAAGTGCTGTATCAGTTTTATGTGAACGATTTACCCGCCGCCGTCGTCGAAGAAAGGCCGACCGAAAAAATCATTCACCGCGTCACGGGACGTTGGATCGACGCGATAGCGATTTGACTAGAGAACGCGGACGGCCAACCGATTCCGTTGTGTCCGGAAACACCGTTGACGTGCACCTTACTCGTACTCTCCAGAAGCAATCACAATGCCGCTTTCTTCTAAAACGAACATCGAGAAAAAAAGCACTATAAAATGCAGGTCGTGTCGCAACCGAGGCACAGAGTGCTTTGTCCGCTCACCACTTAACCCCGACAAACCTAACGAGCGTTGGGTTACAGTATTTTTCTAAAGAAGAAGAAAAAAACGAAAAATGTCGTCGAAGAAAATGACCAATCATCATCATACTTCAACGGAATTTGTGGACGAACATTCGATCGACATTCTCCGCAAGGAGAATATAAAACACCACATCGTCAACGAAGCTGTTCACGAACATTTTCCGTACATTAAAACGTTTGGGAATAACGATGAAATTCGCATTACTGTCATTAACAAGGACGCCGTTCTCTTACCTTGCGAGAGTTCGCTCGTCATCGCGGGATCTGCGGTCAAGAAGGACACCGCAGAGCGCACCAACTGCGACTTTGTTAACAACGGTTTCGCTTGGCTTTTTAGCGAAATTCATTACGAAATCACACAACGTCATTGTCGACGTGAAAAATCCGGGCATCACGACCACGATGAAGAACGAGGCTTTCCTTTCACCGGCAGAAAGAAGAGCGTTAGGCAATGCGTGTTGCTCCGAAAGTCTCTCGTTATACCCCGGTACTGCCGACAGCACAATCAAACACATGATCAGTGCGACCGGTGGAAAATTTTACGGTATCGTCCCGTTGCGAGTGTGGATGGGATTTTTCGAAGATCACACGCGTATCATGACTGGCATGAAACACGACCTCGTTCTCATTTGAGGTCGTAACCATAATCGATGTCTCACCTGGAAAACCGGAATAACACAAGTCGCAACAACGATTACCGTGACCGATGTGATTTGGAGAATGCCTCATTTGACGCTGAGCAATGCTGCTTCCCTCGCGGTGACGAGAACGCTGGACAGTCGGCGACCGATGCCCGTGCAATTCAGACGGTGGGAACTTCACGAATACCCCAACCTTCCAAGTGGAGGAAAGGGACCGTTTCAGTGGGCGGTGAAGACCGCCTCAAAAGAAGACCATCCCCTGTACATTTTCTTTGGGATGCAAAAGGGAGCGAGTGTCAATAATACATTCGATGCTAATGATATGACAAGAGCAAAACTGTATTTAAACGACGAGTTTTACCCTTATTCCGAACTTCAATGCATTGTAAAATTTTATACCGGAACGAGCTGGCAGCCATATCTCCTTGAAATGATACAAAAAGCGGAACGTTCTTACTACAATCGCGAACCCGTAACGGCAATGAAAAATTTGTATGTGAATGTTGACTTTCCTGTTATCGTATGGGACATCTCAGCCAGAGCGTCTGCCGTGCTCCCCTCACAAACCGACATCAAGATCACGTGGGAAACTGGTACAGCTATGCCAGCTAACGTGCATGCGTTTTGCGTCATTATATCCAAAATGGGTGCAATACTCACCGATCGATGACTTTGTGATGAAGAAAAACGTGATCGTACAAAAAGTCGCGCGTTCCGCTCGCCGCCTTCATTCCGTGTCTTTCCTACACGAGATGATGATGAACGAAAAAAAGAAGTCGATGTTGGTTCGGCTTCTTCTTATTCTTCCTGTGATTCGCAACTCGTCGTTTTTGCTGATAACAAAGAAAACATGGAGGAGGAGGAGAAATCGACGTCTCCATTACTAACCGATTTTCCTTCTGCATGCGGTCATCCCCGTCCGATGCATTGCACATCGAAAAAGAATAAGACGAAGAAAACCAGAAAGAACACAAAACCAAAAGAGCGAAAGATTAGAAAAAAATAATCAAAAAACAACAGTACCATCGCGACGCTGCAAGACGACAACGTCAGAACGATCAACATCCGCCTCACCGGATGCTGCGGTCTGCTGCGATCTTTTTCTTCTTCCCGGACTGGACGTCAGCGGATGCGCACGCAACGCAGCGGAATGGTTAGCGAGAGCAGTGCAGATGGCGATTGCATCGATGACGAGCACCGACAACCATAACAATCATGTGTAAAACCTTTGTATTTTTTTAAAATGATCAATAAAATGTTGTATTTCTATTTATGTTTTTCATTTCCTTATTACACACCGAGTAGGGTATCACTTTCCCCGCTCCCTCTTTCCTTTAACGTTTTTTATGTTTCCTTCGGTTTCACGCAAACAGTCTCTCTCTGTCTTCGCATGGCGATGAACGTTGTTCAACAATCGGCGACGCTGCCCGTCGTGAACGTGACGGCCTTATGGCACGGAAAAACGATGATAACAGGAGCCGACACGGACCGCTTTTCCGCGATAGCGTGCGCGCTCTTATCGTGGGACCTTCCTGATGCGGAAAGACAAACGTGGTCGTCTCGCTTCTCACCGGACGCTTCGGACTGGCGTTTCGCAACGTGTATTTATATTCCACAACAGACACGCAGCCCATGTACACGTACTTAAAACAAGTCTGCGACGGACTCCTTCCTTTTCGTTCGTTTTCGCAACACGATAGCATCGTGTCGCCAGCCGAGGCGTCGCCCGACAGCGTTTTCATTTTCGACATCGCCACCGAAAAACAAGACTGTATCAAAGCCTACTTCGCGGCCGGGAGACAAACACACAGACGTGCTCTATCTGTGTCAAACGTACATCAAAATTCCCAAGCAGTTGATTCGCGATACCGCGAATATGATCGTCATCTTCCGGCAAGACGATAACAACCTCGAGTATATCTACAAAGAACACGTCGGAAACGATTTTAGAACATTCAACGATTTTAAGGCGATGTGTTCCAACGTGTGGAACGCCGACCGTTTTGCATTTGCTGTGATACCTAGTGCGCTCCGTAACGGTCGATACCGAGCGGACTTCGGTTTCTCGTGCCGAGGGACGATGGTGGTGGTGCTGATTTTTTTTAAAAAAAGGTTATATATAATATTTTTTCTTTCAATGTAGACTTCACTCTACGTCATGGTGTACGTGCGACAGCATTTCAATTTCGCTGGAACGCGACGGGGGGGTGGACGACACTATCGCGGAAGAGGAATTATAGGGCGGTTGCTGAATCGGGCGATAGACAAACTGCCCTTCGAACTTCACATTCCCGGTGGATATCAGTTTTGCGGGCCCGGTACGAAGCTCGCAAAGGACTGCAAAGAGGCGACCGCGGTATCAATCCTTTGGACGAAGCGTGTAGAGAACACGACATCGCTTACCACAACTACAAAAGCCGGTGAGGAACGCAAAAGGGCGGACGAAGCGCTCGCCAAGGCAGCGTGGGAGTTGGTCAAGTCAAGACACGCGAGTCTCGGTGAAAGAGCGGCCGCGCTCGGTTTGGCGGGTGTGATGAAAGTGAAATCCAAAATAGGAGGACGCGTGAAAAAAATAAAACGGATTCGTGAAAACCCAAGAAGAAGAAACGTAAAGAGTGAAACAACTAAAAACAAAAGATCAAACATAGACTTGAAGATGCTCAGCGCGCTTGAGAAAGCGAAAAAGCGCTTGCGAGGAAAGACACCGCGTCCTCCCCCCACTTCCTCACCACCCGCTCCCCTTCGATTCAAAACGTCCAAAATCAAAGGAGGTGGAGAAGGCACGTTAAAACAGCCGCAACAAAATGAACATCTTGCAAGAAAGCGAAACGATGCGCAATCGATTACTCGATACTTATCTCACGACGCCCGTCTCGAAAGCGCTACCTCACAAGAGAGAGAGAAAAAATAACATACTACCACCATTACTACCACCTTCCACACGTTTCCAAAGGAAAAAAAAAGAAGCCCTCCTCCTCCTCCTCCTTCGAACAACCCCAGAGAATTCGAAGAAAAAAAAGAAATAATAATGTTCGCCGCCAACATTATGATGAATTGATAAACTATTTGTCGAATGCAAAAATCGGCTAAGGAGATACCAAATTGGGGCCGTACTATTTAGATGAACGACCTTACATCGGTAACAGCATCATGGAACTTAGCTCGAACGAGGAAGCATTCTACGTTCAGGGTCACAAATTCTATCCGGAGCCAGGTCTTCTCGAACTACTTTTCAAGCAACGACCCAACGTAAATGATGCAACGCGAGACGATTTGAAGAACTACAAAAAGATTCTCGAATTAACTTCTGCGCACAAGAAGAACTACAAATCGAATTTTCCGTATAACACAAAAGATAATAAACGAAATATCGTGAAATTATCTCAAGTCTTTTCGCGAGCGAAAGACGAAGCAAAAGACTTGAAACGAAGAAACAGAATAAGAAGGGAGGGGATTACGTTTGTGACGCCACCAGACTACAAATATTGGCGGATCCGAACAAACTCGTGGAGGGCTCAGTCTTTTACACGCTTCGAAAGCCGCCGGTAACAACGGACTCGATGGAGAAATAGTAGAAATAGAGGATGAATTGCGTGACGTCGGTATTATCGTTTAGCTTCTCCGATCATGCAGAAGAAGAAGAAAAAGTCAACGACCGTTCGTCAAGGACTCGCTGCGGAATTGCACGCGCCTGCCCGACGTCGTTACGCGAGACGGCGGGTGATTACGAAAGGACTCGACGACCTATGGCAAGCCGACTTGGTCGACATGCAACCGTACTCGAAAACAATCGAGGATCGTTACTTATCGTCAACGACCGTTCGTCAAGGACTCGCTGCGGAATTGCACGCGCGAGCGGATGTGGTGAAGGCTTTCGACCGCATCGTGACGTCGAGCGGTCGAGTGCCCCGCTTTTTACAAACCGACCGAGGCACCGAGTTTTACAATACCGCGCTCAACAAGTGGCTCCGAGAGCGTGACGTTCATCAATATTCCACCTTTTCCAACGTGAAGGCCGCCGTTGTCGAACGTTTCAATCGAACGCTCAAGGAGCGGATGTGGGAGGCGTTTCACAGCCGAGGGGACGCGACGCTGGACCCTTATGCTCACCGCCCTCCTCCAAGATTACAACAATACCAAACATCGAGCAATCGGTATGAAACCGAAAGACGTCAAAGACGATAGATTATTGCACACGGTGTACGCGCAAGCGAAAAATCTCGACCCGCGTCTTTTGAGGGGAAAAAATCGAAAAGTTTTTCGAGTCGGTGACATCGCTCGGGCGAGCACGTATAAAAGCTCACCGTTTCGGAAAGGATACGAAGCGCGATGGGGAACCGAACTCTTCAGAATCGTTCCTGTGCATCTCTCGAATTCCGTGACGTACTCGCTAGAAGTCCTGCATGGTGAAACGATCAAGGGCCGCTTCAACTCCGAGGAATTGCAACACACGCTATATCCTGATCGATATTTGGTGGAGCGCGTCGTACGGAAAAAGGTTCCGCTTCGCCTCGTGAAATGGCTCGGTTTCGACACACACCATAATTTGTGGGTGCATGCGAGAGACATTGAAGATTAAGACAACTCCGCTGACGTCATATCTTCAACGTCACAGCATTGTATAAGAAGGACGGCGACAGCACGATGACCGTCTCTCCTAGTTCTACGAGACACCACCGTCGCGCTGTGTTATTCAGATCAACTTGTTTCCGCTGTGGTTGTCGGTGCTTGCCATGTGGCATTTCCGTCTGTTTGGTGTCCGGCCGTTTGTTGTCTACGGTATTGCGTGTGTAGTCATGTTGAGTTACATGAAAAATTCTTTACGGAAACTGTTGAACGAAGAAGACAAGAAAAAAACGTCGAGAAAAATTCTTCTGAAAGGGACTCGAAATCGTTGGACAAGGAGGAGGGGGAGGAGAAGGAAAATGTGTGAACGGTGTCGTCGTCATCGTCGTCGTCGTCGTCGGTGAGGCTCGCACAACCGACCACATCGTGGCGCGAGAACGAAGTCAATATAAGAAGAAGAAGAATGTACAACGGTCATCGGTTCACAGCTGTCGTTGATCTTCAAGGTTTTTGGATAAGCGGCCAATTCGTTATCAAACCATGTACGAATCGATGTGCGACAATCGACCGGACTTGCTGCGTCATGAAGTGGAGGGGACTGAAGTGGGACTATGTAAAACCAATTTAATCGTGCTTTCCGTCCCTTCGCTCGTCATTACGATGCAAAGTGTTCCGTCGTTCGCATCCGACGATCAACGGCTCATCCGTTCCGTCACAGTGGCATTGGATTACTCCCTGCAAAAGGTCAGACAGAAACACGAAAAGATCAACCCGCTTTCAGAAGGTTACGATTAGCCGATGGCAGCTTACACTTCCGACTCGGAAACATTGAACCAATTGCCGATCGAATTTTGTGTCATTGGCTAAGGCTCACGAGGTCGAGCGCGTTTTCGAAAAACTATCTGAAGACACTCGAAAACTACCGTGTGTTCAAGAACTTCGTTCGTGTAAAGAACATTGGAATCGCGGACGCACGCACGTTGACACAGTGCTGCCGTCGAAGCGGGACTGTCGCGTTTGCATCTATCTCCGACAGCCTTCCAATCAACACTACGCGCAGGACAACGCCAACGCACCATCGAGGAAGGGATGTCCTTCGTGTCAACTCGACGATCCCTGCACGCAGCACCACTACTCGCAAGAAAACAAAGGACAGCCGACGTTGAAACGGGATTGTTTGTTTTGTCTTAGGAATACCCTTACGGCTGTGTAAAAGTGTGTGTGTGTGTCATGAATTCTTTCAAATTCTGTTTCACCCTTATGCATTTTGCTTTCGTGATCAGTGCTCTTATCTGCTTCATACTTTGAAAACACACAATTCATTCAGTCAGTGTCCGTCAACATGGGGAGACGTGAAGCAAAAATCACCGCCGCGAGAGTCGCCTACGAAGACGTCCTCGACGAGAGCAGCGGGTAGAAGGACGAAGCGGCCAAGTTGTGGAGCAACATCACAAAGGCCGCAGACGATCTCTCCGATATCGCCTACCAGGAAAAGAACGACGCGTGGAAAATTCCTAAGCTGTGGAACATCTCCGACTCCGTGTGGAACGTCGCCTACATCGCAAAACGTCTTCGTGAAGAGCAAACCTATCGTTTTAGTGATGAAAAAGAAAAAACCTTGTATGAGCTGTCCGTTTTCATGCATACTGAAGTTCTCAAGGTCATGGATCAACTCATCGACCGCCTGCCGGATTCATAAAAAAAATTCAAAACCGTGTCAGAAAAAGCAACTGCGGAAACGCATGAGTTTCATCTGGAAAGACGTTCAAGCTCTTCCGTCTCCAAACCTCGCATCATCACCACCACCACCACAATCAGAAGCGAGTGTCGCAACAACCTTACGTGATGAGACGAAGAAGAGGAAATGCGTCACACCTCACGAAGATGAATCGAGTGATGAGAAGAAGAGGAAGAGGGAATGGAAGAACGAAAGAAGAGAGTTCATGTCGAACATTGAATGCGTGTGACGTCACAGAGCCTCTCATCTTTCTCGATTTTCTTGTATAAAAAAATAATCTTTCACTTGTAATGTTTTTTCATTTATTTTCCTTTTCACCGTTTGTATGGATTGATTGTTTATAATAAAAAAATCATTCATTCAATTTGTACTGTTTTTCACTTGTTTTCTCTCCTGTCACCACCTTCTAGGGTTTCCTTTTTTCAAACTAACAACAATCAGTCATTTTCTGTTATGAAATAGGTATTTCAAAAAAATTAAAAAATTAGCTTTCAAAATGCGCGCGCCTCTCTCTCCTTCCAGCCGACGCTCACAGAGCGCGCCGCCAGCGTCTCTCTCTCTTAATCACATTTCACAACGACGCTCACAGAGCGCCGTTTTGAAACACCACCACCACCCCACCTCACACACACACTTCGCCACCAGAGCGCTCCCCTTACCTACACACTTCGCCACCAAAGCGCGCGCAACGCACCAAAGTCCCCCCACGTCATCCGCGTCACACGTCATACGAGGCCTGGACCAGGATGTGACGTCAGACCGGAAATGGGTTATCTCTGACGTCACTTCCTGATCCAGGACCCGCATATTCCCCCTATTTATATATAATAAATAGAAGATAAAATTACCTCAGTGTACCGGGGCAGCTGATCTCAACTGAAAAATGTTCAATAATGTTCACTTAAAAATATATATTCATTTCGTGGGTGTGTTTTTCGCATTTTTTTTAGTTGTCTGTGAAAATTTACTTAATCAAAATAAAAACAGTTTTTGCACACCTTAATTACGTAATGATTAATTTAATGAAAAATAAAAAATTGACACAGCAACTGCTTTATTGTATTTAGAAGGGTATATGAAAGCGCACATAATTTCTGGAAGTTGAAAAGTTGATGAGGAAAAAAGTTATAAACAATGAAAGATATTTTCAGACCAAGGAGAGACCGAACCATCTTATGCAGACCCAATTGAGCTAAAAATTTAGAAGGGGCATTGGAAAGTTTCAAGAACAAAAAGCGCCCGGCATAGATGGAATAAATATAGAACTTTTGAAATATGCACGAATACAAATGTAAGAAAGATTCCTGTCTTTTAAATGTATGCTGGACTTCATGTAAAGTACCAGAAGGATGGAAAGTGGGCATGATATCTATTTTCAAGAAAGGTAAAAGAGAAAATTGCGACAACTACAGAGGAATCAGTCTTCTGAACACAACCTACAAAATGTACACTAAAATTATAACTCGAAGGATGGATGAATGATTAATAAGTTATTCTTGGAGAAGAACAATGTGGCTTCAGGGGATCATGAGCAGACTGCGTCTGTAATGGAGCAGCTAGTACAGAAGCGTAGAGAATTCAACCTCCCTACTTGCTTTCTCTTCGTAGATTTTATAAAAGCTTTTGACTTAGTATCCAGGAAAAAGTTGCGGGAAATTCTTAAGATTCAGGGAATTCCGAAACACCTGATGAAAGTTATGAAAAGCTTGTATAGTAATAATAAAATATGTATTGACATGGGAACAAGAATTGGGAGAAAACAGATAATAAACAGAGGAGTAAAACAAGGATGCCCACTGTCCCCTGCACTTTTTAGTTTATATATAGACAATATCATAAAGGAATGGCAGATAGTTTTACCAACAGAAAGCATTAGAGTTTCTGGAACAGGCTTAAGAACAATTTTATTTGCTGACGATCAGGTTATTTTGGAAAACTCGAAGGATAGATTGCAGAATGACATGTATACCTTGCAAAATATACTACAGAATTACGAGTTGCGGATATCTACTCAGAAATCTAAAGTAATGGCTTTTGTGGGCAAACATCATTTGAGGTGCAAAATAGTTGTAGAAAACACCATACTAGAGCAAGTGTCAGAATTTAACTACCTCGGTCATACAATCTCCTATTATGACAAGAATGACATCCAGAAAAAAACTCAATAAATTTCAGGCAATGTGTGGAACAATTCAAAGAAATCTTTAAAAAAGTAAGAAAGGACACACAAGTGAAATTTTCCAAGGTGATGGCGGTTCCTGGACTTGAATATGGTTGCGAAAATTGGAGCATGAATCGCTCAGACAAGGAAAATTGAGGCTGCTGAAATGCGATTTCTAAGATCTGTTTAAGGATATACACTTCTAGACCACATCAGAAGCGAACTAACAATATTTAACTTCAATATGAGAATCCAAGTGCGAAAAGAGAAGTGGTTCCATCATATCCAACGGATGATTCTTGAGAGACTACCAAATAAGCTCATCCACTATGCACCCCAAGGAGCTCGAGATCCAGATAGACCTAGAAGAAGATTGGGAGACCATTTTCTTGGCGACGGAACAGGCTATTCGGCCTAGTTCTTGATGATGGTAAAAGCTATTTTCACTGCTTGGGTAGCTGAATTTTTTCTCGGCTGAAACCCTGGGCATCGTGTGATACTGAACGCAGTGATAAAAATTATTTTTCCTTATTTATAGTAATTTGAAGTATGTAGAATTGACAGAAATAGCCGCGTTTTTTTAAATTAAAATTTGGTGCCAATGCACGCGTTTCGGCTCTCTTCAGACCACCATGCGCTGAGGGCGAAGGCCAACTCAGAAAGCTGTGACATCTGCATGATTCCGTACCGGCCGCCACTGTCTGTAGGAATGTTAAAGATTCCAGACTTTAATTATATATATAGTAATAATTTATAATCATCAACCAAATAAGTATTTCCTTTAATTGAAAAAAATCCCTACAAATAAAATAAATTATACCCGCAGAGGCAAATGACGGCAGCGCCGCGCACGAACATTTTTTTCTAAATTAAATGAATGCGCGAAGGAATGGGAAGCGTAACGGGAACATTTGATAAAGCACAATTTTAGGAAACAATTTTTTGAAACAACGATCAACAAAATCGGTCCTGGGGTTTGCTTAATTCGAGAATTTTAGTAATCGTGCATCGCAGTTTAATAAAAAAGAGCATGTAGACGCCATTTTGGCCGAGAAGAAGCAAATTACGAATAGTATTTTTCATAAATAGTAAGAGAACGTCTAAAGGGATCGGGTTAAGATTTGGCAGAACAAAACAGTAAAAATTATAGAAATTTTTGAGAGTAGTCACAATTTCGAAGAACGCCTAGGAGGCCAAATCAAAATTAAGTGTTAAAATTGTTATTCAGAAAAGACATGAAACAAGAGACACATTGTCGTGACGTCATGATAAGACGACGAGCGGCGAATTGTAATACTTTATTTAAATAAGGCGCTGAGAGGCGAAGAAGACAATATGACAATTATCAGAGAAATTTCGGACATAATATAGAGGCAATGATAAGGCAGGTAAAAGTTAATAAATGAAAAGAAGAAATACTTTTCGTTACGATGTTCGGCGCATTAAGCGGGTGATCTGCTTTTGTTGGCGGAAAAACCATATAAGCTGAGGACAACAATGCCAAAAGGGACAGTTTTCGAGCAGTGTGTGAACGGGAGGTCCGCGTTAGATGCTGCATTTTTATGATATTCGGAATTTATAGTTTGAAAAACAGTTTATTTTTATCTTAATGACGCACGAACTTTTAAAAAAAACGTACACGTGTATTGGCAAATAGTGGCGCATAATTAGTAAACAGTGGATTTCCACTGAGGGATAAAAGTTTTTTTTGTGATCGCGGCCTGAAGCAGTAATAGGCGGACATTTTGTATCGTGTGTGATAACACGAATTTTACGCGATCTCGTCTGAATATTGAAGGGAAGTGCAAGCGAAGTTTTGTTTTGTAAAAGGACATAGTGCATCTACGCGCCGTGATTTTAAACATTCTGCGGGCACTTTGTGTTGCGTTTACGCAGAATATTTCGCGCTTTTCCCGAATTGTGTAAGCTTCGCGCGGTGAAATGACCCTGATATGGTGGCTGGAGCTTCGCGGTAATTGCGCACTGAGGGCGTGCAAATTGGTGGCTGGCGACGAACGTGACCGGCGCAGAGTTCTGGGCCAACGCGCTGAGGCACGAAAGGTACACCAAACAACTGACATCCGTGCAAAGAGGAGCCCTGAAGTGCGTATAGAACAGTTTCGGATGCCGCTAGCTTTGTGGTCGCGGGAGTAATCCCAATCGATCTACTGGCACAAGAACGCAAGGATCTATACGACAAGAAACCTCTGACAAACCCGACAGACGCCCGAAGAAAGGCAAGGAAACGCACTCTTCGACAGTGGCAGAGAAGATGGGAGAACGAAGACAAAGGCAGGTGGACAGCCAGACTCATTCCCAAAGTTGAGCCCTGGACAACACGAAAACACGGCGAGACAGATTTTCATCTCACCCAATTTCTCACGGGACATGGACACTTCCGAGCCTATCTACACCGGATGGCTAAAGTGGACAGACCAGACTGCTCGTACTGCGGCCACGCTAAGGACGACGCCCAGCACACATTCTTCGAATGTGACAGATGGCACGTACTAAAGCACGAGGTACAAACAAAGCTGGGAGACATCAATCCAGATAACGTGGTGGACAAGATGTTAAACAGCCGTGAAAATTGGATGACGATCGCAGACTACGTGACACGAATCTTGAGACAGAAGAAAAATGACGAGAAAACAATACACAACACGACTAACCGTAGAACAAACTAGACCCCCAAACAAAACCGAAAAACGTTAAACACAAGAAAGAAGCCTTTAGGCCAAGAACACGGCCCCACTCTGATGAAATGCTGAAGAAGCGGTACCGGAGTGGACAAGGCCAAGAAGAAACGGGGTTTGTGTTTTTTAGTGGGTGCGAGCCTCACACTACCTAGGGAAATTGCCACATGGCTCCCTAGGTGTCTGGTAGAGATGTTTCACACCATCCCCAGGCAAAAAATATTATTATTATTATTATTATTATTATTATTATTATTATTATTATTATTATTATTATTATTATTATTACTAGTGAGAACCCGTCAAAATTTGACGGTGAGATCTGAGATAAATGTAAAATACTGTACCCAGACTAATGTTCACAATATATTGCATTGTTTGGATCTTGAGGGTATAACGAAGATATTCTGTGATGAGTTCCTAAAATTTTGAACACGTATGGCCCATGACCAAGTGGCAATGCAATATCGGCACAAAAGATATAGCACTGAAGGATATTATTTCTAAAGTTTTTTGATGTGTCATCATCTCTTATAAACAACTCTTTGATTTCTTCTGGCATATTGCTCGAAGGTATACCTATTTTCCCATTTAAGCAACACAGAGTAAATCGTTTGCAGAATTTATCTCACGTGAAAAGTACAAAGCAGAACAAAACTGACATTTCATAGACAATGACCCAATAGAAAACGAATATGACCTCACTACCACGACACCTACGCTGACTTTCTCTTTCCCTGCGTCCAGTTAATGTACGTTTGCGTCTTTCGGGGCGCGTGGACAACGATTCGGAATTCCACATAACCTGAAAACAACTTCACTAAAGTACAACCGAGCAAAACCCAGTGTGCAAATGTTCTCTACAAAATACACCACAGATGCAAATACATGCAAACTGTCAACACCACAATGCAATTATTACACTGAAACAAAACCTTGACGAATTGTAAACAAATCTCAACAATCAAAACAAAACATCAAGAAGCGTGGACTCACACCTATGGACTCATGGATATCGATTTTGAAACTACCACCCTTTGAAAGAAAACAATTGACTATTGATAAGCGTACTATTAAAGAATAATTTAATTAATTAATTTACACCGTAGATGTTGGTGAATCGACACGAACAATATCTGATAACACATCTAGGGATCATATTCTTTCATTTAAAAGAAAAAAATACAACAATCGGTTCAGTAGAAGCTCTAAACGAAGCCATGGCAGAATACCTTATTTTTTAAATATATAATTTATTATTATTATTATTATTATTATTATTATTATTATTATTATTATTGTGAGTAACGCAGACATGCTAAGTGGAGTATTATGCAAATTAATAAACAACTGTATTAGAAATGGTATATTCCCAGAAGGATTAAAAAGCTCAGGCCCATTTACAAAAATGGAGAAATGAGTGATCTTAATAACTACAGACCTATAGCTATCCTCCCAGTGATCGAAAAAATATTTGAGAAATACATAATACAGAAACTCAATCGATACATGAAAGAAAACCATATAATACATAGAAATCAATATGGTTTCCAGAAGGGCAAGGGAACTGAAGAAGCTTTGGTCCAAGTCACAGAATATATAAATAATAATCTTGATAAAGGAAAGGAAGTAATGGCAATATTCATAGACTACTCAGAGGCGTTTGACACTGTCAGTCACACAATCCTGCTGAAGAGACTGCAAGAAATAGGCATTCAAGATCGGTTCTTAAAATTGTTTAAAAGCTATCTAGAACATAGAAAGATATTGGTCAAAATAGACAATAAATTAAGTACCCCTAAAAATGTCAGACATGGAGTTCCACAAGGAAGTTGCTTAGGACCAGTGCTATTTCTAATATATGCCAACAACATATTTAAAAATATAGTAAATTGCAAACTTTACATGTATGCAGACGATGCTGCTCTTTTGTACTCTAACAGTGATATAAGCAAATGAACAACTACAAACTGAATTTAACAATATTGTTAAATGGTTTATGAAAACACTTTGTATGTTAATCCTATGAAAACAAAAGTAATGCATTTCAAAACACGGAAAAAAACTTAAAACTAGGAAAATTAACTCAGCACAATTATCAATGCACGAACATTGGATGTAACGACAAATGTATCATGATTGACTATGTAACACATTACTCATATCTAGGAGTTGTTTTGGATGAGCACTTAGATATAATCAGCATACAAATATCCTTTTAACAAAATAAAAAAGATAGCTGGCTGTATGTATTCAATTCAGACATTTGTAAATGAACCAATTTTGAAAATCATATATACCTCTCTAATCGAATCATTATTGAGATATGGGTGCAAGTCGGGGGCATGCCAAACGTACTTGGAACAAATACAAGTTAAAGTGCTAAAAATAATGGCTAAGAAGAGAAATCTCAGTGAGTGAGCTGCCAGCGTGTTATAACACCCTCACACCTAAAGGATTCTACATGTACCTTAATATAACTCGGAACAAAAACATCAACAAATTCAAAGTGAATGCACCAAATGGGTAAAACCCCACAAAACAAGAAATCCAAGTACCAAATACCATTAACGTAAGAACTCTATGTATGTATCGAACTCTCTGATAATGTGTTAATTGGCATCATATTAACATAATCTGTAAGAACTATATGTATGTAACGAACTTCTGCTTATGTATCAATTGACATCAGATTGACATAATCTGATTTAACGCTATGTATGTAACAAACTCTCTGCTTATGTATTAACTGACATCATAATAACAAATCAGTATGTCTATATTAATCTTTTAATTAATTGTAGGGCCCCCCAAAAAAAAAAATTAAAAATTTTATTATTATTATTATTATTATTATTATTATTATTATTATTATTATTGCTCTTATTATTCTTCCTGCTCTTGCTCTTGTTCTTGCTGTTCTTGTTGTTATTGTTTTGTTGTTGTTTTATTATTATTATTATTTTGGAAATCCTTTACGGATCCCTTACGATGAAGTCGGACTGTCGGAATCCGTTCTTGGTTTACCGACAAAATTCATCTCCTAAGTCGTGATATCTCCCACGCGGAACCGTCGCTAGACATTACTTGGCGTGGAAGACTGACTGGGAGCTAATTCTTTAACTCCTTCGCTCCTTTTCCTTCATGATCTTAATTATGAAGTGCTCTATTATATTCCACTTCTCCTTCGAGCTCAGCATTATATCCATCATGTTTTCTGGGGTCATCACTTGTTGAAGCTTAGCATAACAAGTCTCCCTTTCCGTCTCCCATACCCTGCACTGAAACAGTGCTCTGCATCGTCAGTATCTTATTGTTCAATGTTCATAAGTTCAATGTCGGACTTTCTTTAATCTTGTAATCACAGAGGTACTTATTAAATCCACCATGTCCCGTAAAGGCCTGGGTTAGGCAATAATTCACCTCCCCAAACTTTCGATCGACCCAATCTCTCAATGTTGTTCACAATCCGATGTGTCCATCTACCTTTAGCGTCCACATTCCACCTTCTTTACCACTCTTCAAAAAGTAGCTTCTTAGCCTCACTCTTGATGATCTCTATTTCCTTGGGGGAGAGATACCGATTTAGTTGCCTAGCTTGCTGTAAGGCAGAATACGTCCTTTTCCTTTCCATGGCTGTCAGATCTATAGGTGGGATACCAGTACCAGTACAGTACAGTACCAGTACAGCCAATACCAGTACTGCGCTAGTAGACACAGTACGGTAGGCAGTCACCACCCTCAGGGTCATTCGTCTTTGCACTTGTGTATATTTGTTTGTCATAACCTGTTTTTTCAGTGAACTCGCCCAAGCTGGTGCTGCATACAACAGTTGTGAGTGAACTACTCCAGATATCATCCTTCTCTTGGATTCTCGTGGACCGCCTACATTCGGTAGTATTCTTGCTAAGTTGGATCCTGTCCTCGCTGCCTTTTCTGCCATCACACTTATGTGTGGTCCAAACTTAAGTCTGCGGTCTATCTCAACTCCTAGATATGTTATTTGGTTCTTCCAGATTATTCTCTCTTCTCCCAGTCGAATATCTGGAAAGAGAAAAGCCCTCCGATCGGTGACTAACACCGCTTCCGTTTTCCCTACTGCTATCTGAAGGAGTCTTCTATCTAGCCACCTTTTGACTCTGTAGAGTGCTTCGTTTACTCTTAGTTCGAGCACTTCGCTATCATCGCTATGACATTATAAGTGTGTCATCCGTGTATCCTATAATCTGCGTGTTTCTTGGGAGATTAATGTTCAATATGCCATCGTACAGGACATTCCATAGAAAGGGGCCAAGTCTGGACCCTTGTGGAACTCCGCACGTCATATTTGCCTCAATCTTGATTTTATCCATGTAAATTATCTTCCTTTCATGGAGGTAGTCCTCGATGATCCTGACTAAGTATTCAGGGATCTCCTTATCAGTCAATGCTTCAATGACGTCCTTCCACCTAGCTGAGTTGAAGGCATTCTTGATATCGATTGCTACAAGTGCACAGAATCCCTTTTTCCTCCCAGTTCCGTTTCTAGCTGCATCTGCAATGCGAACTACTTCTATCGCATCCGTCGTCGAACAGCCTTTCTGAAATCCATATTGTCTAAAACTTATATGTTCCTCCAGTCTTGAGAGTATTAGTCCCTCCAGTATCTTGCCCATAGTGTCAAGAAGGCACAGTGGTCTATACGACGATATCTGTTCCAACGGTTTCTTGCCCTTCCGGAGTAGTATTAACTTTTGTTTTCTCCAGTTCCTGAAAAATTTCGCCTCCTTAAGACATCTATTATAGAATTCCAAAAGACATTCTGGATACACTTGTACCACTAATTTTAATATTTCGATGGGTATCCCATCCAAACCTGGTGCCTTCCCTGTTTTCATATTCTTCACTGCTTTCCGTAATGCGTCTGTCGTAAAGTAGTCAGCATCATTAAACTCATAATCATTAGATCTTTGTCTCTTCCAGGAATCTCTTGTAGGAAAGGGCTCTCTTATAGCTCCTCTCATCCACTGTGGGTCATTCAGGTAAGGTATTTTGGGATCCATCCGAAGCTTCTTAGTCACTATCTCACACGCCATACCCCAGGGTTCATTATCAATCTGGCTTAGAAGTTCCTTCCAACTTCTGTTTTTGCTCCTTTTAATTTCTTTTTTAAGTTGCTTACGCTGTGTTTTATATTGCTCTCTAAGGTATGGGTCGTTCCTGGCTCTTGTCGCCTTCTTCTAGCCTTAATGCAGCGCCTACGTACTTCTGCTAATTCCGAGGTCCACCAGTACATTTGTTGTTTATTCCTGGGGCACCTGCTTCTGGGCATAGACGTATCGCACACTGCTGTCACTATTTCTTCCGTTGTCTTTACCACATCTTTGAGTGTTTTCCCTTTGTTTGTCCAGCCCATGCTTGTCAATAACCTGGACTCTTCAAGAAAACGTTTTGCCTTATCCTCATTAAGTTCTTTGGGGTTCCAAGAAGGCCTACTTTTGTATCTCGCCTTACCACTTTGTGGCCCTTCTGATGTTACGGTTTACCCTATGTATCGATGGTCACTCAGGGTTTCCTCATCCAACGCCGTCCGGTCCGTGATGTCCTTAGCAAGTCTGAAAGTACTTATTGTCAAATCCAAAATGGATGAAGTATCTCCCCGTTGGAAAGTGATCTCATTCCCAGAGTTAAGAATAATAAGATAATTTCTTGCTACGAACTCGCATATAATAGCTCCCCTTCTGTCGGAGCGCGTCTCCCCCCATTCCGACGATTTACCATTGAAGTCGCCTGCTATCAGCGCCTCTCCTTTCGTTGTTTTCAGGCTAGCCTCCAATTCGTCAATGTCTTTTTAAAATTTTTCTATTGTGTCATTCGGGGAGAAGTAACAGCTGTAAATTCTCTTATTATTCACCTCAACCCATACAAATCCATTCTTCGTCATCTTATATTTATTAATATTTAACTTCCTATTGTGGATTATTATACCCGCTCTTCTTGTGGTATCTCGATACAACATGTTTTCGCAGTAAGGTTGCTCACTAGTAAGTAGCACATCCACTTCCCTCTCTGCAGCAACCTGCAGCATCAAGTCCCACGCCTGTTTACTCCTCCCCAGGTTAATCTGTAGAAGTCGAAGCACACTTGATGTTTTTTCCCTTCTGAACCGCCGCTATAAAGGAGGCACATTTGTTACTTCCTAACAGATGTTGATCCTCTTTGTTTTTCCCTTTACATAAAACACATTGCTCCCTGTTGGTACAGTTCTTGACCACATGTCCAGTTTTACTTCATCTGGAACATACCTTGCTACGATCAGGTCTTCTGCAGTGCATTGCAATATGTCCGAAGTCTAGACATCTATAACATCTTGTTATCTGGAGTTTTTCCCTTATTCTGCAGTTCACCCATCCAATCTTAATGTTTCCTGCCTTTATAAGATTATGAGCTATCTCTTCTTCCAACAACATTGTAGCTGTTTGCATTCCTCCGTAACCTTTGCGCATCCTACAGGGGGTGGACATATGTTCTATTGCTACTATTTTGCTCACCGCCTCCAATACCTCCTCGACAGTAGCGGTTTCATCAATATTTCTAATTTCTATTAGACGCTTTCGCTCCAAAGCACTCACTTGAGCTTGCTTCCCTACCGCTTTCTCCAAAGCCTCATTCAATGAGGCAATATTCCCAGTTTTTTCGAGTACAATAAGTATCTCTTCCTTTTTTGTCCTTCGTATAGCTAGTATCTTTGCCCCATGATCACTAGGGTTCACGGTGTCCTTCATCTTCTTTATAGTCAGCATAAGTTTCCCCTTCTTTAGCTGCCACTTTGATAGCTGGATTGACTTTCCTGATTGTTGTTTTTTTTCCTTTTTTTTTTTTCCCCTCTCTATTGGTTCTCTTGGTGGACTAGGTGCACCCCTCTTTTTACTTCGTACTTGTAGACTATATGGTGGAACATGCATTAGCAAATATCACGTGAGCACGGGCTTAGCAACGACCGTGAATAAACAATGTAGTTTTTATTTTTGTAAATGCATTAAGAGGTGGCTTGATGCCGAAAGTAGAAAATTTGGGATTGGGCGAAGAAGTTTAGACGATCGAAAGGTCAGCTACACCAAAATATAACGAACGTATGGATTGGCTGGGTGAGAGAAGGACGGTCAAATGTTATGAAAAAAAGGAAGGTAGTTTAATACGAAGTCTTCGAGGGTGAATCATGCAGGAAGATTTCATTCTGACGGCATCGCGCTTCTGAACTGATCGTAGGTTCGTGAGAGGAACGAGTATAATCCAGATAGTCAGAATCGGGTTATCAGTGAAATTTTAAGGACAGTGAATGATATTGCAGATATTTTCATGTGGAAGTAATATTGATGAATAAATTGGAACTTTGTAGGGAGTGGTAATCGAGTTCGGGACTATGTCATAGGACGTAATCGGGACTGATAATTTTGATAGTGTGAGACCAGCTTGGATAGAATCAGAAGAGGATTTCTTGGGACTTTAGACTACGGCAAGCTCGCAAGATATTTCGACTGAGAAGTCTACGAGGACATCAACGAAGAATCAGCTTTGGACTACGCAAGCCGCAAGATATTTCGACTGAGAAGTCTACGAGGGACATCAACGAAGAATAGATTAGTTAACCGCGGTATAAAATTGTAAATTCAAAGATATCTTGATCAAAGGCATAACATAGATTTACTAAATTGTTTGCTAAAAAGGTAAAAATAAACTTTGTTAAATTTTGTTCTTTAGAAAAGAAAGTGATCTTTCATTTAGTCAATCCAAACAGAAATGAACTAGAAATAGAATCATTCTATTTCAGATTTCCAGTTGCGCTGTATAGTCGGCGGATCCTATAATCTATTATAAAGGTAATGAGGATTATAATATATCGTGACCCATTGACCCAGCAAGCCGGACGCTAAGATCTTTGGCAGATATTAATGTAGAGGAAAATTTTGTATATCTTTTGTATTTTATATATGTAATCTTCCCTTACCTTATTTTCCTTCTCCCCACTCAGTAGAGAGTTCAGGATCCCTGAAAATTCTCTCTTTTCCTCTACTACCTCTTGTACCCTATTCTTCAGGGTATCCATATTTTCTATAGCTTTAGTCAAAGCTTCCTTCCCACTCAGCGGATTGTTCTTCAGCAAATTTTTCTCTATCGTCCTAAGGCTTTGACTTAATTCATCTAGGCTCTTACTTTTTTATCTAATTTTTTCCCTTGGAATTCTACCAGTTGTTGCATAGTTCCCCATTTTTCTATTATTAGAATAGCTGCTCTAAGCTCAGAACTTATTTCTGGACGAGAGTTTTTAAGGGATCCCTCAACCCTGGAATCGCAAACTTCCATACGTGTCCCGCGAAGTTTGCTATCACTCGTAGCAATATCTGCCCCGGGTGCCAAGTGATCCGCACCCTTGGCATTGCAGTTCCTTGATGACGACGCCCGGTGGCCTACTTGCTCACCACCGACCGGTACTGGGGCTCCGATCCCCAGCACCGTAATGGTTGATCCTAAAATACCTTCCATCGTGGGTTTTTTCTTCAGGGTCGCCTTCCCCTAGCGTTTTTGCGCTACCGCGAGCTAAAAGGAAATGGAAGAGAAGAAGGGGGACAGTGAAGAATAGAGTTAGAATAGAAGAGTAGAACAGAAATCACTCCCTAGCCCTCGTAACCTAATAGCGTCAGGGTCGGAAACACAAGGGTTGACCGATATGAAGGTTGGCGCACAGGACAGATAGCAGAAGTGTGCCACAAGTAAGTGGAAGCAATGACACACGAAGTTCGTGGGAATGAGAGGATGTTTAGGGAAGTGACAGCGGACAGCTGCTCCGATTAGTCGCCTTTTACGACAAGGGGAGGTCCCGTGGTGCTATTCTACTAAATCCCCGACACCACACGGGTATTATTATATTATTATTATTATTATTATTATATTATTATTTATCCTCGGATTAGTAAGATAAATGTAAAATAGTTTTTCATAAATATAATTGTATTCACAATGCGTACAACTATTGTTATTGTGATTCCAAAATTAATGTGAGTAAAATGAAGTACCTGGGTGTGATTTTAGACCGGAACTTGAGTTGGAGAGAGCATATTTTGGAATTGGGGAATAAAGTCAGAATTTGCATTTGGGAATTTATGAGGGTAAGGTAACCTACCCAATTTTGAAATTAATATATTTTTCACTGATAGAGTCTCTCATAAGATATGGAATTGGTGTTTGGGGAGCTGCATCTAAAACCCACTTAGACATAATACAAAATCTGCAGAATAAATGCATAAAAATTCTAAATGATAAACTGCACATAAAAGGAAAGACTGGAAGAAAGTGCAGCTGTGCATGGGATCATGACAGTCAAAAAAATGCATGAATTCCAAATTTTGAATAAAAATTTCTTCAACCAAAATTTCAGAAAGAAGCACAATTTCATATCACCTGAGACATTCAATAAATTTTGAGACAGAATGCTAAGTGCAGCCATTCCGAAATTGCTCAACTCTCTCCCAAATGAACTGGTGGAAATCACATCTAGAAGAATACTTAAAATGAAGCTAAAGGAATGATACATTAAGAAATAATAAAAAAATGTAAAAAAAGTAGAATGAAACCATTGATTGTTGAGATAAAAAAGAACAGAAGAACGAACTTATTATTATTATTATTATTATTATTATTATTATTATATACATACTGATTTATCAGTAATGTTAATAGTAAGTTATTGTCATGATAAATTTTATTTGACTCCTAGACTATTGTTATAGAATTATTGTACTATTAGTGTTATATCGTTAAATGGATTTATTATGTTTTTTGGTTTTTTAAAATTATTAATTATAGATTTTATTACTTGTTGATTTAATTCTTGGTACATTATTATTTCATTATTAGTATACAACCTATTTATTTGTTTTACAGAGTTGAATTGTCTTCATAATTTTATTAATTTTGATTTATTGCCAATTGCCCACTTGCCACGCTTATCAAGTGCTACTGGCACTTAAAGAAGGTAAGGAGTGTACTCGGTAATGGTATGAAAACTGTCTTTTTGTTATTGTTGTTAGTTGTTTTGAAGATAATGGTATTAGTTGTTAGATTTTCTTTTATTGTATACCCTGTACACTGTAATGTGCTTTTGATGATAAAAAATAAATTCAAATCCAAAATTATTATTATTATTATTATTATTATTATTATTATTGTAATGGAGGGGAAAATCTTTTATAGATACCGGCGAAGCCTGTTATGTCGGGCTCTCCATCATGGCCTACCGACTAAAACCTAACCTCCATTCTCTTATGCCCTGAGTTTCCGTCCATGGAACCGTCGTCAGACATTACTTAATGGAGGGAGCAGCCAGGTGGCTGGGTTGTTTTCAAAGCTCAAGCCGCTTCAAGGGCGGATTCGTTCTTCTTTCCTTTTCATGATGAACGTCACGAACTCTTGTATGAGGCACCACTCTTTCTCCGACTTCAGCATGTGCTGCACCATGTTATTTGGCGAGATGTCCTGGTCCAACTCGCTGTTCAGCTGAATCCTCCGACTATCCCACGCTCCGCACTCGAATATCGTGTGCCTTGCGTCGTCGTTTACTTGTCCGCAAAACATGCAATTCAAGTCGTTTGCTCTTCTGAACCTGAACAGGTAGGACTTGAAGCAGCCGTGCCCAGAGAGCACCTGTGAGAGGTAAAAGTTTACCTCCCCATGACCTCTATTGAACCATGGTTCGATGTGTGGTATTAGTTCATATGTCCATCTACCATTTGTTTCTTTCTCCCATCTCTCCTGCCATGCTGACAGGAGAGACGTGCGTTTTGTTTCTTCCTTTCTCTTGCCAGAAGGTCTATAGGGGGAACTCTGGCCAGAACTCCTACGGCGCTGTCGGGGACCGTGCGGTAGGCTGACGTTATTCTTAATGCTACCCTTCTTTGTACTTGTGCGACCTTGCATCTCATGGAGGCTTTCGTGAGTCTGTCCGCCCACACTGGGGCTGCATAGAGCATTTGTGATTGGACAGCACAAGTAATCAGCCTCCGTTTCGCCTCTCGAGGGCCTCCCACGTTTGGCATTAGTCTGGAGATATTGGCCCCAGTCCTTATTGCCTTATCGGTGATCTTGTTGATGTGAGGCCCAAAGTTGAGCCTGTGATCAAGTTCGACTCCCAGATATGTTATCTGTCGTCTCCAGGTAATGTTCACCTCCCCCAGCCTAATATTGAGGGTACGAAATGCTCTGCGGTCCGTAACCAGTACTGCCTCTGTTTTCTCTACAGCCATGTGTAGGAGTCTCCTGTCAAGCCACCTTTTTACCCTGAAGAGGGTTTCGTTCACTTTCCTCTCGATCAGGTCGACTTTGTTACTCGTGCAGATGATCAGAGTGTCGTCTGCATACCCAATAAGGTGGGTATCTGGCGGGTGCCTATGTGTAGCAGCTTATCATACATTCCATTCCATAGGAATGGTCCAATCTCGAACCTTGGGGCACGCACACGTCACGTCTTCCCCCATTGCGAAGAGGTTCGTATAGACTATACTCCTCTCATGAAGATAGTCTTCAACCATTCTCAGGAGGTATTCAGGGACTTTCTTATCTATCATAGCCTCCATGATGTCCTTCCATCTGGCGCTATTGAACGCGTTCCTGATGTCTATGGCCACCAGAGCACAGAATCCTTTCTTCTTCCCGTCACCCCTTTTGGCCTGTTTCGCAATCCTGACCACTTCGAGAATGGCGTCAGTTGTCGTCCACCCCTTCCGGAAGCCATACTGTTTAGGGGATAGGTCTGATAGGTATAACTCCAACCTTGATATAATTAGTCCCTCTAGTAGCTTTCCCATGGTGTCTAGGAGGCAAATCGGTCTAAAAGACGAGGTCTTGTCAAGCGGTTTATTACCCTTTCGGAGAAGGATGAGTTTCTGCCTCTTCCATCTTCTAAGGAATATGCCATTCCTGAGACAGGAGTTAAACACGGATAGCAGACAGTCGGAATGTTGCTCTGCAACAATTTTGAGCATTTCGCTCGGAATCCCATCGAATCCTGGAGCTTTCCCACATTTTAGGCTATTTGCAGCCCTCCGTAGTTCGTCCGTCGTAAACAGGACTCCCTCGTCAAAAGAGAAGACGCTCGGTCTTTGTCTTGTCCAGCACTCTCTAACGGGGAATAGGTCACTTATGACTTTCCTCACCCAGTCTGGATCGCTCAGTCCAGGCGTCCTCCCCTCCATTCTAAGCTTCTTGGTCACAGTTTTATAGGCCATGCCCCACGGGTCACATTCGACCACTTCGGTGAGCCTCTTCCAACATCTGATCTTACTTTTTTTAATCTCTTTCTTGAGGAGTTTGCGAGTCGTCTTGTACTGCTCTTTAAATGTGGGATTCTTCTTAGCTATCGTCGCTTGTCTTCTCGCCTTGATGCATCTCTTACGTATTTCTGCTATTTCCTGTGTCCACCAATAGACCTGCTGTTTGCGTCTAGGGCAACGACGTCTAGGCATCGCATGCAGCTACTACTGTCTCGATTGTTGTTTTTGTAATTTCGAGTGTTTCTGCTTTTTTTGTCCAGTCCAGGCTATTCAACAACTTGGATTCTTCCAAGGACGTTTTCGCCTTGTCCACATCCATTTTCCTAGGATTCCAGGGTGGTCGTTTATTGTTCCTGGGTGGTTACTTGTTGTTTTGTACCCGCTCTGTTTCAACTGAGGACACTATGTATAGGTGGTCACTTAGTGTCTCCTCCTCTAATATTTCCCAGCTCTTTGCATATCTGGCGAGGCTAGTTGAGCATATTGTCAGGTCTGATATTTATCAGGTGGTTCAGTTGCAAGACTTAAGTGTCCCTATCATAGTGATGCAAGTTAAGTGGTGTGTGTTTCTTATCTGCTAGTACTATTACTTTATGCAGGGGCGACTCCTTTTTCTGGGTGACAGAATATTCTTGAAGCAAGTAAGTTAATTTATTGTGTAGGTTTGTTATGTCTATCATGCCGCGGCCACTTTCCCTTCGTGGTAGAGTAAGTCTTTCTGTTGAGGAGTTAAGGTGATGTATTCTGTGTTTGTTTAATGCTGTTCTTGTTTTCCTTTCAACATTTGCTAAGTCAGTTTTTGTCCAGTGAATGATACCAAAAGAGTAGGTAAGCACTGGTATTGCAAACGTATTGATTGCTTTGAACTTGTTTCTCCCGTTGAGTTGACTTTTCAGTATTGTAACGAATATTGCGTCATCCCCCGACGCCACTCCGAGGTGCCTGTGATCGCGGGTTACGTCATCTGCCGGCGACCACGAGCTGCCGGTGAGCACGGGTTGCATCACATGCCGGCGGATTACTCCAGAAAGTGCGCGGCATCCGGATGGTTCTGGACTGTCCTGACGAGTATAAATACGCGACGGCCGGCGGCCGCGAGTCAGTCTTGAGTCCGCAGTGGAAGCTGAATTGTGGAAGTGTGTGCATCGCGGTGAATAGCTGTGCAGTGAGTGTGCTCAGTCCTTGTGGTCGGTGACGTGAACTGTGACCAGTGCATCGAACTGTGAGCAGTGAACTGTGGCCAGTGTTTAGGAAAGGAAATACTGAAGTAATGTAGTGTAAATAGAATCAAGTGTTTTCAGTGATTGTGTTAAGTAACAAAATAAACGTTTTTGTTAAAATAATACGAGACTTTTAATTCACCACCTAGAAACGTAACAATTGGTGTCAGGTGTGGGGTATAACGAGTGGTGAATTAAAACATTAATCAAGATGGGTTTCACAAAAGTTTTACGGGATCTGAAAGTGGCCGAGTTGAAGAGAGAGTTAGAAGAGAGGGAACAAGACACTTCTGGAACGAAAGCAATATTACAAGAAAGTCTTGCAAACGTGATGAAGGCAGCAGGCGAGGATCCAGAGACTTTTCTCTTCGAGACAACGGGGAACTTTTCGGACCTGTCCAGAATTTTAAAAGTAGATGATGGAAAATTCCAGAATTTTAGAAGAACTGGCTGAAAACTCCAATGCTATAGAAGAAAAATTTATCGAAAATTCCAGGATTTTGGAGGAGGAAAAATTATTCAATCTGTTAGAAGACAAGCTGAAGGTTTTCACTCCCTCAACAGAAAAATCTAATATAAACATCGTACACGAACCACTAGAAATGGCACCAGTAGCCACCGTACGGGAGCCACTGGGAAAAGCACGAGTAAAACCACCTACCTTTGATGGCACTTCTTCATGGTCGAATTATTTGAAGCAATTCAAGGCTGCTGCGACGGTAAATGGCTGGTCCGCAACAGATTGTGCTACGGCCCTGATTTTGGCTTTGCGTGGTAACGACGTCGATATTCTAGAGACAATACCGACCGATGAACAGTCCAACTTCGAGCAAATTGTCAAGAGACTCGAAACACGGTACGGGCAAGCGCACCTGGAAGACATGTATTTTACCCAGCTAAGGAATCGTGTTCAGAAGCATGGGGAGAGTTTTCAAGAACTGGAAGCTGATATTTCTCATCTGGTGCGCCTTTCGGACCCTGATGCTTCAGAAAGTTCCCTGCAACGCACAGCCGTCCGGTGCTTTATTGAAGCGCTACATGATGCAGAAACACAACAAGCATTAAGACTGGCAAGACCAAAAACACCGTTCTGAAAGCGTTTACGTAAACGCACTCGTAAATGGAAGGCCATGCGTCTTACTTTTGGATACTGGTGCAACCAAGAGCATTATACCGATTTTGCCAAATCATCTCATCGTATGCCGTCCAAATGGCAGCTAAGAACAGCCACTGGTGACTCGGCGAATGTTGTTGGAGAGATGGATGCCCTCCTTGCCATTGGATCTGTTGCTTTCAGTCATCGTCTGCTGGTCGCTGATATAGAAGAAGAAGCAATTTTAGGAATGGATATTATGACGACATATGTGTGTCAGCTGGATTTACGACACGGTGTGCTGAGACTCAACGAAGTGGAGGTGGTTCTACATTCACGTAACAACATTGCCGTGAATGTAATTACGGTTGACGACGTAATCTTGACGGAGCGTAGCGAGATGTTTATAGAAGCGAGCCCTGAGGGCGATGTTCCAGCTGGAGAGATTGCTATTCTGGAATCTAGAAGTCACGACGAAGACATTGGTCGAGGAATTCTAGTGGCCAAAGAACTGGTCAGAGTGAATAGAACAATACCTGTGAGAATAATGAACATTAATCACTATCCTGTTAAGTTGAGAAAAGGAACAGTGATTGGTAAGTGTTCTACGGTATCCTCGGTTTTGCAGAATGTGAACCGTACCGAACCACCACCTAAAGGAATTCCTGAACGACTGCAGAATCTGGTTACAGAGGCATGTAAAGACTTATCTCGGGAAGAGTGTCATAAGGCTGAAGACCTAATACGGCGGTACCAGCATGTCTTTCAATGCAGTGACGGTGTAAAAGGAAAGACTGATATCGTTCGTTACCGAATAGACACCGGAAACGCCACACCGATTCGCCAAGCTGCTAGAAGATTACCTCTGTCAAGACGAGAAGAAGCAGATGAGATTATTCAAGAGATGAAGAAGGATGGCGTAATCGAACCATCAAGTAGTCCGTGGGCTTCTCCCGTCGTATTGGTAAAGAAGAAAGACGGGTCAACTCGGTTCTGTGTCGATTTCCGACAGCTCAACAATGTAACGAAGAAGGATAGCTATCCATTGCCCCGCATTGACATGTTGGACACGCTCTCTGAGGCCAAGATCTTCTCGACACTTGACCTGAAAAGCGGATACTGGCAAGTAGAATTAGATCCCAGAGATCGAGAGAAGACTGCATTTACCATCGGATCAGGTTTGTGGCAGTTTACAGTAATGCCTTTCGGACTCCAGCTACATTCGAAAGATTGATGGAAACCGTGCTTAGAGGTCTGTCGTGGGAGACATGTCTTGTCTACCTCGACGATATAATTGTTGTTGGAAAATCTTTCGAAGACCACATCAATAACCAAGAACAGGTGTTCAAGAGGTTGGAAGGAGTGAACTTGAAACTCAGCCCAAAGAAATGCCATTTATTTCGCAAGCAGGTGAATTACTTGACATGTAGTATCTGGCACGGAGTAGAACCTGATCCGGAGAAGGTTAAAGCCGTAAAGGAATGGCCGGTCCCAAAGGATAAACATGAATTGAGAAGTTTCCTGGGTCTATGTAGCTATTATCGCCGCTATGTTTTGGGATTTGCCAACATCGCGAAACCGCTGACTCAGCTGACCGAAGAAAAGCGTTTGTTTCAATGGGATCAAGATTGCCAACGCGCTTTCGAAAAGCTTAAAAGCGCCATGCTGAGTGTCCCTATATTGAGCTATCCACTACCTCAAGGGAATTATATACTTGATACTGACGCAAGTAACGTTGGTATTGGAGGGGTATTATCGCAGATACAAGATGGACGAGAGAGAGTAATCGGTTATTATAGTAAAGTGCTATCAAAGCCAGAACGCAACTATTGTGTAACCCGAAGAGAATTACTTGCTGTGGTGAAATCCGTTGAACACTTTTACAAATATCTCTACGGTAAAGAATTTCTTTTGAGAACGGATCATGCTGCTTTGAAATGACTGCTGAACTTCAAGAATCCGGAAGGTCAAGTCGCCAGATGGATTGAAAGATTGCAAGAATTCACATTTAGAATAGAACATCGAAGCGGAAGTAGTCACCGGTATGCCGATGCTCTCTCCAGAAGACCGTGCCCTGAAAACTGCAACATTGTTGTCATGCGGAAGAGAAGATGTGTCCTACTTTAAGGGTCACTATCAGTAATGACCAATGGCAACCCAGAGAACTTCAGAAAGATCAGAAAGAGGACACGGAATTGAAACATGATTGGAAATGGAAAATAGCAGGACGAAGACCACGTTGGCATGAAATAGCTGCCTGTTCTTCAGCAGTAAAATCATATTGGGGGATTCGATTACAAAGAGGAAGGTGTTCTGAAACGAGTTCTGGAAAGTGAAACGGCTCGCAGAAGAGGACGCAGATATTGTTACTGAGAGTAAGGGTCCCTGAAATATTGAGAGAATTGCATGATGGAACTTCGGGGCCTCGGAAAACGCAGTGGGATTCGATTACTAAAGAGGAAGGTGTTCTGAAACGAGTTCAAGATGTGGTGCACAAAGTGTCAAGTTTGTGCTACCAGTAATGGGCCACATAAAAAGAGAAGAGCGAAGATGAGGCAATACAACGTTGGGAGTCCTTTCGAACGAATTGCCATTGACTTGGCTGGCCCATTTCCAATGTCAAATGATGGAAATAAATACATACTCGTGGCTATGGATTATTTCAGCAAGTGGGTTGAAGCATATCCCCTACCTAGCCAAGAGGCCACTGCTATCTCCGAAGTACTGGTTAAGGAATGGGTGAGCCCATTTGGTGTGCCACTGGAATTGCATTCAGATCAAGGACGGAACTTCGAATCCGCAGTGTTTCAAGGGGTGTGTGAACTTCTTGGACTAAGAAAAACAAGAACGACTGCCCTACATCCGCAGTCAGACGGAATGGTGGAACGCATTAACAGAACAATGGGAAAATATTTAGCGAAGGTCGTGTCAGATCACCAACGCGACTGGGACCAATACATCTTTTTCTTCTAGCCTACCGCTCATCTGTTCATGAGACAACTGGGCAAAAGCCGCTAATATCCTCTTCGGCCGGGAACTACGTCTACCATGTGATCTACAGTTTGGTTGTAAAACTAATGAAGAAATAGCCGGTGAAGACTTTGTAAATGACCTAAGACGGAAAATGGACGTAATTCATAACCAGGTTCGTGAAAGAATCCAAATCGCAAGTGACAGGATGAAAGACCGGTACGACATCAAAGCTGAAGGAGGAGGTTATCATTTCCCCAACTCGCCCGGTTTGTGTCCAAAATTACAACGACTGTGGGAAGGACCGTACGAGGTCGTGAAGAGGATAAATGATGTTGTCTACCGAATTAAAAAATTGCCGAATGGAAAACCACGAGTCGTTCATTCGAATCGGCTGGCCCCGTACGCAGGAAGTAATGAAAATGATGAAGAAAAGACAGCACGAGTTTGTGAGCGTGACATGCAAGAGTGCACATTTCACGAGTTTATGTCTCAGTATAATGAAAAGCATCAAGCGAGTTATGGGGAACAAGGAGGTGCAACGGATCTGTTTGCGCTACCCCAGGAATATGCATTGGCGCATTGTGTCGCCCAGGATTTAGATATGACCAGAGGTGTTGCTACTGTATTCAAGAGAAAATACGGAAGGATAGAAGAATTAAAGAACCAACAACCAGATATTGGGACGGTTCTGCATCTGCACGGCGTCAGTCACTATGTTTATTACCTTGTCACAAAAAGTAAGTCATATCACAAGGCATCCTATGAAAATCTTTGGGAAACTCTGATTGAATTACGCCAACAAGTACTGAAAGACAACGTCCAGAAGATTGCCATGTCAAAACTGGGATGTGGTTTTGGACTGAACTGGAGAATAGTGAGAAGCATGTTGGAAGTACTGTTCCGGTACACTGGGGTTAGCATCTTAGTCTGCAGCTACCACCATGGAATGTTGTCATATACAAAGAAGACAATTGACTGCCACTTCTTCTTAACCTCCAACTGCACTAGAGGCTCCAGCTGCAAGTATCGGCATGATTTCACTAAACGCGCTCCGAGACGGATCGCAACTAAGGAGGGGTAGTGTAACGAATATTGCGTCATCCCCCGACGCCACTCCGAGGTGCCTGTGATCGCGGGTTACGTCATCTGCCGGCGACCACGAGTTGCCGGTGAGCACGGGTTGCATCACCTGCCGGCGGATTACTCCAGAAAGTGCGCGGCGTCCGGATGGTTCTGGATTGTCTTGACAGGTATAAATACGCGACGGCCGGCGACCGCGTGTCAGTCTTGAGTCCGCAGTGGAAGCTGAACTGTGAAGTGTGTGCATCGCGGTGAATAGCTGTGCAGTGAAGTGAACCGTTGTCAGTGCATCGTACTGTGGTCGGTGACGTGAACTGTGACCAGTGCTTAGGACTGTGCGAGTGTGCAAGAGGAGTGTAGTGTAAAGAACTGAAGAGAAGTGTAGTGTAAATAAATAATCAAGTGTTTTCAGTGATTGTGTTAAGTAACAAAACAAACGTTTTTGTTAAAATAATACGAGACTTTTAATTCACCACCTAGAAACGTAACAGTATTTTGGTCAATCTGTTCGTTTAGGTTCTTATAAGTGTTTCTCTGATAATTCGGTGTTCAATGCGTCTGGATTTCAAACCCCAGATATTTATAGGTGTCTTCTTCAGACATTACCTCGATTTTCTCCATTTTGAAGTTGAAAGTCTTCACATTCTCGTGTTTCTTTAGTTATTTTTTGTATTTTGCATTTGTCTATTCCAAATTTCATTGCAATGTCTCTAGAGAAAGATTCTGTTATTTTGAGTAAATGTGAGAGTTGTGTCTCTGTTAATGCATATAATTTTATATCATCCATATAGAATAGATGTGAAAGCTTGAACTGTACCATTTTATTACTTTTGATGTTGAACCCATAGTTGCTGTTATTTAATCTGTAATGCAATGCAAGGCAGAACCAAAGTGGACTGAGAGAATAACCCTGAAAGACGCCTCTTCTAATGGCAATGGAGTCTGTTGATAACAACATATAAATGTTTCTCTTGTGAGACAAGCGTAACTGCAGTTTTCCAATTTCCCATAGTATGTTCAAGGAATGTAATAATTGATGGATGTATTTTGTATATCTTAAGAATTTTTAAAAGCCAAGAGTGGGGAACTGAGTCAAATGCTTTACTGTAGTCAATGTATTCTTCGCGAACTTCAACTTCTCTACATGGATACCGATTCATTCATTCTCTCTACTTCCACGAGTGTGTATGCTGTGAAGAATCGGCATCCATCCTGGTTCGATACTTCCTGTTTCGGTTCCGATAACGAATTTGGTGTGACACCGCGCAATAAGAAAGTACTACGGCTGTTTAAGGACGAATGCGGAAGCGATCCCCTGCTCGGCTGCGTAGGTTTACGTCCAAAAATGTACTCCATCGAAACCCGATCTCGGGCGTGTTCTTCTCGGGCGAAGGGAGTATCACGTTCAGTCGTAAAACGTTATAAATTTCAAAATTATTTGGACTGTTTATTTCGAAACGAAAGTAGAATCGACAAACAATGATGAATCGACAAATGATGATTCGATCCAAATCTCACATCAATTATTCATTTGTTCAAAACAAGCGTCGTTGTCTGTTTCCGACGACAAACGCTATTGCATCGATAAATTTACGAGTCTACCATGGGGTCATTTCCGCATCCTTTCTACGCGTCCGTCCATTTCTTCTTTTTCTTCATCAACGTGCACGGTCGTCCCTGCAGGCGGGGTTCAATAGATTAGTATTTTTTCATTTAAACTTTTTTATTTTATGGTCAGACACTTTTTCAATGTAGAAGTAGGTAGTTTTTATTTTATGATTTGTTACTTTTCAAGTAGTGTTGATAGTAGTAGGGGGAGAGCGTTTGCAATCGTTTTGAAGACGGGAGAACGAGGAGTCGACACGTCATTCGTCCATCGGCAGCCGTCATGGAACGACCTGGATTAGAAGAAGCGGACGATGGATGGAAGAAGCGGATGATAGAGAACTGGGTCAGTCTCCGCGACGCCGACGCTGATCTCGCCGTCATCGCTCACAATTGCAGTCTTCAGCAAACCTACTACGTGGATGCCTATCAATCGATCGTTGACGTCGCCCTTGACGTGACGCGTACTGCCCGACGCTGTCACGAGGAAGGACAAGCGGATGACGGAAACGAGGAAGAGAAGGTAAAAGCTCTTCACGATCTCGCAATTGGATGTCACGATAAAGTGCTGTGGATCATGATGATTCTCGATGAAGTGACATCCTGCCCGTGCAGCGAGTGTCAGGATGACGGGTTATACGTGCGCTATTGCACCATCCAGAAAGCACTGAACGTCCCCTGTGTCTCCTTCGTCATGGGGACCCGCTTCCGTTTCCTGTCGACGGCGATAATCAAGCACCCCGCCCCTCGCACGAGGCAGTGGAGCTCGACAAAAGCAGTTCTCCGGAACAATTTATTCTCACTGTGCACGCTGAAGTGTTAGCGGTCATCGAAGCTCTCGGTCACCTCCTTCGAGATCCGTACGGTGAAGCACTGCGACGTCGGGTCTCCCGCGTCCGTCAAGTCAGCCAGTCTCTTCGCTCGCCGTTCGAAAATAGTCCGCCGACGTTCTCTCCAGCTGACAGTGCTATGTGCTGATGAGCCAGTTGGATCGTATTATACAATGTTGCATCAACGACGGCTGTTCTCTTCTCGGACTCGACGATCGGTCTCTGCAGCTTCTACCAGTCGACTTTCTAACACATTGGGCCGCGAAGGACGTGCCTTCGGTCCTCCACCGTTTGTCGAAAGACGTGCAACGGGACCGAGAGATTCGTCGACTCCTGCCTTGTCTTCGACATTACAACAAGAACAGGGACGAACCGCCGTGGCCCAAGTGGAAGTGTTTGCAGTGTGGACGAGAAGTACTGCCTTGTTTCGAACACGAGCACATTGAGTCGCCGCCGCCACCGAAGTGGAAGTGCGTCGAGTGTCGCAGAGAGGAATTTTGAGTAAATTTTGAAAAGCTGTGTATTGATGGCCGAGTTGACGTCTTCTTCTCTTCGCATCGATGTGTCGCCGCCGCCCTACACCGTAGTGAGCAAGGAAGACGATGACGTCGACGCCGACGACTCCTGTAGCATCTGTCTCGAACGATTGCAGACGCTACGGGCATGCACGGTGGGTTGCAATCATTTGTTCGATGTAACATGTATCGATCGATGGTTGGACAAGTATAATACGTGTCCGATGTGTCGAAGCGTATTGTTGCAAAAAGAAACGCAAGAGGAAGCGCGCCCGCCTTTAATGACGATTCAACGTCATGTGGAGGTGGATATCCGTCGAGTTGCGCGTGTAAATTATCTAAATCAGTTGCGTCGTTTTAGAAGATGTATAGAAGCGAGGAACGATTTCGAATTATTTAGAACACTGGTGAATTCGTATGTCAGGGTACAGCGCGGTGCATTTAACGCGGGTGACAGTGAGAATGAAAACGACTACGACGAAGAGGTAGAGCCTCTCATCTTTCTCGATTTTCTTGTATAAAATATACATCTTTCACTTGTAATGTTTTTTTTTTCATTTTCCTGTCACCGTTTGTATGGATTGATTGTTTATAATAAAAAAAATCATTCATTGAATTTGTACTGTTTTTCATTTCTTTTTTCTCCTGTCACCATCTTGTAGGGTTTCCTGTTTTCAAACTAACAACAATCAGTCATTTTCTGTTATGAAACAGGTCTTTTCAAAAAAATTAAAAATATTTCGCTTTCAAAATGCGCGCGACTCTCTCTCTCCTTCCTTCCAGCCGATGCTCACAGAGCGCGCCGCCAGCGTCTCTCTCTTAATCATATTTCACAACGACGCTCACGGAGCGCGCGCCCCCCGGCCGGGCCGGGCGGTTCGGTTGGGCGCTCCCCCCGCCCGCCGGCCTCGCCGCCGCCGCAGCGCCGCGCGCGTACTATCAATATCTCTCGCCACACCACTCCACTGCGGATGCCGCCGTAGCTCAGTGCCAAAGCGCGCGCCAACCCCCCTCACAGGAAACGGGACTCGGCCTGGTTCGAATCCGCCTCGGACGGGAGGCATTTTTGAAACACCACCACCACCCCACGTCACACACACTTACATACTTCGCCACCAGAGCGCTCCCCTTACCTACACACTTCGCCACCAGAGCGCGCGCAACGCACCAAAGCCCCCCCACGTCATAGGTCAGGCGGGGCCTGGACCGGGATGTGACGTCAGGCCGGGCGTCATCCCCTCCACGTCATGCGGGTCCCTCCCCTTACACGTCATCGGGTCCTGGACTGCCTACCTCATCACATCATGCGGGGCCTGGACCAGGATGTGACGTCAGACCGGAAATGGGTTATCTCAGACGTCACTTCCCGGTCCAAGACCCGCATATATATATAATGACCACTTGCTACGAAAAATGGCCTTTGAGTTTAAAAAACTGAAAAAAGGTGTGGTTTTTACATTTTTTGTTTAAAAAGGGCATTACCGAGCAACATTTTTGTTGGCATACCTATTATTAATGCCCCGCAAAAACATTTAGGAACCAAATATCAAAACTACCCCAAAACCTTTCGCTATTTGCCCTTTTTTTAGTACCAATTGACTAGACTATCATACATATTATGTTGCTGTGTTTGTTCAACACGTTTAGGCACTACATGTAAATGACAACGTAATTTTGAGCTGTGTTCTTATTAGGTGGTTTATATTGTTGCAAATATGTGGAAAATCTACATTCGTTTACACGTGAAACACCCGAGAATGAGAGAAAAATGTTTGAATTCGTTCAAACTGCGAATTACGAAGATGGTGTTATCTGCATGTGGCCAACTAATTCCAACTTTTCTCACTTCAAAGCAGAAATCCACTTTCGTGCTCTTTGCTCCGAGTGTGCTATAGTTTCACTTTCCGGATTTCTGGGAACGGTAGGGAATCTAAAAGATATTACTCTGCCTCTCCCGCTCCCATTGGTCTCAGTCCAGTACCGCACACAACTTTGTTATCGTGAAATTACTATCTTATTTTAGAGAATACTAGTGGTGCTACAGAATGGCACAGACTTTCTCGTAGTAAAGTTTTCTAATTTACTTAGTATGGACTGGCTTTACGGTCTTGCCCCATTCTCTTGCCAACTACCATCTATTTACGTCACATTAAAAGTACATTTTTTGGACATTTTCTCAACTTTCCGGTTTCCTAATAGTAGAACCGAAATATTATTTCAAGATTATTAAAGAAGAGTAAAATATCAAAAATTTGAAGCCGATAAGAAAATGGCGATAAATCATTACTGTAAATGCGAAATTTAAAGCTCCTTTTCACAGGAATCTTGAGTTTTTGAAAAAATTCATTTAAGTCGTTAGAAGCACTTCTACTCACAAATACTATAATGCATACAAATCGATGGAAATGTGCGTTTTAACGGGTGTGAGATATTTCAAAAAATTACATTGTTTTTTAAAAAAAAAAACCAAAATTAACTTTACGGTTTATTAAACAGTCAATTACCTTGGAAAAGTTTGAAAACCAAATTTGCCGTTTTTGAGAAAATTTTAAATTTCAAAATAATTTTAGGCTTATTTCACATAAAAATGTTGAGTTTCCAAGAAGCTTCGACATTTTTTAAGCACATATAATCATAACTATAATAAAGTGAAGAAATTGCCGTTAATGTAAATATTACCGACGTTAGGGACAAGTCAAAAAATTATACTTTTGTAATGTTTGAAAAACCAAAAGAATAGACGAATATGGCGTTTGTGCCGTCATACAGAGTATATTTACCTCTACCACTACCAAAAGTTTAAAGAAAACATTTGGAGTCGCTTTCGCGAAAATTTTTTGTTAATTTTTAAAATTACACATATTGCATTCAATATTGGGCGAAAACTACTAAAAGTTTCAGAAAAAGGTACATGGGCTTAATGAAAGAATTATACATCAAGAACAAATTTTACTTGAAGGAAATATCTCTATAATTTTGTAGTAAAACTACAAAATTATAGAGACGCCGAAAAAAATTCAAACTTCAAAATGTCCGAAAATTCAGTGTTAACAGTGAAAAATCGGACCTATGCCACCTCTATAATTGTAATTTACTCTATTATTACAAGAAATTTAAAGAAAAAATTTAAGCCGCTTTTTGAGAAAATTTTGAAATTGTCCGGGGGATTCATGTAAAGTACCCCCAAAATTTAATGAAATTTTTGGCAAAATTGTAGAGCTTCGACTCAGGCCAGATCAACGGGGGTTTATTCAGTTTGGAATAAATCGTACCAATAGTTCAGGCGCTAGTGTTGTTCATACACACCAGTCGGACGTTTTGAAAAAATACACTTTTTCGGTATCACGGGACCCCAAAACGCGTATTTCCGATGAAATTTCGAATTCGATTTTCTGCAGCATTACATAACTTTCTATACACTACGTATATATGTATGTATACGAGAAAGTAAAAATAACATCACTGCAAGAAAGTATTACTACAGAAAGCAAAAACGTTTTTAAACCTTTACAGGCAGAGAAAAACCTCCAACGAAGTATGCTCTCGACGTACTAAAATAAAATCCACCCGTGTACCCTATTTTAACCATTAGTTTGCGGCATACCAGCATCTGCCACTTGCCATCCAGAGGCGACTGTGCTGCCCTCAAAAGCCCTGAAAGTCACGTGTTTGGGACATCTCTATTGTACAAATTCCAATGATTCAAAAGAACATCACCCGTTCACAGGTAATAGATTCATGGGGGGGCGGGGGCGGCGGAGACGATTCATCAAAATAAAATATTCTTTAAGTGATGCCAATAAGTGGTAGACCAATGGCAAATGAAAATTAGTGCTAAACAATGTAAGAAAATGGTCTGCCAGTGGTCCGACAACATACGAGTAGTTCACATCGAAAATTGTGGTAAAGCACGGTCATTAGGAACTAAACACATTGTGTGTTCTATTTTATGTGTTCTTGAAGTACACTAAGTCCTACACTTTTACAAAATCCATAAATTTTCTATTTGTGGAGAGTTCGGTTTATTATATTCAAGACAAAATTATCTTCAATAGTCTAAATTGACAAAGGAATCAACAATTATTAATGGTAGACTGGTTATTTATTGAACTATCTGGACCCCCCCCTCCAGGGGAGTCCGTCTCCCCTACTGACACCACTGTAAAATTGAATAAAACACAAGTATTCAACAAAACAATTTATTACAGCACAAACACAGTAACCATAAAAAAATCCATTTGCAACGTCATGATATGCGAGGTCTTTTCTTCACAGATCCACTGTTATCTTCATCATGATCTTCACCATTATCGTTAGTATGGTCATCAGAATTTTGGACAGAGTGTTCTACAAGAATAGGTGCAATCTTCCCAAGTCTTCTACATGCTGAAATAAAAGCGGACATGTTTAAATGAAGTTTAATAACCTAACGTACTCATGAAGTTATAATTACTATGATTCCTCAATATTGATTGTAATCGAAAAGTTACAATATTTATTATGAATGTTTTCAGTACACGAGGCAGCCTAATGCCCCCCCCCCCCTAACTCTTAAAATTGTACACTGCTGGAATCACCTCAATATTATTTAACTTTTTGAGCTGTAACTTCACACATGCACGAGAGGATTAAGGTTTATTAGTGCGGTTCCCAGGATGGTTAAGATTGGTGCAGTTGGCGAAGAGAACGCAATTTTGTACTAAAAATTCGGGATATTTATCTATAAATGTACTTAGTTATGTATTTACTCGTATGATGTGGAAGCTTGTGTCAAATTGCATAACTCGCTTTTATTAGAATCATTCGAGCTCACTCTTGGTAAACCCTTCATGAGTAAGATCTCGTCCCGGTCCAGTATCATTAAGATACTTAAAGCCCCTGAGACATTTTCAAAATTTTCTGCAAAGGCTGCTTTTTCTTTACTTTTCGTTCGAATGATTGATGGATTGACTGAAACTACAAATATTGGATTCTCAGTTTCCTTTCTTCCCGGAAAACAGTGTTCTCAGCAATGAAAAAGGCAAGCACCTACGACTGCATTACTGAAATGGAAAGGCGCTAACACGGAAAATGCTCTCCAGAATATTGTTGGGCACTCAGGAGAGTTCCTCATGCGAAGTACAGCCGAGAATCTAATTCACTTAATTTTAGTAAATAAAGATTATTCCAGCTAAGATATAATTCACATGTTTGACACGCTATTACATAAAACCTTTGGGTGATGAAAAATTTCTGCAAAGAAGTTTGAAATCAGCACATTGAATTCAGTAAGAATCACCCTTGTTTCTCTTTTAACAAAGAAATAAAAACGTCAAATTTTGTTGACCAGTGTTATTCAGTATATTTTCCTACCGGAAAATTGAACAGCGAATTGAGTGGAGTTATCAACATCAGCAATTTCAGTACTCAATACTGTGGCGACCCGATCATCCATAATATCAACGGGATGTCGTGGAGACCCGTCCATGACGAGCAATGTTATGACGACGTATTGCCCGGGAGAAAAATAGAAAATATGCGGAATAATAGGCTCGGTGGTTGGGACAGCGCAACCTGACAATTTGATGTTAATCTTTTGTATTCGTTGAAGCGCTAAAATATATTCGATTATTATTTTTATTCCTCGTACATTTCTTCTACTCAAGAAAGAAGATCCAGAACAAGGTAACGCTCGCCTCAATTACAATGCCCAAATTATTTATTTCCTAACAAAAGGAGGCATAGTTTCGATATGTCACGCATTCTCAGCAGTTTGAAAGTCAAATTGTCAATGTACACTTATTTACCACTCTTAACATTTGTTTACATTATGAGAGGTAATATAGAAGCAGTATCTCAATGAAAAAGGCACGCTTTCGCGATACTTTATATTCTGACATTAAGCTATACAGGGTAGCCGCAATCAAGGCGGGAGTGCCTTGGCTCGACGATTCGCGATTTGAATCCTGCGTCAGACATGGATGTTCGTGTTGTTGCGTAATGAGAGTGTTCCCATCATAATGTATAACCCCCCCCTGCTGGCCTAATGGCGCAGGGGCTTGGGTGGGTGGGGGTGATAGCTGCGCCTAAGAACGTGTTACACCAAGGGTGTGGGTTCGAATCCTACTTAGGTCATGGATGTCAGATGGAGCCACCATGTTTAATTAATGAATTTCACTTCACACACACTCCCTCTCTCTCACACGCACACACACTCCCTCTCTCCCTCACGCACACACACTCCCTCTCTCCCTCACACACACACTCCCTCTCTCCCTCACACACACTCCCTCCCTCACACACACACACTCCCTCTCTCCCTCACACACACACACTCCCTCTCTCCCCACACACACACACTCCCTCTCCTCACACACACACTCCCTCTCACACACATGCGCGCACACTCCCTCTCTCTCACACACACGCACACACCCTCTCTCACACACGCCACACACCCCGTCACACACGCGCACACACACCCTCTCTCTCTCTCTCTCTCTCACACACACACACCCTCAAACACTCACACACACTAACTCTCTCTCTCTCTCTAACGCACTCACTCTCACACTCCTGAAATGAACCACCACATGCTGAAATGTCCCCGGGTGAGAATAAGTCAGTGGCTGGAGGAATGAACCATATGCCCATGAGGTCCCATATTTCGGTTTCTTGTTTGGCTGCACCTACAGGTGTGCATCTTCTCCTTCACGTCCTAAGGAAATACTTACTTTGGTTCCTCGTCCGATGATTGCAATACACAAAGACCTTTTCCTTGTGGAAAATTGAGTCCACAGAAACATATTGCGATCTGTCAGTTCTGAGGCACTGCCCTGCGGTACTAGATCTTCTTGAATTGTATCTGGCAAAGCTTCTGCCTTCCTTCAAGCCTGCTCTTCCTCTCACAAAACAGATTTAGAATTGAAGAATATCTTCTATTGAAATATTTACATTATATTCTACATTATTATCTTTTCCATGGGTAAACGGTGTCTACCATGGCTCCACTCTCACTACGCCATTGATCACCATCTTGAATCATGTTATATCAGTTAATATTGGATTTTGATTGATTTTTTCGTGTTTCCGGGCGCGTCAACTGCTTCGGTCATTAGTCCCGTTAGTGTAGTGCATGTTTTTTCCTCGGGAGATGGCGGTGGTCTTCCCCCGCTGGATGGCGAGATCCGGCGCCGACCTACCGTCGGCTAGTGGGGTTTTCCCCTAACCAGGACTCTCCCACCAGCGGGGCACCGCCCCAGCCGGGACAAGCTCTAAGCTCCCGACCGGTCTCCCGGGATATGTGGTAGTGTAGTGCATGTTAGTGTGTGTGTGTAAGGGGAGAGGATAGGACAAGGAAGAGGAAGGATAGATCGCGCGCGGTCCGTGGCCCGTTTGTTAGGGTACTGCTCCGGCATTCGCCTGGTGTTGATCGGAGAAACCACGGAAAACCTCCGATCAGAGAAGCCGGCCGGCGGGAGTTGGAGAAGACCGCGGCTTTGGGAAGGACCTCCGGTCAGAGGCGCTGCAGTGACATCAGTTGATGCACTGAGCTACCGCTCCCGGTAGTTAATATTGGAGAAAGAACATGAAGGACTTTGGGAAGGGGAAATAAAGATATAAGAAATTAATACGGGATACTGCTAAATCAATGACATGCAAATTCGAACACATTTTTTTACAGTATTAATGAATTTGGATATCATTCCTGAACACTCATCATTAAATACACACATCATCTATTTTGCCAATTTGTTAAGTGAGTATGACTTAACTTCGGATAGTAGCAGACCTAATGATCATTTGTGATTGTAAAACATTGCTTCCCAAGTTTTTATTTATTTAAATATATTTTTCAGAAATTTTACTTTCTGGTTCATTTAAATATTTTTGACTGCCCTGGGAAGTTTGAATTTAAGTGCCCACTTCATTTTTAAAAAATGTAAATACTACTTGAATACATAATATTAATATTATTTATTACTGATGTCAGCGAAATAAAATTCTCATTCAGTTTTTAAGGATTGTTTTTCATGACTCAAGAAACTTTACATGAATACAGTAACTACTCAATTTAGTACCATTACTGTACAGCAAAATATAGCACAGACATCATTTGGTCTTTAAAACTTATTCAGAAATCTTTAAAAAGATATTATCTTACCTGCATGCTGTAATACTTTTCTCCCAGCTTCTGACACAGCAAATTTACTCTGTTCTTCACTCAAGCCAAACAATAAGCCTCTTGATCTTTTATTAAGAAAAAATTTGGAGAGATTTTAAAAATGATGGTCACACACTAATAAACAGGGGGCGGATTTTGATGACATAGCCATAAATTATCAACAAAGTGCTCTTAAAATGTTTTTCAAATGCTCTAAAGCAAAGAAAAATGACAAAAAATATGATCAAAATCAGTTCAGATTAACACCTAAAACTGTCAGATATTTTACTGAAATTCTCTCAAATTTTCAATTTTTTTTATTAAACTTGGTCCTTGGTTATTATAAAAGACTTTTATAAGAATGGTGCAAGTCTCATTTTCATTGAAATCCCTTGTTTTTCGAAAATTGTATACTGTGACATACCAATATGTGGGACATTGTATTGCGTGACATTTATTGTAAACAGGGTGAATTTTAAGGATAGACATATGTAAATATGGCGGCCTAGCAACGGTAGACGAGTTGTTGTCAAGGTTAACAAACTTCATTGCTTTGAATCACGGGGCGCGGCTAGTTGATAAAGTAAACTGTTTGGGGATTGGCCGAGAAAGCAATGACAGTCTGGGGCGCGGCTAGTTAAATTTGTAAGTAATTTAGGGATTGGCGGCATGGAATGACAATGTAATTCGACGAAGTGGGAATTTTTTCTGCAAGAGAACTGGGAGTATTTGAAGCAGATAATAGTTTACTGAACTTTAATATTTTAAGCATACGCGTAGAAAGAACTGGGAGCTTTTAAAAGGCAAATTAATTAAGACTTATCAACTTATGAGGCGGTGAGGATCAGTGACTTGAGTACACTTGTGCCAGAACGGAAGAAAAGAAAATGGTATTTGGATCTGGAGCCATCGATACCGGGAAAAAATGAAAATGGTTCTACGCGGCGACAACGGCTAAGAGCGCGCGAAGACGGGTACTGCAGTATAAGGTTTGAAACTGGTCATGACCGAAAGTACGTTTCGTATTGTTACCAAGTTAAAATTCCATGGACATTGAATAAACTTACAAGTTTCTGTGACTAGAAAAGATGATTTTCATTAAGCCAATTCCAGCAAATGAGTAGCTAGAAATGTATATTTGCTTTTCAGATTCCTCGGCCACTCTGTACAGATGGCAGATCGAATAATCGGCTATTAGTAGGTAATAGCGATTATTTCTTATAAGACCCATCGACCCAGTTAGCCGGATATTAATTTATTGGAAAGCTTTTAAAATTTTCCGGGCCCATATTCTTATATAAATTTGGAACGGGTTACGCTGAACTAATATTTAATAATATTAGAAGGGCAGAGGATATATTAAATTTAAAAATTAAATTAGTTTGTTTCAATACGTTCAAAGTTTTTCGACATGCTACAACTGCAATATTGAAGATAGATTTCTTCTTTCATGACTTTTATTCTGTACAAAGAGATCTTGAAATAAGGTCATGTACATTTTTTCCAAAATATGAGCAGTTTTTTTTTAATTTTGCGTGAAATTACGGCAAAATTTAAACTTTTTTCAAAAAACGGCTACAAATTTTTTCTTTGAAATGTTATCTTGAGTCAAAGGACTTGCAAAAATAGTGCTAGTCCTTATATTTTTTGAAGTTAAACATTTCTGTCTTTTATGAAATCTATTCTGAAAAACGACCTCTTTCAAAAGGGTCAGGTTGTTTGAAAACGAGTATTTCGCGTAGTTTCTGCTTAGAGTAAATGCAAATTATAAAAAAAATTCTCAAAAACCGTTCCATTTTTCCACATGGATATAAAGCGGCTTAAAAAAGGCACAAGTCTCTTTTTCGCTGAAATCTTTGAGTTGCCGAAAAATTGCAAATTTAGAAATAATATAAGTGCTGTTGTAGCACCAATACTTTAAATATATGAAAAAGGCATGTGTCTCCATTCCATGAGCTAATCGTTTGTCAAGGATCTGTCGAAGAGCGAACATTTTATCCACGCACGACCAACCAGCACGAAAACCACTCTGCTCCTCTGAATCCCTGAAATGTCTCAATATTTTTTATTAATTTTCCGTGTATTCTTACTTCTGAACAGGATATACTTATGCTTCGGTAGTTGGAGCAATTGGTCCTATCTCCTTTCTCGTAATTATTACTTATATATGGCATTATCCTTTGTTTAGGCACATCATGACCATTCCAAACTAGTGGTTCTAAAACAGAACGTACTTTCTTGCTCAAATTTTCACGCAAAATTACGCGAAAGCACTCAAATTTTCGAAAATTTGTACATGACCTTATTTCAAAATATATCTTTGATACACATTTCATTAAGGAAAATATATCAATAATATTTTACTTTTAGAAAGACACCAAAAAATGGAATTGTCGAAAAATTAGGGTTTTCAACGAAAACGAGACCTGCACTATTCTCTCAACAGTTCTTTATACCATTCAACAACAAAATTTAATAAAAAACGATGGAGCCACTTTGTTGAAAATTTGTAAAATGTCTCGGAGGCTTCATGTAAAGTAGCCCCCTCCAAAAAAATTAAAATATCGGTTTCAAATTCAAAATTTTTTGAGTTTTCGAAAAACTCTAATTTAAAGTCATACGAGACACTAACTCACAAATGCAACAGTGTTTACAAATCGGGAGAAATGTGCATATTAAGGGCGATATTAAAAAATACATTTGTGTAATTTTTGAAAAAAAAGAACGGAAACAAAAAAAAGAAAAGAAAATGAACAGTTGTTTCTTTTTCTGTATTCTTTTCCACAAACAATGAAATGTTTCAGTTATGAAGGGGAAACAGTTTTCTGTTTCAGTTGCGAAGGGGAAACTGTTTTCTGTTTCAGTTGCGAAGGGGAAACGGTTTTCTGTTTCAGTAGCGAAGGCGAAACGGTTTTCTGTTTCAGTAGCGAAGGGGAAACGGTTTTCTGTTTCAGTTGCGAAGGGGAAACGGTTTTCTGTTTCAGTTACAAAGGGAAACGGTTTTCTGTTCAGTTACAAAGGGAAACGGTTTTCTGTTTCAGTTGCGATGGGAAACAGTTTTCTGTTTCAGTTGCGAAGAAACAGTTTTCTGTTTGTTACGAAGGGGAAACGGTTTTCTGTTTCAGTGACGAAGGGGAAACAGTTTTCTGTTTCAGTTGCGAAGGGGAAACAGTTTTCTGTTTCAGTTGCGAAGGAAACAGTTTTCTGTTTCAGTTGCGAAGGAAACAGTTTTCTGTTTCAGTTGCGAAGGAAACAGTTTTCTGTTCATGCGAAGGAACAGTTTCTTTCAGTTGCAAGGAAACAGTTTTCTGTTTCAGTTGCGAAGGGAAACAGTTTTCTGTTTCAGTTGCGAAGGGGAAACCGTTTTCTGTTTCAGTTGCGAAGGGGAAACAGTTTTCTGTTTCAGTTGCGAAGGGGAAACAGTTTTCTGTTTCAGTTGCGAAGGGGAAACAGGTTTCTGTTTCAGTTGCGAAGGGGAAACAGGTTTCTGTTTCAGTTGCGAAGGGGAAACAGTTTTCTGTTTCAGTTACGAAGGGGAAACAGTTTTCTGTTTCAGTTGCGGGAAGGAAACAGTTTTCTGTTTCAGTTGCGAAGGAAACAGTTTTCTGTTTCAGTTGCGAAGGAAACAGTTTTCTGTTTCAGTTGCGAAGGAAACAGTTTCTGTTCAGTTGCGAAGGAAACAGTTTTCTGTTTCAGTTACGAAGGGGAAACAGGTTTCTGTTTCAGTTACGAAGGGGAAACAGTTTTCTGTTTCAGTTACGAAGGGGAAACAGTTTTCTGTTTCAGTTGCGAAGGGGAAACATAAAAAGTCATTTTTACTTTTTATTCGTGCCGCACTAACTTGCAACAAGAGACTGCTCCTAGTTTTCGCCTTCCCGCCCGCTGGCTCAGTGGCCTGCCTGTTCGGCCGGCTGCTCGACAGTCGTAGGGATGTTCAGCGACGCCGCGAGACCACACTGCTAGGTATGAATTTAGCTTCAATTTTGTAGCCTTGCAGTGGAAACTGGCAGTTAATATTTTGGATATGGGATTCTGATAGTGCATTGCGTGCGTCATAAAAATTTCGAGGGGTGTTTCGACATAAAGGATCTATTACTTCCCTTGTGAGAATCACAAGCTGCGCGGCGGCGATTCCCATGCATTAGACCCCCGGCCTACGCAAGGCATTGATAGAGAAGGGCCCGGGAGCGCACTGTGAGCGGCCGTGGGTCGCTGCGACATTTCGCGCGTTAACAGTGTGCCGATGCTTCAGACGCAAATTAAAAGGATTATGAAAGCTTACATTCGCCTGGACAGCCCCCTAACACAAGAATAAATCTAAAAATAATCAGGATAAGAGGAAGATGCTTCACTCATTGTTTGTTAAATCCCAAAGACTTTCTTCAGGATTGAGAAGTTTGCATGTAAACGAGCATAATTTCTTATCGCGGGAAAACAAGAAAAACATTACATTTTCAAATGTTTTTGCAAACTTTACTTCTTTTATCGGGGAAAACGAGTAACGGTGAAACGTAAAGTGAAATTTGAAAGGAAAAAAAAAAGAAAAAAAAAGTAATATTATTAATATTGACCTCTATAAATAAACTGAACATCGTTCGCAATCTCTAACGGGATTCCAGGGTTATGTATTTTAGATTTTTTGAAAATATTTTGGAATATGGTTGCGATTCAAACTATGGGCGCATCAAAGATGAGACTGCTAAAAGATGTGTATTCGCTAAATTCGACATAATTACACTACAATACAGTATTCAAACACTTAATTTCTCAAGTGTTTACAATTTATAATAAAATATGATAAATTTGTACCCAATTTTGCAAAACAAATTAAATCAGTTCCAGGAATGTAATTCAATTTAATAAAATATGATATCATTATATTACAGGTTATGGCTTTCATTATTAATATGAGAAACTTGTCACTAAATCTTCTGTATTTGAACACTCCTCTCTATGGGTACCTGTTACAAAGATCTTTGAAAAGTCTGTCTTCAAAATTAATTCGTTCAAACTTTCCGCAATGAAATTTACATTTTGAAGCAAACTGAAGTAAATATAAGTTTAAAATAATTAATGCAGCCCAATGTTTTGAATAAAAATTGGGATGTTTATTATGATTTTTTAAAAGAAATTAAATTAAATTTGCTAAAAAATATAAAATGTTCAGTACTGATCTAAACATACCTCATGTTCTTCCAAAGGAGTGACTCGATTAACTATTTTTATCTGAAGCAATTGCACTGCAATTAACTTGCATAAATTTGTTGAAAATGTATTATTTTAATTTAATTTAGAAACGTTTATTGGTGCTAGAAAGATAATTTTACTCTTTCGTTTGAGCAGCAGCATGTCATTATAGTAAAATCACAATGGTAAAATTAAAAGAGTGTTTTATTAAATATTTCAATTACAGTATTATTATTATTATTATTATTATTATTATTATTTGAAGCATAATATTTCCATACAATAATATATGAACTCTCTCCATTTTTCCATGTACACATCTCTCGTACTAATTTTTTCGCATATTAGTGTACACATTGCCTCATTTGTGGCCCACTGTGAGGCTCCACTGTCTTCCTACGCACGACTAGCCCGCATTGGTTAAAAACCCGCTGTGGTTAAAAATCCATTGCAGGTCAAGCTATTCGTCTATTTAAAACAGTCCACACTGCTAGGGCTGCAGAAGGTAAAAAACTCCGTAACTAAAAGGACCTAACAGAGTCATCCATAAATCTTTGACCCCGGTGAATAAGCTGATAAGTCGACATTTTGTTGAAAATGAGATATTTATACTCCTGAATTCTCTGAAAGATTCTCTACATTTGTGAATAATCAGATAAGTTCAATTCCTTATGGTTGATGAGTAATAGACATGTGTATTTACGAACATCACGTAAATTTCTTAAAATCAGAAACCCTAACAAGATAAGTCGAGTTGTCTGGTTATTCACGCTGTATCAATGATATGAGATTACTGATCAAAATGAAATAAGTCGAGTTGTCTCATTTTTCACACTAGAAGATTAGTTGCAATAATCACAGAAAGAAATATGTTAATATACTTGTCAGCTTATTCACGTAAATATTTTTGTTGAGGAGCTCACGATTAAACCAGAATATGCTCAACAGTCTTGCTTGAATACAAGAGGAGTGAGTTTGAATGTGTGGATGGTTTAATCTTTTGACCCAAAGGGATCAACAGTGAGAAAAGAAACAAAGTTAGGAGGTCGGTGTATATTACGACTAAGAGATAATTCCCAAGAGATCCAATTCTGCGAATTGATTAGATAAGAATGAAAATGCAGATGATGACATGGGAAAATTCAGATCATCTCACCGGAAATCAAAGATAACCGGTGCGACACTGCAGATCACAAACTTGGAGAGGACGTACTTTAAGAAAATACTCCATCAAAGGGTTAAAGTGTGTGGCCCATTCAAACGCGGGGCCATAAGCAGCCGCCAATCTTATTTAAAGGAATTTAACTTTATCTACTCGCATGACTGTCATTGTTTTGACACGAAAATACGTTGGTTGCTGAAGTTTCCGTGAACCAGTGGTGGCTGGTGCCTCAACAAACTGGAGGTTGCAGCTCCATTAAATGACAGAAATGTAATTTCCAAAATTCAGAACACTATAATAAACGTAAGCAATTCATGTAAATTAATTAAAACAACGTTGAATAAAAGTCTATACTGAAACATTACTTTCATAATTTTATGCATAGTGTCCATATTAGTTGTATTCACCTTGTGGTGCTGACATATTCACTACCTAGTTCTGACTTCGTTGTCAAATGGGCATTTGAGTTTCTGTATTAGTAATGCATTGAGAGAATTGACAGTCATAAAATTCATACAAAACAGAATATAACTTTGTTTCAAAAATACGGTAATTGCACTCCAGACTTTGCAACAATATTATTTAGGTACGTTTTTCAGAAATTAAATTATATTATTTCCAAAATTTCACTACTCTGGTATACATCGCAATAATGAGATATTTTCCACAAACACTTGTATTCACAAGACGCACTCACTGTTAAGAGTCAGAGAGAGTCGTCTTTCAGAACGGCCAACTTTACAGAAAGGACTCATTAAATGTACATTTTGAATCAACAAACTTCACATGAAATAAAAATAAATTCTCCAAACATCATAAACAATGCATTCCATATCATCCATAATTGACTGACCTTATGTTCTTCCAATAACACGAGAAATTCATAAAATTAAGTTGTAGCTAGAGTCAGAAAAAATTGGAATTCTCCTCAAACGCCGTGCCTAGACCCCCATTCCCACCTATGGAAGAAAACTGGTTGCCGCACCAAAGGCCTTATGTTGAAACAAAGGGACGAAGATGAAATGCAGAAAACCTAGCAGTCAAAAAGTAAATGCGATAATAGAGCCAAAAGCTTGACCATAGTGCTCTTCTGGGAGAGCATCAATGCTGAAGAGAGATTGGACTGAGAAGAAGAGATTTTGAATTAAAGAAAGAATTTGATTGAACTGTTTTCCATTAGTAGTTCCAGATTTTCATGGCTTTTACAAAAATCTGTCTATAGCAGTCATTCAATGTATAGATCCAGATTTAGAGGAAATTAATCCCTATTAACAATACCAGGGTTCAAAGTGAGTGTACTCCCATGTAAAAGAATTTCTTTGACATTCATTTGCGTGTTGTTCATGATGTATCAGTAAAAAATTGTGATTCTTGTAAAACAGTAATTAAAAGTTTCTCATGATCGTTTTTTCTTATTTATGAAATCAGTTTCCCTTAATTATTAATTATTTTTAACAGAATGTTGAAAAAACATTAAAGTTAAAGGACAAATGTGTCATAGTTCATGTTAATAACGGAATAACTATATCGTATTTACAATTTTTTGCGTGAATAACCGAATAACTCTAAATAAAAGTAACAACACTTAATTCTGCATACAAAAGTATACTCAATGAAAGAGCTGTAAAAACACTGTAGTTGTATGTACGTTTTGTTTGAAAATCTGACACTGCACTATTTACAATTGCTTTATTGCAATGAATATTCATATCATCCGGAAAGAGAACTATTCTCCTGTTCGAATCGTCGAGATCGAATCGTTTACGCATTGTAGGAAGAGAAAAGGGGCTACAATTGAACTCTGCGGGACCATGGCAATGAATCGGAAAGGTGTACATATAATGTTCCATCATTCTTGCACAGTATTTCCACTCTTCGTGATTATTGTTTAAGGTACATAGATAACCAGTATAGAGTAATACCACGTATTCCATACGAAGGCAATTTTGAAAGTAAAATGTTATGATCCATAACGTCAAAAGCTTTTTGCAACATCTACAAATATCCCAACAGGTGCTTCATGCTTATGTAAAAAGTTTTAATATTTTTGAAGAAAACTGACAAAACACATTGGCCGATAATTTTGAACAGTTCTTCTGTATCAATGACGCCCATATTGATCAGATTTTTCGTCTATATTCCTTGATCCATTTAGAAAATGCTGAGATGGTCCCTTGGTTTTCTTCTGGACATAAATGTAGCTTCACCATGCACACTTTTTTTTACATCTAATTTTGCGAGATGTGGTAGAAATGGAGCAGGAGGTTTGAGTTGCTATTTTGTCAGCAATACTATAAAATCAAATCTGTAGTCTTTACCAACGTAAATAAGTTTGTATAACTCGGGAGCGAAAATTTCTAGTTTTTAAATATTAGTAATGTCGTTTTGTTGGTATTGTACTTCAATTTCTCATTCAACCATGCGTAGTAAAACTGTGGGGAAGAGATTCTGTAGTTAACGTAAACATGCGCTGATTCTTCTCCCCACACATCACATACAGTTTCTACAATCTCTTGACGAAAATAAATCAACTAAAGCCACTGATCATGCCCCTGTTTTACTTCCATATCCCCTCTCCGAGCTAGGGAGCTCATTCGCTTGTCTGGTCTTTCTTTCCAAAACTTAATTTCCCTACTAGAATTTGAAACGGTGTAGACTTTTTCTCAATGTTCCTACCTTAGTTTCAAAGATTTATTTGTAAAAAAGGAAGAATAGTGAATTGACAGAAAAAGTTAGGGTAGAATGAAAATAGTCTAAAATGTGAGGCAAGCAAGTTGGTGAAAGGCATGAATATAATTATGCCTTCATGTGTCACAACTACTAAAATAGTGATGGCCTCTGCGTTAATGGCGAGTGGTTCTGTGGAATTGTCTCGAAGTCCAGCGTGAGCAACAGTAGGTTCATACAAAACACATGCAATGTGACCTGAATATGAGAAGCCTCATAACACAAATCATTTCTCGTAAAGGATACATGTTTATTACGTCATATGGCCCTTTTAACTGTAGAGTCACAGAAGCATTACTTGATATTAGCACATTCTGCAACATAAGAAACAACTTTTACTATCTGCACAGAAATACGAAACACATACCTCAAGAATACTCTTTCACAGTATCAACTTTTATAATTGGAAGATTCCCTGCCAAATCTTTATTTACCTTGTCAAACCTATAACAAACAAAATAATGAGATATATTGGTTTTTTGAAAGATTGCTTGCTCATAACTTTTTTGTTTTGGCAACTTTTGAGCTCATTCTGCCAATTTCCTCCAAGTAAAATATATAATTTACTTGAGAAAATGTAACTATTTCATTGAAAAGATAATAAATCTATGGACTGTTTTATTAGAGAATACATAATCGAAATAACATAAAAAAATCTGGAAATATTAAATTTTCATTCATTAGATCACATGATTTTCCATTGACGAACTGTAGTAAGCAGCTATTTTAAATTCTTTGCAAGGATGAAAATTCAGGACAGCACGGCAAAACGATCCTTTCCTGTTGTGGAAGGCATTTCACCCACTGTGCAAGAGGCATCTCTGACGTGCGCTCCTTGATGAGACCAAAAAGACATTTTTAAGCTATGTTACATGGTGTCTAAGAAATATAAGAGGGCTTATTCTCTTTTTATTTTCTCACCACTGCTTATGCAGTATACAAAAAGTATTGTATTGCTGGGAAAAAGGGCCAATTTTCGACACAAAAATTCTTATTGCAGGGCCCTGGTGATGAGAAAGTGAATAAATCTTGTTCCTATGTATAGTAAATTACTTTCCCTATCACGGTATGTAGTGAGAATCCATGTTTTGTGGGTCCTCGATACCAAAAAATCAATTGACAGCAAAACATGTCTGTCCATATATATATATATATATATATATATATATATATATATATATATATATATATATATATATATATATATATATATATATATATATATATATATATATATAAAATATATATATATAAAAAAAGGCTTTCGAATAGCTAAAAAGAGAAATCAATTCTGCACTGCTGAATGATTGAAGAGGATCACAGAGGGGACACCCTCCCTATATGGAATAAGTTAAGAGAAGAAAAATGAAAATGAAAAAATGACATTTGCCTATTACGTCTTTCAAAGAAATTGAAGAAATAGATTAAAAGTAGAAGATAGGAATGACTTATTTAAAGTCAGAAAATAACATGTTTTAGAGGAGACTGGATCTATGAAGTACTCTACCCGAGCCCTACCACCACCCTCATCTTGGTTTACTGAAGCAAACAGCACATCATCCTCACCTCACCACTGTCACAATCCCATTATACCATTTAGAATAATACGCGTACTAGAGCGTGGTATTTTCGAAAATTTCATGGCGAAATAGCAGCTGGAGCTTTTCGAGTGCAATAGGCTAAGCCAACTTTCAGGAAGTAGAGGGTTGATTGGAGGTATCTTTCTTTAGAGAGGCAAGGAAGAATCAAAATCTGTAGTTTTAAGATAGGTCAAGTAAACAACGGTATAAGTGTATGCAGCTGCTATTTTAAATTATATAGAATAGCATCAAATGAGAATACCAAGAGGCTGTGATGTTATTTTTATGCTACAAGATTTTCACTCAACCAGTATACATTGTAAGTATGGATTGACGAAACTCTAGGAAATAATATTAGTTTCAACGAAAATATTTGGTCATATAGTCATTCCAAAATAACAGTGGTCAATAATAGTCATTCCAAAATAACAGTTAAATATCTGAGTAGCAGAAACTATTAAAATAGCATACACAGATGAATATTTAGCAGAAATACTCATACACGGACTCAAGTTTTATCAGACATAACCGTACATATAACGAGTCACCAGATGTTTAAGAAAATGTAAATCTAATAAACACAACCTATTTACAAGCAATAAAATATGTATGTGAATATGAATGTGGCTCGTGTTTCTTAAGAGGAGGTTAGAAGCCAATTGCGTAAAGTATTTCAAATTCAATATACAACTATTTAGATTACATGTGTCGAATAGCATAGTATCCACTCAAAAATTGTTCATTTTACCTCAAATATGAGAGCAAATATTGTGTTTGGTAATCACATTCAAAAGAAGAAAATAAGTGAGGAGGATGTCGCTTGCTCCCTCCCTTCCAGGAGAAACCACTACTGGCACGGTTTATGAAAAAAAAAACAATCCTAACAAACATTAATTTTGTCTTTGGGCCTATTTTGATGTAAATAATCCTTAACACAAAATTATCATTTTAATGACTTTTCTTGAAATTCATTGGTATCTCTTTCTAGCCTTGCTTATAAATAAAAGTTTTAATCAAGTTGAGTTTCGATAGTTATACTAGCTGTATGTCAGTAACGAATCGAATTTTTTTTGTCTAGACAATAGATGTCACCTGAGTTTCAATGAGGCATATCTCTAGAATCCAAAAGCTCAGTTTGCTCGCACTGCTACCACAAATACAAAAAACAACCGAACCGTTAATGCTGGGCTCAGAATCACTATACAAATAAATCACTTCACTCAGCAAAAGGATAATTTGCAACAAAGCAGAACTTCACTATCTCTAATATGATGAGGAAATGGAATATTTCTTGAATATTTTGTGTTTTTGAAATTCAAGTCACAAAAATTCAGTTTTATTAAGGCAGTGGCCTATTTACAATGAAATTCAAATAATTGAGATTTCATTATATTATATTCCCAAAAACATTACCCACATGATGGATTCAATAACTAGTAACTATTCTAGTTTAAAACACAGACTTACTTTTGATTTACCAAAATAATAATACATATGTCCTCTTGTAATAACGTTTTGTCTTGTAGCACCCTCACTGGCTGCAGGGCCGTACAATAATTCAAAATATAATCCACGTCTTACAGCGAAATTGTACATTTTTCTTTGATGTTTTATAGGATATTTGTTCCCAGGATCAAACGTTATAATATCAACATTAAGATGTGAACAGGTAAACTGCAACAAAGAACAAAAACGTCACCTTTTTTTCCAATTTGTATTGTTAAATAAATGGAAGAGGTGATGACAAGAATACGTCAACTAAGAATTATCAAAATTGTGTCAACACTTTCAGAAAAATTAACATCCAGTCTGTTAATTCATGGAGTTTAGATAATATATTTCGAAAACATCCCGTTCAAAGCTGTCTGAAACTTCGGCCGATTTCATCTACGCTCGTTAACACAGAAACGAAACATTGAGAACTGTTAAAAGTCCGTTAAAGAAAAGTTGAGTTTTACCGAACTTTGACACTCGTTAAGCTTTTGTTAAAGTTAACGAGTTCGGGATAGTTAAAGTTAGCCAATAGCTCTAAGGCAATTGGGAACAGCCCAACTTCCCTTCTTAACAAATATGTGATTAACAGTATCATTATTTCGTAAATGTTCTCAAGACAGTTCAGAGGAAAATAGTCTTGCATTCCTTTCGTACCGTGAGGTATATTGATTTACATAAAATGTAACAGATTTGTTAGTATTCAATATTTTGAAAGTACTTATTTGTTTGTTTTTGTGTTTTGCTTTGTCTTATAGAATTTTGAATAAGTCAGAAATTAATAGAAGCATGTTTTGAATAATAGGAAATCTAACAATAAATCCAATCAAAAAAACTTGTTCCGCTACAATCTCGTGTTTCTTCAGAGAGAAATTGTATGTCCAGTAAAGTGTTCAATTCAATGCCTTGTACGTATGAGTATTTAAGTAATTTAGACATCCTCAAAAGTTAACGGACGATTAACAAACCGAGGAAGGGGACAAGTTGGTGAAATGGAACATACAGTCTTAACAGAAATGTTGATGCTAACGACTTGTTTACTATTCCTTCGGCGCTTGTTGGTGAAATCGGCCTTTATTATCTTACTTTTATCTTCCAGAAGCCATTTTATCAATTAATGACGTATCAGTTAATGTGTTATTGCTGATAAAATAAGAAAATTGTAACTTACGTTGTAAGCTGGCTGCGTTTTTGGTATTGCAGCCAGTAAATGGTATTTTTTGGTCACAGGGTTCTGGATCTAAAATTAATTTAAAAATGACTTAATTTTTACGGTTTTACAGAGTAATAAACAAATATCGCAAGAGAGGACTACACAAAATTAAGCACAGTGAAACCAACTGACATGGTTACCTCCATTAACAGTTTTCTTTCTTAGTTCTCATAGGAATCGATTGATTTTTTTTTTCAAAAGACACATGGACTAACTTAAAAACTATGGTCGTTTTGCTCCTTATGTAGACCCAAGTCAGAAATTTCCAAGTAGTTTCTCATCAATAAATATATTTTGAACATTTCTTGCCACTACAGTTTAGTGCAAAATCACGCTTTTTTTTTTCTCGAATGTATTCCAATGAGTATTCCAATGTATTCCAAGGAAGTGCATCGAACTGTGATCAGTGCAGTGAACTGTGATCAGTGCAGTGAACTGTGGCCAGTGCTTAGGACTGTGCGAGTGTGTAAGAGAAGAGTAGTGTAAATAAATAATCCAGAGAAGTGTAGTGTAAATAAATCAAGAGAAGTGTAGTGTAGTTAAATCAAGAGAAGTGTAATGTAAATAAATAATCAAGTGTTTTCAGTGATTGTGTTAAAAAAACAAACAAAATAAACGTTTTTGTTAAAATAACACGAGACTTTTAATTCACCACCTAGAAACGTAACATTACGTTCATTTGCGCCCACTGAACGACCGTTTTCCTTTGCGGATTTTATACATTCGCCAAATATGGGTTTGTCTGATAATTTGTTTAAAAAACAGGACGCTTTAAAAAGAAATTCCGCTTATTTGAGTTAGATTTATAAGTTATTGTTCAGAAATGTATGACTGTCAATAAGTAATTTATTGTAATTGACAATTACAATAAATTATTGCAATGAAAAGTAATAATAAAAAAGTATTTACTTTAAAATATATTTTGAGTATGTATTTAAATACTTATTCACGAAGTATTTTGGGGAAGTATTTAAATACTAAATTTAAAGTATGTTGCCGAACCTTGAAAATAGCAGAGAGGTAGATGGACAGCCAGATCGATGGAAGAGAAAAGAGTTCGAAGCCACGGATGGGATGGGTGGCATGGCCAGTACTTCGAAAACTTCGGCTGTTTGTCAATAATTGTCTAAAGAATATTACCTCTCGGACAGTACCTTGTGTCAACCAGACGGTACTGTAGGCATTGAAGCATTCAAAGATAAGAAAATGCGTGGGTTAGCTAGAACATAACTTCATGTTGTTCTTGTGATACGGCTTGTCCTAGGGGGATTATATTACATTGCAGACACAGCATTAGAGAAACGGAAGGTGGCCATAAATATACGGTTTCAGATATTTTCGGGCCAGTGGCAGCGGAACCGTCCGATCAATATTTTTACTTTCTCACCATTACGTACGTAAGAAGAAAAAGTACTGTAATCGTGCGCCGAAAACGGCGAATTTTTGACACAATTCTTATTGCCAAACCCTCCTAACGAAAAAGTAGATAAATCTCGTCCCAGTGTATAGTATATTACTTCCTCTAACACGTCGAGTAGTCAGAATCAATGTTTTGTGGGTCCCTGATACCTCAAAATCGATTGATGGTGAAACGCATGCCCGTCCGCCTGTGGTCAACGTTAGAGCCTACACTGTTTAGCCGATTTTCTAAAAAAATGATATTCCCCAATCGATTCGGCTGATGTCGCGGACACTGAATTTGAAACCGGGAGTACTATACTTGAAGCCCCTAGGATATTTCCAAAATTTCTAAACCGGGAGCAGTGGCTCAGGGCATTAATTGATCTATCCAAGACGGTCCTAGGTTCGCGTTCCGACGGCAGCAGGATTTTCGACACTTGCTTGTCAGCTAGGTCGAATTCAGCCGCTGTTTAGGGGAGAATTCTAGAGGCCGCCTGCTCGGTCGTAGTTTTCCGTGGTTTCTCCGATCAACACCAGGTGAATGCCAGAGCAGTACCCTAATAAACGGGCCACGGACTGCCCGCGATCTTTCCTTGTCCTATCCCCATCCCTTACACACACTTACCCTAACATGCACTACAGAACCATACATGCCGGAAGACCGGTCGAGAATTTAGAACTTGTCCCGGCTGGGGTGGTGCCCCGCTGGTGGGAGATATCTGGCTGGGGAAACCCCGCTAGTCGACGGTAGCTCGGCGTCGGATTTCGCCATCCTGTGGGGGAAGATCACAGTCACCTCCATATGAAAAAAAATGCACTACACTAGCGGGACTAATGACCTCGGTAGTTGTCACGCCCAGAATTACTAAAAATCAATCAAAGTATATCAAAATATTTTTCATGGATAGTCTGAAGGACGTTTAAGAAAATTATGAATTTTTTCGCCCTCTTCCTACAACTGCAATAATGAAGATACAATTTTTTGCTTTTGAAATGCGTTCTTCAAAAACACATCTTCAAATAATGTCATGTTGAATTTTTCGAAAATGAGGATTTTTTGAGTAATTGGTCGAACTTTTTCGCCCGCTCTGAAAATCCTCAGCTTCGTGATCGTAATTTAAGAGTGCTGTGAGGCAGTTGGATGCTACGCAAGTTAGAATGTGTAAATTGTTTCATATTTCTTTGCTCCTTTCTTACATTGGATCTGTTGTTATACGTTTACAAATTATTTAAAACCTATTTGAAATATGAAATAAAGATTGCTAGCTTTCAGTCGCTCGCTCCCAATTTACGCAGTTGGATGTTATGAAAGTTAGAATTTGTATATTATTTCACATTTCATTTTAAACTGCGTTCTTTAATTGTGTTAAATGTGAAAACGAATAGATGAGCGGTCATTGTTGGTCTTTGTAACCCATTGTTGTAACGCCGCACTGATAACAAAAGGCGATAATGGCGACAGCCTTTCGTCGGCGGTAATATGAACTAATAATTCAATGCATTTGTAGAATATTACAATACCATAATGTTTAATAATTACTATTATATATTTTTCGATCTACTCGCATTTATTTGCCAACACTATCAAGTGTCGTATTATTTATTAACTTTTAATTATTTTACTTTCTCGCATACTGCTTATGAAGAATATTGTAAGGCTAAAAAACTCATCCGATGTGTTCGTGAATACACTGCATACCTTATATGAGTTTAATGAATTGTATAATGAATGTGACAATGAATTCAATGTCAGAAATATATTTTCACTTTTCCTTGACGGAATTAAATGTGTATGCTGTTGAAAATGTTTTCGAAATTTCTGTTGCACATCTTACTTCCCTAAAAGAGATATTACTTTCCATCTACAGACCTCCAACAAAGAGAGCTGCAGATTATATTTTGTTCTTAGAAAAAAACTGGAGATAACACTTAACAAAGTCAGCAATCGCTCTTTTGAATCTATTGTTGTATGCCGAGATTTTAACATTGATTTTCTGGTCGAATCTTGCGAGAAAGAAAAGTTTCACAATTTAATTAATTCCTTCAATGTAGATATTATACATAAGAAATGCGAACACTCCACAATAAATAATAACGTATGACTAGATTGTTTACAAAAAGTAAAATAATAGTATTTATTGATTACTTGATGCAGGAGTAATGGGAAGCGGTTAATAATGCTGGTGATACAAAAGACAAATATAATTCTTTTTTTTCTTTTCTTTTCTTCAAAGCTTTCATTTCATTTTAACACTTGCTTTCCTCTTCAAAAACGAAAATTAAATACTTCACGGAAAAGCAATTCTCGGATAACACAAGGGATTAGGACATCTTGTAAAAACATGCGAATTCTTTTTTTTCATTTCTAAACGTCATGACGTATCTCTAGATTTCCTCATCTACTTTAAAAAATACAAATCATTGTTAAGAAAAGTCATAAGGCAGACTAAAATCAGGATATTTTGAACTCAAATAAAACAAAAGCAATGTCGAATATAATAAAAAATACGACCAAATCAACTAGAAACCTTGTAGAGAAAGTTGTTTTAAAATATAACGATATAAATGTGAACGATCCGGCAACAGTGGCTAGTCTCTTTAACCAATTATTTTCGAGAATTGCTACCGATCTCACTAAGCTCAGCCACAAAATTCAAAATCAGACATTTCCCCAAAAAATTTAGATACGATGTTCGTCTCCGGAACTTCTTCCTATGAAATTCTCAAAATAATCGGTAAACTAAAAAGTAAATATTCGTCCGGTTGAGATGAATTCCCAGTTTCTTTGTTAAGGACCTGAGCGTTTCCCATTATACACCCGTTAACTCACATATTTAATGCATCTTATATGCACCGGAACGTTGGAGATATTTTCAAAACAGTTAAAATTAAGCCGTTCTTCAAAAAAGGCAACAAAATGAAATTCAAAATTATCGGCCCATTTCTCTTCTATCAGTTTTTTCCAAAACATTAGAGAGACTTTTTTACGTACGAATGGAAACAATTCTCAGTAAACACGACGCCAACTTTCAGAACGCCACTTTCAGATTGCCAACATGGATTTAGAAAATCGAAAACCAACGGAAAGAGCCTTATTTTCTTTTCTTAAAGAAGTCGCTTCATCATTGGATCAAAACGAGGAACCTATTGGATTATTTTTAGATCTCTCACACGCTTTTGACGTCATTGATCATGACTTTTTGCTTTCCATTACCTTCATATGGAATCCGTGGTATTGCTCTAGATTGGTTATGTTCGTACCTTAAACAACGATCTCAGAGAGTGGAAATACCTTACTGCAATGATGGAACATTACGTACGCACCTTTCCGACTCTTTGCCCATTGCACGTGGAGTTCCTCAAGGATCGATTTTAGGCCCTATTCTGTTCCTACTTTACGTAAACGATATGACCTCGACGATTCGAAACGGAAGGACGGTTCTCTTTGCGGATGATACGAACATCCTTTGCAATAATATAAATGGTACAATATCAGATGTTTCAAATTGGTTGCGAAATAACAAATTAATAGTAAACGAAAAGAAAATGGTTTTAATGGAGTTTTCCATTTCAAATAAACAATTCGGTGCTCCATTGAAAATGAACGGTGTACCATTGACTGATGTTAAGGCAAAAACATTTTTAGGTCTCTCAATTCAGTCAAACCTTAAATGGAACGTCCATTTAAATGAATTGAACACAAAATTAAGTTCATTATGCTACGCGTTCAGAATTCTTTCAAATTCAGTCAGCCTTCATACTGCTTGTTGTGTATATTTCGCGAATGCTCATTCCCGCCTGAGATATGGCATAATATTCTGGGGAAATACATCTTATAGCTCCCAGACTTTTGGAATACAAAAAAGAATTGTACGAATAATAATCAAATCCCACCCACGTGATTCTTGTAAGCCTCTCTTCATTAATCTAGGAATTTTACCATTACCTTGCCTGTTGATTTACGAATCAGTGGTTTTTGTCAAAAATGACTTGCTTAAGGGTGGGAATATATTTTCAGAAAATGCCGAAGTCTATTACTATAACACTCAACATAGAAATCATATTCATTAGGTGACAATATCAGCAGATCATTACAAAACAATTCACGTACAATACATGTACATTATTTTAGAACACTTTGCCACATGACATTAAACGATTAAATTCAATAGAAAAGTTTAAACCCAAAGTGAAATCGTTTCTGCTGCAAACTGTTTCTATACAATTAGAGACTATACTGAGCATCACAAGAAAAGTAACATTAATTTTAACAATGATACATAATGCATTATTTACCATTTGGACTTTATAAATGTGTATAAGCAACCTGTAACAAGTATTGAACTGCAGCCTCCAGGTCAATGACCCTCATCTCGTTCAGGTTTTTCGTCCAGTTTCCTGCATCCATTGAGCAAATGCTGAGATGGCCCCTAGTGTTGCTTCTGGACATAAATGTAATTTCATTATCTGTGCACGTCTTCTAGAATTCATTGGGAAATATAGTTATTCAAATTATCATTTCCATGTTGTTGCAGCAGGAAGTATTATTCTTTGACGAAGGACATCATGGATAAGACCCTAAAATTTATTGCATATTTATATGAGAAAATAGATTTTATTAGACGAGAGCTTTTTTTAGCCATATTGGACTTTAGCTTTAGGGTCAATAACCGCATCTTGATGGTTTTTCATTGAGAACATGCCGAGATAACCCCTTGTTTCTCTTCTGGATAAAAATGTATCTTTACTATCTACAAATATTTTCTTGAGCTCTGTAGGGCATTAGTAAGGAATTCAGTTATTTTGTCCACAGTACTATCGAATAACCATTCTCCATTTTCTCACGGTAGTGAAATGATTGCTTCGAGTAAGGTACTGTAAGAGACAACAGCCATAATCTGTAGCTCACGTACCACTGCAAATGTGTTTTTTTCTTTCTTTTTTTTTCTCCTCACGGCAGTGGGTATTTCTTATGATTTTATTTTGTCAAATACTCTGATTGCTACATTCCCTCAAAATTTAAATTAATATAGCATAAGAGTAATGTAAGGAAATCAGGACTCACGACAACATGCACAAACTGCACTTCTCCTTTCACACACACAGTTCAAACATTTTTTTTAATTAAATAAATATAAATAATTATTAACTGCCATTTTCCAAGAAATCAAATAGTGACCACTAAGACAGGTTTCACTGCATTGTCACAATTTACACATGATACACACTAAAAAGAAAAACGTTTTCCTTTCTTACACTACATGGGTACCAACAAGAATATTATAAATAAAATCAATGTATATGAATAGTAACTTACAATTTGATGGGCCTGTAACTGATCAGAAAATTCAAAAGTCAATCTGTTGACAATTGTCAGTTTTCCTTCAAACATCTGCAAAAACAAACACAGAAAGGATCTGTAAAAATGTAAAAAGAATTGAGAATGAATCTTCACTCAAACAAAATCTCACATATACTCAATTTTCAATCATAAGATTTACATTGTTTCCCATTTTACTTTCATGTATTATTATATACTTACTACATACAAAAACTAAACACTTTTGGGTACAAACTCATTTTGCTTAAACCTGTGTCATGGGTTCAATCAAGCTCCATTTCACAAATCCCCATTAAACACGCGCGCGCGCTCACACACACACGCAAGCACGCGCGCACGCACGCACACGCACACACACACGACTTTGAGAGTGATGACAGGGAGACTTGTAAGAACCCCCTTCTCTAGTCTGTTGGTCGACCCATACCGTCGGCGGGATTGGTTACCACAACCTTGGAACGGGTTACTCGACTCGAAAGGGTCCACCTCTTGAAGGTGAGCGGAGTTGGGATGGAGATGCTAGGAGACTCTCATCCGAGAGACTTGTAATCGCATCACATCCCCTTGGACCCCTGTGTGTGTGTGTGTGTTTTTACGAGGGTAGGTGGACCCTGTCGAGTCGAGTAACCCGTGCCAAAGTTGTGGTAACCAATCCCACCGACGGTATGGGTCGACCAACAGACGAGACAAGGGGGTTCTGACAAGTGTCCCCGAGGGAATGGCATGTAACCGCCATACTGGAGCGCCCCGAAAGAATGTCGGGATACGGTCTGGTTGGTTACAACCCTGGCCCAGGGTAAAGGGTGAAGCCGGGGTACCCTGTAACCCCTAAGCGACGTGTCCCCAGGTGACGTACAGGGGAGGAATCTCTAGATATAGAGGTCAAGAGGCAATTAAAATACCTCTCACGGACCAACAGGCGGGGAAGAATACCCCAGTCAAAAAACCAATAAGGAAGGTCTTTTGGGATCTCAGAAAATAACCGAGCTTCTCAATTTTGTTAAGCCTCGCCATAATCATGGTGAGATCAAGAAATTGGCGTATTCGATCCAGACGCACTTCAACGAGGTGGTAGCACCGCAAAAAGGAGGATCACCCAGACCAGATCCTCGGTGCAACAAACCTACTGGGAAGGAACAGTGCACTCAGACGTCCCCTGAGAAGGTGTCTGCGGAGTACTCGTAACGACAAGCGATCCTTCGCGAAACCGGAACTCCCAGGTGCCCAAGGTAAGGAAGGAGACTGCAAAAAACCCACATAAAATCCGGGCAGAAATACCCTCTCCGGAAATACCACGAGAAGAGCCCGAAGTGGCACGAGAAGAGCCCGAGTGGCAAGTGGTCACTCGTAAGAGAACGCGTAAGCGTTCTAAAACGCGGAAAAGGCCACCCAGACCAGATGCCCTGATGATCAAGAAGAAAGACGACGCGCTGTCGTACGCGGACATCCTTAAAAAAATGAAAACTGACCCTGAGCTTAAAGATCTGGGCGAGAATGTCACGCACATCCGGAAGACAGCTGGCGGCGATCTCCTTCTGCAACTGAAGCGGTCTGCCGGAGGACAAACTACAGATTTTCAGTCTTCTGTAAAGAAGGTGTTTGGATCGGACGCTGATGTGAGGGCTCTCACTCACACCGTGACTATTCAGGTGAAGGACCTGGATGAGGTCACAACTAAAGAGGAAGTGCATAGGGCTCTGGTGGACAAACTTCCCGAAGCCAGTGATATCCCAGCTACTGTGGTCAAATCCCTAAGACTATCCTATGGTGGAACACAGGTAGCAATAATCAGCGTTCCTGTTGCGGTGGCTAACAAATTGTTGGCCATCGGTAAAATAAGAATAGGATGGGTGTACTGCACTCTGCGTGAGAAGAAGGTCCCCCTGAGGTGTTACAGATGTTTGGATTTTGGACACCTCAGAAAAGCATGTAAAAACACACATGACCGGTCCAACTAGTGCATGAATTGTGGTGGTGATGATCACCTTGCTAAGTCATGCACAAATGACGCAAAGTGCTTGCTTTGTGAAGAAAGGGAAACAAGGCAGACATGCTACTGGGTGCAGCAGGTGTCCATCGTACCAAAAAGCGCAGAAAGCAATAACGAATAGAAAATGAGAATTATACAACTCAATCTCAACCATTGCGCAGTCGCCCAGGATATCCTGGCACAGTCGGTTAGGGAATGGGAGGCTGATTTAGCAATAGTATGCGAGCAGTATACTAACCGTGAAGATACAGCGTGGGTATCTGACCTTCACAACCAGGCGGCAATCTGGGCCTGTGGAAAACACACATTCCAGCAAGTAATGACGAGACCCGGAGCTGGATTTGTCTGGGTAAAAATCAACGGCGTTTACATCTACAGCTGTTATGCCTCACCAAACGCGACAATGGACGAGTTTGAGCAGTTCCTTGACCGCTTAGTGTACGACGCAAGAGGACGAAGCCCCCTTTGGTGATAGCTGGAGATTTCAACGCCTGGGCGGTTGAGTGGGGTAGTTCGTCCACTAATGAGCGAGGTCGAGCAGTTCTGGCATCCTCTCCTTCTGAATGTAGAGCTTGCCAACACAGGAGACATAACACCTTCCGCCGAGGGGCGTGGGATCTGTTGTGGATCTGACGTTCATGTCAGATAATCTTTTGAGAATGGGAGTGTTCTGGAGAGTTAGTGAACACTATACCCATAGTGACCACCAGGCACTTTTGTACGAGGTGAAAAATCAGCGGAGGGATAATTTTGTGCCGAAATATCAGCCAGCTGGGTGGAATGCAAAAACGTTCGACGAAGAAGTTTTCCGACAATGTTTGGAGACGATAGTGCCAACAGGTACCGCAGATGACAAAGCTGGGCAGGTGATGAAATGGATAACCAAAGCCTGTGATGCGGCTATGTCTAGACGGGGCGCAATCTCTCGACGTTCACCAGTTTACTGGTGGACTGAGGAAATCGACCAATTACGACGGAGGTGCCTTCGAGCCACAAGACAGTACCAGAGAGCTCGTGGCAGATCCTTCCTACGTTTTGACGAAGAGAAGTGGCTTGTGACTAAGCCACTCTAATCCACTCCCCGTGATGTAATGCCTAACGGCGGTTCCGCGGGGAGGATGGAGGAGAAGGGAGGTTGGTTTTAGTGGGTAAAAATCTCACACTATCATGTGGTACGGGCCGCATGGTGTCTTTTGAAGATTTCCACCTACCCTCGTAAAACAAACACACACACACACAAACAAACACACACACAAACACACACACAGACAAACACACACACACACGCACGCGCACGCGCACGCACACGCGCGCGCGCGCACGCACGCACGCACCAAGAAAAAGCAACAGAAAAATCTATTTAAAATTTTTTAGCTACAGCAAGGAGGAATACTGCTAAAATAATTGAAGGTGTTAATTTTCAGACAAATCGAGCACATTTTTTATTTTATCTGCCAAGCACCAAAATTTCAAAATGAAATAAATTTTAGCATATAAGTCATTGTATTTTCAATAAGTCTACGCACTATATGTACTATACATGCCTAAAGAACGTTTTCTTGCTGATTATTAGAACTTGGATTTTAGGAAAGATGTCTATTTAGTTCCTTTATGAGGTAGTGGAAAATAATTTGCAGATGTTTACGAATCTTGACAAAGTAGATTTACTGAAAGCTTTCAATAGCGTCTAAGATGTCCTAAAAGGGCGGATAAAACCTATTTTTTTTCTTGCCTAAAACAAGTAATTTTGAAGAAATACTATATTTTAATTACTCATTTTTTAAATTTGTTACACCGAAACGCAAATACTTTCCCAAAACGTGAATATTCCCTGATCACATACGCAATCAACTACGCACCGAAATCTGTCATCCAACACATGGAACATAAAAGAGATCTGCAATATAAAGGGGCACACTCGTCTCTGATCAGCACGTACTTTGGTAATTGCACCCACTCCCAGTGCAGCTGTGTTGTTGACAGAATGAGAATGAAAAGTGTGAAAGCATGAATGAAATGAAATGTAAGTGGCTAAAATAATATACTTGTACTTGCAGTCACTTTAATAAATGTAAAAATACTTTACTTTCCTAAATAATAAAAAGACTTAATTTCATCCTTTTGAGATTCGTTTTACATGTCAGAAATGTTTACATGTCTGTTTGTTTAATGCCTGGTTTAATTATTTTGAAACCTATTTTAAGTGCCTAGAACGCCACTTATCATGCCTAATAGTACCTAATTTCACAATTTTGTTACCTATTTTAGCTGTCTTAATAATCACTTTTTTTGGCCTAAAATTCCGAACACATGCTGATGTGGTAATTCAATGGGATAGCGTTCCCTCATTAAGCTTAGCACCTCAAGATGTAACAAAACGAGTTACGAAACGTTATGAAATTAGTGAATAAATGATTGTCGTAAAAAACTTTGGATACTTTTATTTGTAAACATATTTTGACAATCAAGAAGAAATATTGATTTACTAAAATTCCGAAGTCTACTAATTATACGGCACACAGCATACACATTATTTTAAACATTGAATTACTGAATAGTGATTAACTAAATACTGTTCAGGGTACAAAAATTGAAGAGTAATAAGTAACAAATTTTGCAGTCTGACTGAAGAATATCATGAGATTGAGAAACCTTACTAATTCATTTTTTTTCCTTTAAATTAATTTTTTTTAAAAAAAACAGTTCTATTTTTTACTTTTAATACAAATATATGGGCACGTAATTAATATGATCCAACAAACCTTTTGAAGATCCTCCAAGTGCACTGGTTCTGGAACAATATTTGATTGTTCCACTCCTTTTTTCTTCTTCTTTGAAGAAATTACAATTTCTTTCATGCTCTGATTAATAGCAACTGTTTGATAGCCCACTACAATACACACACAAAAAATAATCAAATCAATAATAAGCTGGCACATGGCAATTCAAATTAATTGTGTTTGTTTTCTCGACATCAATCAACCTGCGTCATACGCAGTTTTTAACTGTTTTTTTTTTTTACGTAAAATAAATAAATAAACCTACAACTTACGTTCTATTAATGTTTCGCATAGTTGTTTCAACTCCAAAACGTTACTTTCACAAATAGAAAGGTCGCAAAACGACTTGCACGAAAACATTTAGGATAATAGCGTCCGCTGTCAATACAACACGACCTCTCACTAAAGAAAAAATAAAAAAGCAGAAGAATATTAGGTTCCCCCTAACCTACAACACTCACGAGTCCTCCACGCGTGTTTAAACGTTTAGTATACTGTTTTCACGTGTTTTCACGTTGGCACGATGTTTGAAAGATAAACAGAGAGTATAGACAAACGAGAGTGTGAAACTCTGGGACAGCAGTGCAGAATATTTGAATTCATCCATCTCGGCTGTAGATCGTACGGATTCCATACAATGGATTATCTTTGGTAAATTGTGAATGTGAAGTGGCGCGGTGGCATGGAGAGACTTCATATGATAGAAAAGTTATTGTCACGTATTATTAATATTTGAATTACTTGTGATTTTTACGAGTTTGCGAATCGTTAAATTATTTCGGTACCTTTGAACGTAGGTACATTGCACAATGAACATTCCAGGAATGAAAGATTCTGCTAACAATAGATTTTTCGAAGGTTGTGGGCACGAAGGACCTGTGAGGTGCATTTTTCTATGCGAGTTCCATCCTGTTGCTGGTCCCAAAATTACATGTCAGGTAGGCTGCCTTGTAAATCCTAACATCGTACATACTGTGTTTATTGAAAGTTCTCTTCAGAAGTGTATTTAATTAACATGACAGACATGAAGTTTTAGTCATAATCATTACTTTTTATATGAATAGATAATTTTTTTTCTTTCCTGACTTTTTATACATTTTGATTTTTGTTGTTTTGTCTGTTTGCATGCCTCAGTCTATGGTTTAAATCTTCAAGTATGTTGCTGGTGTTAGTGTGTTATTTATGTGTCTGCACTGTACATAGGACCTATGATGAATTTAAGTTTTCGTAGTGAAATCTGTTTATATGATATACAGTCGTGGGTGATGTTGAGATTAAAAACCTTGTTCATTATGTCAAGATTTCTTACCATTCCCTCTGAATTCAAGGAGAGAATTATCTTATTTGGTTTTGTAATGAATGACACACTGCAGTTCATATACTCTATATTTCTGTGAGCAGGACTGTACACCTTTGACATTTAACATATTTATTATTTAGCATGCTGAATTTGCATTAAGTGGTCTGCATAGAAATTTGTAACATTCCTGCCACTTCATTTGTTTTCATTTTTATTTATTTCTCAATTGGTATTGTTGGGGTAACAATTTTCCATTATTATTAACATTTATTATCGTAATGTTAATTTTTTTTACCTAAATGGATACAGTGACATAGACGACTTATCCAATAGATGTCGGAATACCTAATGAAAGAGCTAAGGAAAATTATTATCAAAAAGAACTGAAGAAACATGGTATAAAATGAGAGGAAAACTTGAAAAATGAGAAGCTAATTTTGGCAATGGCAATGAAAGAAATTTGAGAGTAAGAGAAAGTAACTAAAACCATTAGTTAGGTCATTCACAAGAATCACCCCACAATTTTTTCCTCAGTACATTAAAGAAATTCATATCACAGATTATGTTCATCCAACCATTTAGAGAAAATTTACTTGGAAAACCTTAAACTCAGAAACTTATCTAATTATAATGTAAGTAATGAAATTTCTCAAGAGCATAATGTAATATTTTATATGTAGCATGTCCATTGTAATACATGTAATTTGTTGAGGCTAAATGTACCGCAAAATACATGTATAATATTCCAATCGCTGCACTACCACAGGGAAATTTACATTATTGATAACACGTAGCTGCCGAGAAAATTATCCAATTAAACTGGTCAACACACATTTTGGTGCCTAAGATATTACACTTTTTCCTGGGTATTTCGATGTCACTTATCACCAAAATGCATTAGTTTTGCCCTATCAGCTCTAGTTTTGTAAATACCGAATTATCATCATATACCCCGTGTCCACATTGCGTGTGTTAGAATTTGGGAACGTTAATGGCATGTTGGCTTAAAATATTTACTTTACTGGTATTAATTTGTTGTAAAATAAAATAAATTTGTTTTTATAAATGAAATGTATTAATTAGATAACTGTAAATCACTTAATTTCTCATCAAAATGTTTTAAAAATCACAAAATCAACCATTTATTTTTCAAATACATTTTTTGGAGTGACAAATGCCGTAGCAGTCTTGTCGTTCTAACAATAGTCTGCCATAATATGTGTATCCCGTTTTTCTTGGTGTCTCTCTTGGTGAAATCGTACACCTTACTCTTCACTTAGATCATCAAATGAAGGAAAGTAATCCAAGTGGCTGTGTAGGTAATAGACCTTAATACTCATAGCAGCCAAGCAATGATTTCTGCTTTGTTTTCCTAGAAAATTTTGTACAAGAACAAAAGATCAGGCACCCGATTCATTTTCGCTTATGGATTCCAAGAAATTTGAATCATTTACTAGCATTTATTTACAATCATTTACTACATTTTTCTTATTTGAGAACCATGCTTTCAGTTTCTTGTGGGTGACACCCGGAAATTTATACTCTGTAAACGCAAACCTTCCCACCCCAACGACTGTACAAATTGCTTCAAGCGCAGCTCGAAATGCAAAGGAGAGAATAATTTTCTCTCAAGCAACTAAAGGTATATTGATCACATTGTTTGCCCCTGTAACTATCTCTTTCCTCAGAGGCCAAGTTTTTCTCAACCAATGCTCACTGTTCGCTGTGCTCTATCACAGAAATATAAAACAGGGAGAGTTTGTGTAGCCATTTTGTTGACTGAGAAGAAAATTCAGTATCATCAGATCAACACAAATTACCCACGTATGTTCATACTACTTGATCTTTTTTTAAAGTAAAGAAATTGACCTGTACACTTCTTTCGCGCAGAATGAGTGACCAATTGGAACAGAGCCTTATTTGTTGCCGTTGTATAAGAGTGCATACTTCAAAGTTCTCCGTGAGATGTCAGTGATAAATCTCCATTTCTGATTTACATTTTGTAAACCCAATTACATTGCTAAAAAGGCATGGAGAATTTAAAGTTGTTGGTTTATAATGAAATAATAATGAAATAGACATTACATATTAATTCATTTTGAATTAATATGTATATGATTCTGAATGTGATGAAAATTGTTATTTTCACTGTATCTTCAAAACTAGTGCTGATGCCGCCAAGCAGTTAGCATTTTTGGAATCGGTTGGTTTTGGAATATGTTTTATTGATTCTATTACAATTTAATGCATTGAAAACAAATACTTCATAAACAATGCTATACACTACATTGTGTATGGCATTAGAGCTTTGCGAATTGAGCTAGAGCCTGTTAGTCAACTTTGTGTTGCGCTGAATGGCATTGGTGTACCAACATTTTTCACTACACACTTTCATGGAGTTGGAGAAATTTTTATTTATAGTGAAAATTTGCAGGTCCCCTACACTTTTCAAAGCATCAGAAACCTTCACGATTGGCGACGAATTAAGACGAAAATATATTCCGAGACAGGTCTCGAATTCAAGCAATCCAGGACCAGTTATTTCAACTAATAACAAAAACATGTGGTGTCCCTACTACTAAGAGAGTGAATAACAGAATAGATCCAATTGCAGACTGCATTCTACCTCTGGAACAATAGGAGTTAAGAAATGGTCGTTCAACAATACATGACAGACATATTTACATGAAAACAAATAATTGAGAGTGGAGTTAAATAGAGAAACACATTTAGCATTCGTGGATATTGAGAAGGTTTCTGATTAGGTCAACGGATATAAATTATGGAACATAAAGAAAGAAGGGTACCCAAGTCTTCTAGTGAAAGTAGTGAAAAGTATGTATGATAATACTAATGTTACAGTAAAATACAATCGATTTGTCTCCGGCAGAGGGATTATAAATGAAGGAGTAAGGCTGCGTTTACGTTGGAGCAGTGATAAACGATGAGAGCGACGAGAGAGAAGGTGTTCGGGCCCACACGCAAAAGCAGAAAGGGACGTATAAATATAAAACGCTTCCTACGCCCTAGGCGGCAACACCGGAAGCGCGGCATTAAAAGTTCTATAAGCCGAGCGGCACCACTGCGCCGCGTGATAATTCGCCTTGGCGACCCGAATCTTCTAAACCGTTCCAGAATATTTTCAAATTCTAGCAGTTGCCTATTGGACTGTTCAAATTCACCCCTCTTCGCCATACTGCAACCGCTAGAAAAGCAGTCGCTAATTGGCCAGTTCAAATCAGTTCAAATCCCCTCTTCGCGTGCCCGATAGAACTCGCAAACCGAAGAAAAATCAGTCGCTGAGTAGCACCCTTGCTAGAAGCATGTCTCGGGCTCCGTGTTGAAAGATCACGTAAATTCTTATACAGAAGGTAATATTCTGTGCTTATGTTGTGGCCAAGTGAAAGCCACATTGTTTCAATTTGTTGTAGTTCAGCATTGTGTATAAATCAGCGCTGAGAAGCAGCCATGCAGAAGATTCTCGGGCTCCGTGTTAAAAAATCACGTAAATTCTTATGCAGAAAGTAATATTCTGTGCTTATGTTGTGGCCAAGTGAAGCCACATTGTTTCAATTTGTTATAGTTCAGCATTGTGTATGTATTGAACTAATTAATGTATTGTGATTCAAGATGGAAGATTCCTGTATTCTCACACTGAGAACAATAACTTAGTGTAATTTTATTGTAAAGAACAATTGTGACAACTCAGAGGTAATTAAACATCATTCTGCAAGGTGAGAAGTGTGTTTCCATGATAATCCACATTATTACAAAATTCCTAACGAGCGTCGAAAGGGACTGAGTGGATTGCCTACCTACTTTCAACAACCAATAATACAGTCCACTACAAGCAAAGGCAACCCGCCCCGTCCAGTAGGTGTTGCGAAATCGCAGCGCTGCCACTTCGAATCCACCAAAGACATCTACAGGACATTCGGCGAAACTAACTTGTCAATTCAATACCAACCTTATGTAAATCACCCGCCATATTTACTTAAATTGGCTTAGGAACTTTTGGTTACCGTTTAAGTTGAAGCGCAGTAGGAGTCAACCTCAACATCATTCCCCTATGCAATGGAAGCATTACACCTTAAGTATTTTTCTTGGCTGGATATTGGCATGCTTGGTGAGAGAGATGTGTCAATTTCTCTGGACTCTGCAACATGCAGCAAACAGCTGTGTGCAGCTCGCGATAGAGTTTTATAGTCCTAGAGCGTACGTATTTCGAAGTTTTTATACTGCGAGCGAATTCAATAGTGATTTGTTTTGGAAATGTATTGTTATTTTATATTTTTCTTGGCATTTTCATCTGTGCGTCGTCATTTGACGAAAAACTTCAATGAATGTGATGAGGAGAATTTTAGAAAGTCAGACACGTAAAAAAATTGTCTTAAGTGATATCCTGGCTGAACTGGCGATGATTATAGAGGTAAGCTACCATGGCTACAGTAATGAGTGTTAATGCACATTAGTGTTTATAGAAAATTAAGTGTCATACATATAATCATATTTACATTGTAAAAGAGAAACAGGTGTATATTTCCAGCAGGGCTATAACTATAGTATACTATTTAGTATTAAGGTTAGTGATTGCTTTCATTTGGAACTCAATGGCCTTTCCTTTTTACAGAGAGAAGTCATCTAGTCTCTTGAAAGAAATTTGGTTGTATGCGAATGAATGTTTAAGAAAAAATTATGGAATTGAGTCTTCTAAGGAGGAAAGGAAATGTATTGTGTACTATATGCCTATGTGAATCTCACAAACATAACAGTATTTTATGCCACGTTGTATGAAGAAAAATGAAATGTATGGAATGTTGTGTGAAGAAAAGTGACTATGTACAGAAAATTTCAAATATGTGCAGTGCTCTCCAATCCTGCCAATTTCTATTATTCATAGTCTTTCTAATATTTTATTAGTCTGTCAAGTTTCATCTTATAAAACAGTTTTCAGTTTGGTATATTTTCAGTATTTAAAAGGAGAAGTATAATTTTTTATTTAAAGATAATAATTAACTTGAAGTATTTTTTTATTGTTGATTATTCTGTAATATAAGAAAAATATATGTTGTGCAATATGTATCATGGAGTAAATAAAAAAAAATTAAAACATCTTCAAATTCATTGTTATTGTCTTGAAATAAGAAAGGATTCTTCTTATTTTAATATTGTCTAAGACAATAATTTTGCTGTTCTACCAATCTTAATTGAATTCTCAGTATTTGTTTCCTATTGTGTCTGTAAGAGCCTATATTGTGGTGATTTGTCTGTGACTGAATGTCTGTGACTGTCTTTAACTGAATGTAAAGTCTGAAGGTTACACGTACAATAAACCATCTAATGTTAAAAACATTTCCGTATGATTAATGTGTTAGGTGTCCTCTGTTCATGTTGACTGAATAACAAATCACTCTCTCCCAAAATTTTGTTTTTCATGAAATATTATCCAAGTGTACAAGTGTGATATCTTCTAAAAAGATTGAGTTTTGCAAAGACCATTGTAAATAAATGATTTTGTATTCTGAAGTAAAAACTACTCTGAATTCCAAGGAAAACAGATTATAAGAGAAGTGATTAAGGTAATTGGCATTTTTGTTTTATTTAAAATTGTTTCTTAAATCTTAAACTATGACAAAACTGAAAGGCTGACGGCTTTGTAGAGTGTAACATCTCAATATTTTGCCAAATTGTGGCTTGGGACTAGCTGATTTCAATCACTTCAATTTTGAATTAATTGCAAACATTCAATATTCATCCCTTCGAAATGTTGTTCTAGGACATGAGATACATGTACTATCAAAAGCAATAATGTAGATAATTCTTTTTCAATAAATTTTCTAGTTTAAAAATAAAAAAATATTCTGTTTCTGGCATTTCATTTTATTCATAATGTTCTTCAGTGATAGTTATTCACTGATAAAACATACTAATCGTTTAATTAAACTAACAAAATTAAAAATAAGTTCATTTGTTTCATTTTAAAATTTCTGTTATGAATTATACTTCCTTGAATTGCACCCACATTGTGTGCCATGGGCAGCAAGCACATAAGAATTAATCATCTCAATCATTCTGGGTCAATATCTCACAACTACAATAAATTCTATAGTTGTTCAAGGTGTGGATGCAATTTACAAATTCATTAACAGATGAAATGGGTGATTATGGCAAACAAAGTGAACAAACCTTCTGAGGGTTTGTAATACAAAAAAATGATTAAGAATAAAACATTATCACTGCCAGATGATTATGTCCTTTACCTAAGTTAACAATTAGTTTTGCACAACACAATAGAACAATAAAAATGGCAGTTATCTCGTAATTGTATTTTACTTGTCATTCAGTGAAAAACGAATGTAACCTAACCTCTAAAACTTACGTGTACTCATTTCTGCGGCACACAATTTGTCTAAAACGAAGCTATTGCGCCGAGTTGTGTCCCTTTTGTCCCCAAATTGACTCCTAACAATAACACAAGCGATCAATTTCTCAGCATTCATGTTATCCGACATGCACAACACTTGAATTGTGCCAGCTGTGAACAGTGCAGAACAGCGCGATACTAGCTGCGAAAACCTACCAATGGGTTTTCTTCGCTCTTATCGCGGGTCGCAGCGCTGATCCCGTGATCAGCGCGCTGTCAACATGAACACTTCCATCTGTTTCCATGTGGATGTTCTCGTTGCTTCGCACTTATCGCTGCTCTCATTGTTTGTCGCTGCTCCAACTTAAACGCACCCTAAGGCAGAGCAACAGTATTTCGCCAACACTCTTTATCATATGTGTGGGATATATAATTAAAAGGTGAAAGAATGTGGTCCTCTCAGGAATCCATCTGGGCAAAAATACATTTCTAAATACTCTTTTATATGCTGACGACCAGGTGATCCTGCAGGAAAACGGAAGATAATTCGCAAAGATCTGTCTACCAACTGGAGCAATTTTTTATGCAGTACAATCTGATAGTATTAGATATTAAAACCAAAGTAATGGCTTTTAAAGAAAGGAAACAATAAGGGCAAAGATTGTCCTTACTGTTTTAGAACAAGTGACGCATTTTAACTACCTAGACTGAGAAATTACATATGGAACAGATAGGGAGATTAGCAAGATCTATAAACTTAAAGTAGTGTGTGGAACAATAAATAGAACGTTCAAAAAGAATGCACGTAAAGAAACCTCATGACAATTTTATATTGTAACGAATATTGCGTCATCTGCCGGCGCCGTCTCGAACTAGACGGTTCCGGGGTATGCTTGATTGATATCTGCCGGCGCCCTCGGAAGTAGATGGTAACCGGGGTATACGCGGATTGCGATATCTACCGGCGCCCCGATTTAGATGGTCCCAGTGTGTTCGCGATGTTTATCGCAAGTTCCAGAAAATTATAGGCAGGCGCCAGCCGAGTATTAATACGCCGAGGCCGGCGGCCACCAGTCAGTCTGAAGTGAAAGCAGAGCTGTGAAGTGTGTGCATCGCGGTGAATAGCAGTGCAGTGAATTGAGCTCAGTGACGTGAAGCGAGGCCTCCGCTGTAAACTGTGGTTAGTGCAGTCGACTGTGGTCAGAGCGTCGGACGGTGGTCGAGTGCTTAGAACTGTGCGGCAGTGCAAATGAAGTGAACAGTAAAAATAATCAAGAGAAGAGTAGTGAAAATAAAGAGAAACTGTGCCGTATCAAGAAATAATCAAGTGAAGGCTAACTGCATAAATCAAGTACTTTTAGCATGCCTATAGGCAACAAAATAAACGTTTTTGTTAAAATATCTAATCGTAACAATTGGTGTCAGATGCGCGATCAAAATAGTATAACGTGTGGTGAATTAAAACTTTAATCAAGATGAGTTTCGGATAAACCTTACGGGATCTGAATGTGGCCGAGCTGAAGAGAGAGTTAGAAGAGAGGTATCAGTTTGACAGTATCAGGATGACATGTTTGAATGAAGGAAAAATCGATGAGAAATTTTTGAAGAAGAAAACTTACTAGCTGTGTTAGAATAGAAGCTCAAGGTTTTTAATCCCCAAAACAAAAATAAAATTTAAACATCGTACAGGAACCACTGGAAATGGCACGAGTGGCCACTCTACTGGGAAAGGCACGAATGAAACCACCTACCTTTGATGGCACCTCTTCATGGTCAAATTATTTGAAACGATTCAAGGCTGCTGCAACGGTAAATGGCTGGTCCGCGACAGATTGTGCTACGGCCAGATTTTGGCTTTGCGTGGTAACGCCGTTGATATTCTAGAGACAACACCGACCGAAGAACAAACAAACTTCGAGTAAATTGTCAAAAGACTCGAAACACGTTATTTTTAGATTTTTAGATCTCTCAAAAGCTTTTGACGTCATTGATCATGACATTTTACTTTCCAAATTACCTTCATATGGAATTCGTGGTATTGCTCTAGATTGGTTATGTTCGTACCTTAAACAACGATCTCAGAGAGTTGAAATACCTTATTGGAATGATGGAACATTACGTACGCACCTTTCCGACTCTTTGCCCGTAGCATGTGGAGTTCCTCAAGGATCGATTTTAGGCCCTATTCTGTTCCTACTTTACGTAAACGATATGCCCTCGACGATTCGAAACGGAAGAACGGTTCTCTTTGCGGATGATACGAACATCCTTTGCAATAAAGAAACAGTAAATAGTACAATATCAGATGTTTCAAATTGGTTCCGAAATAACAAATTAATGGTAAACAAAAAGAAAACGGTTTTAATGCAGTTTTCCATTTCAAATAAACAATTCTGTGCTCCATTGAAAATGAACGGTGTACCATTGACTGATGTTAATCCAACAAAATTTTTAGGTCTCTCAATTCTGTCAAACGTTAAATGGAAGGTCCATTTAAATGAATTGAACACAAAATTATGTTCATTATGCTACGCGTTCAGAATTCTTGCAAATTCAGTCAGCCTTCATACTGCTCGTTGTGTATACTTCGCAAATGTTCATTCCCGCCTGAGATATGGCATAATATTCTGGGGAAATACATCTTATAGCTCCCAGACTTTTAGATTACAAAAACGAATTGTACGAATAATAACCAAATCCCACCTACGCGATTCATGTAAGCCTCTTTTATTAATCTAGGGAAATTCTACCATTACCGTGTCTTTTATTTACCAATCAGTGGTTTTTGTAAAAACGACTTGCTCAAGGGCGGGAATATTTTTTCAGAAAATGCCGAAGTCTATTACTATAACACTCGACGTAGAAATCATATTCATCAGGTGACAGTATCAACAGCTCATTACAAGAAATTCACATACAATACATGTACATTATTTTACAACACTTTGCCAGATGACATTAAACGATTAAATTCAATAGAATTTAAAAAGTAAATTTTAATAATTAATTACGTTTCTGCTGCATAACTGTTTCTATACAATTAGAGACTATACTGAGCATCACAAGAAAAGTAACATTAATTTTAACAATGATACATAATGCATTATTTACGACTTGGACTGTGTAAATGAGTATAAACAACCTGTAACAACTATTGTACTACAGCTTCCGGGTCAATGACCCCCATCTCGATCAGGTTTTTCGTCCAGTTTCCCTGATCCATTGAGCGAATGCTGAGATGGCCCCTTGTTTTGCTTCTGGACATAAATGTAACTTCATTTTCTGTGCACGTCTTCTAGAATTCAGTGGGAAATACAATTATTCAAATTATCGTTTCCATGTTGTCGCGGCAGGAAGTAATAAGAGCCAAAATTTAATTTATTGCTTTGAAAATAGATTGTATTACATGGGAGTTTTTTGTTTTTTCTCCCTTTCAAAATTCAAAATTTATTGCTTATTTATCCTTGAAAATAGATTTTATTACATGGGAGTTTTTTGTTTTTTTCTCCCTTTCAAAATTCAAAATTTATTGCTTTTTATCCTTGAAAATAATTTTATTACATGGGAGTTTTTTTTTCTCCCTTCAAAAATTCAAAATTTAAGTAGCATATGACTTAGTGTAGGGATCACAGAATTTTGAAAATATGCACACAATTCACTTTTCCCCATAGCACGTCATACGAAGTTTTTAACTGTTTTTTTGACGTAAAATAAATAAAAAAACACGTTGCTGACAAGCACACCTAGAAAACATTTATTTTACTCAGCTAAGAATCGTGTTCAGAATCCTGGAGAGTGTCTTCAAGAACTGGAAGCTGAGATTTCTCGTTTGGTGCGCCTTTTGGACCCTGATGCCTCCGATAGCTCCCTGCAACGCACAGCCGTCAGGTGATTTTTTGAAGCGCTCGATGATGCAGAAATCCAACAGGCATTAAGGCTGGCAAGACCGAAAACCTTAACTGACGCATTAAGGGAAACACTAGACTTCCAGGTTGCAAGAAGCATCGAACGTGACGGACGAGTGCGAGAATTGCAGACCGACGTCGACACATACAACGAAAAGAATTTTGAGGCAGCGAAGGAGAGGTTGGTAGATGCACTCATTTCTGATGGCAAAAGGCGACAACGTCGATGTTAGAATTGTGGAGAATTCGGCCACATGAAAAATCGATGTGACAGTACTGATGCAACAAGGAGAGCAGCAGTCTGTTTATGAAACGCAGCAGCCAGCAGGGAAACTAAAGCAGGTTGATGGAAAGGGGCATCCATCGACCTGTGAAACCAGAGCCCCACCTTACGAAGTACACGTCGCGTCCATTCGACATCTGACAGCGTACACGTGGATTTACTCTTAAATGGAAGACCAAGCGTTTTACTTCTGGATACTGGTGAACATGAACCACTGTCATATTAAGTTAAGAAAAGGAACGTTATGGGTTATTCTGCGGTATCCTCGGTTTTGCAAAATGTTAACAGCACCGAACCACCACCTAAAGGAATTCCTGAACGACTGAAGAATCTAGTTACAGAGGCCTGTAAATACTTATCTCGGGGAGATTGTCATAAGGCTGAAGACCAAATACGGCGATACCAGCATGTCTTTCAATGCAGTGATGATGTAAAAGGAAAGACTGATATTATTCGTCACAGAATAGACACCGGAAACGCCACACCGATTTGTCAAGCTGCTAGATTACCTCTGTCTAGAAGAGAAGCAGTAGATGAGATTATTAAAGACATGAAGGATGGCGGTATCGAACCATCAAGCATTCCGTGGGCTTCTCTCGTCGTATTGGTAAAGAAGGAAGACGGGTCGACTCGGTTCTGTGTCGATTTCCGACAGCTTAACAATGTAACGAAGGATAGCTATCCTAGTATTGACATGTTAGACACGCTTTCTGGGACTAAGATCTCGACACGACCTGAAAAGCGGATACTGGCAAGTAGAATTAGATCCTAGAGATCGAGAGAAGACTATATTTACAATCGGATCAGGTTCGTCGCAGTTTACAGTAACGCCTTTCGGACTGTGTAATGCTCCAGCTTCATTCGAAAGGTTGATGGAAACCGTGCTGAGGGGTCTGTCGTGAAAGATGTCTTGTCTACATCGACGCTATAATTGTCGGAACATTTTTCGAGGACCACATCAAGAACCTAGAATATGTTCAAGAGGTTGGAAGAAGCGAACTAGAAACTCAGCCCAAAGAAGTGCCATTTATTTCGCAAGCAGGTGAATTACCTTGGACATGTAGTATCTGGCACGGGAGTACAACCTGAACGGGAGAAGATTAAAGCTGTAAAGAAATGGCCAGTCTCAAAGGATAAACAAGAATTGAGAAGTTTTCTGGGTCTGGGATAGGATTAGGAATGGTAAGAAATGATAGTCCGCTGTCCGTAGTCCGTTTACATTGCCCAACATTCGGGTAATGTTAATCAGAGAACCCATGGAAAGCTACCAATCAAAGCAGCCGGCCGCTAAAATTCTCTAAACAGTGACAGAACTCGACCTAGCTATCTGGCTAGTGTCGAAAATATTGCCATCGTCCCCACACGACCCTTGGCCCTCCTGGTCAGTGGCAGTACAATGACATTAATTGATGCTCTGAGCCACTCCTCCAGATCAGCCGTTAAGGATATGTAAGTCGGTTCCATGAGTAGTGTATGTATTAAATATAAATTTCAAGTCATAGGTTAATTCGTTTACTTAAATTGGTTAATACAGATGTTCAGAAAAACATTTGATTTGACGTGACATACGTTTTACAAAGCGAATAACAGTTGAAAATGTTTAAAAGTTGCAAATTGGAAAAGCAAGTTCAGTCACGTCCGGTTTACTTAAATGTATTGACTGTACTTGTGAGAAGAAGTACATCAAATGATTTTCAATAGTTCTTCGAAAAACGCTGATCTGCTAATTTTATGTTTAGCTGGAATTTATATTTTAATACGTGAATAATTTGAACGTGACCATGCTGAATATAAATTTGAAATCCGTTTTGCTCCACGTGTTAGTTTTATCCAAAATAAGAAATAAAAGTATAGCTTTACTTTCGACTCAAATACATTAATTTTTTTAAATTCAATAAATCAACAAAAATATTTAATAGAAACAATGTTTGAGCACTCTGGTTATGTAATCTCATTCATTTGATCATTAATAACATAAAGGTCGTCGTTCGCGTCTGAGGTTACATCAGCTGGTGTGCTGCTGCTGCTGCCGCCTTGCCCTGCCCTGTCCTACCAATCTTTGAAAAATATACTGTTACGATTCTAGGTGGTGAATTAAAAGTCTGGTATTATTTTTACAAAAACGTTTATTTCGTTTCTTAACACCATCACTCAAAACTTTATTATTCTTTTACGCCATACTTCTCTTGATTATTTATTTACTCTGTTCACTTCTCTTACACACTCGCACAGTCCTATACCAGCCGCCAAACTGGAAGTCCAGTGGCCGCGCAGAGAGAGAGGGAGCATATTTTTGCTTTGTTGCCAAATTTCTTGTTACTCTCTCTTTCTCTTCCTCTCTCCGTTAGACCCGTCATTGGGAATTTCTAAGAAGGCGTTTTAACACCTCCCTACCTGCAGAAACCGAGAACAATTACAGGCAATATTTAGTACGCGCAATATGTATGACGCGTTTTCAAAACAATTCGCTTGTTGAAAGCCATATTTTTGTTTTATTATTAGTTATTGACTCAATTACAATGCTAGTATCTCATTAAACGTCAATCAGATAATATAGTATAATAAATAAAATATTTAAAATATTACTTTTATTTGAAAATAATGTATAATGTATTTTTTATCTTCAGACTGCTGTTAAGTTGAATTTGAATACATTTTCCTTTGCCCTCTCTCCCTCCACAACTTGCATTCCATATTACGCTCATGCGGTAAACGCAATAGTAATTGATACTGAACCAGAAGTTAACATTTGTTTCTTTTCAATTTTTTACTTAACCTTTTAGTTTCTCAGCGATTTTCAGCTCAGCGGTACGAAAAGGATGTTTCTCGTCTGACCTCTGGAGGCGAGTGACAGAGCTTATCTCGCGCTTCCTGAGGATGACATGCTGAGAGCTGGCAATTTCCACGTATTGGAGTCAGGGCCTACGCAAGGCTTTGATAGAGAAGTCCCCGGGAGCGCTCGTGGGCAGTTGAGGCATTCTGCGCATTTACAGTGTGCCGTGGCTTCGGAGCAAATTAAGAGGATAATGAAAGCTTACATTCGCCTTGGAATGGTACCGTAACACAGAAGAAATCTAAGACGACGGAGAAGAAATCTGAAAAGAATAAGGATAAGGGGAAGATGATTCACACATTGTGTAATCCCAAAGACTTTTTTCAGGTTTGAGAATTTTTTATGTAAATGGGCATCTTTTTCCGCGGTAAAACAAGAAAACATTACATTTTCAATTTTTTTTGCAAACTTCATTTCTTTTATCGACGACACGTTTGTTTATAAAATGTTGGAAAACGAGTAACAGCGGAAAGTAAAGAGGAATTCGAAAAAAATGATAGTAATATTTTTGTTATAGACCTCCATTAATAAACTTAATATAGTTTGCAATCTGTGACGGAATTAGGGCTTGCGCTGGAATTAACTTGCACAATTTTGTTGAATAAAGTATTATTTTAATTTCATTCAGATACGATTCTAACTATGAAGTTGTACCAGAAATATTTTTTTTCTCTTTCGTTTGAGCAGCAGCTCGTCATTGTTATTTTACCCAGAATGGTAAAATAAAAAAGAAATTAAAAAGTGTATTCCAATTTAAATGTTTCAGTCACTGTATTTATTATTATTATTATTATTATTATTATTGTAGAAAGATGGTTCTTTTTAAATATATTGGACCAAATAGGATCATCAGGAAGTTATTCAACCATTCTATTATTATTATTATTATTATTATTATTATTATTTATTATTTAAAGCGTAATATTTCCATGCATAAACTGACTCCGTTTTTTCATGCATACATCTCCTTATTTTATATAAAAACATATCGCCCCATTGTGGCCCACTGCCTGTGAGGCGCCAATACCTTTCTACGAAAAACTCCGTAGCTAAAAGATTAATTTGAAAAAACATATAGTAAATAATAAAAAAATAAAAATATATGTAAGTATTAACATGGGAATCAAAGGCACATGCGGGGTTGGGGGTGCACAAGGTAGTAAATAAACACATTGATAACTTTCGTATCAACATTTAATATAAAATAAATTACATTATCAAAAATACAATAGAACATTTCATTTTATTTACAAATTTAATCGAGAAAGACATCGTCTTCTTCGTCGCCACTCATGCAGTCTGCGTTGTCACTCTCATCGCTACTTTCATCAGATGAACAGTTATTCAAAACATTTATAATTATTGGTTCCATAATATCGTCTCTCAATAGCTCTTTCCGAAAATCATCTTCTTGAAGATATTCGACGTGGCGCACGCACGATGCCCAATCTGCCTGAGTCACATGACCTATAGCCTCGTGTGTAAGTCTTTCCACGTCTGCGATTTTAAAAGTGTTATTTTTTTCCTTCACAGACTCTTTCACTTGCGCCCAAATCTTTTCAATGGGATTATAAGCGCAATGGTAGGGCGGCAAGCGAATCACTCTGTGACCCATTGCTTTCGCAATTTCGTCCAATTCATATTGTTTTCGTGGGCTTGCATGAATTTTACAAATTTGAAGTAATTCTGCTCTGGTCAGGGATGGGTCATGACCAATTCCATTTTTTTGCAGCCAGTCACATATCTCTGACTTGCGTGTGTGTGACGTCGGTGCCTTATTCAAAACCATGGAATGATAAGGAGCGTTGTCCATAACAATAACTGAATTTGAACGCAGGTAAGGCAGGAAGCTGTTCTTGAACCACTCCCTGAACGTCACGGCATTCATTTCGGAGTGGTAATCCGCACTCTTTGAGTTTTTGGAGAGGAAAACAAGTTTTGCCTCAGGTATAAATCCAGTCTCGGCGGACCCTGCGTGGCAAACAATAAGCCGCGCCCCCTTTCCTACTGGTACTTTCAGTCCTCCTGCTCCGTCGCGAGTTTGCCAGAAATAATTTCTGGAATCATTCTGATTTACCCAGGTTTCATCCATATAATAGATGCACGTGTTAGGTTCCTGAGTGCGAATCTTGTGCATTTCTCTCAAAAACCTAACGCGAGCTTCCACAATGTCACTGCGTTCCATGAGGAACTTTCTACCATCCTTGCATTTAACATACTCAAAACCTATTGATTTTAAAATGCGGTACATTGACCTCACACTGCCCTTATATCAATGTCTTTTCTAACTTCCGAGTTAATTTTTCGAATTTGAGCTGTGTCATCTAGATTTGTTATCGTACGTGATTTCCTGCAGTGTTTCCCAGGTGATTTCAGAAGCACGGACCCCGAAGCAGAAAGAGATGATTTGGCAGTCTTCAAAATGCGTCCAACAGTTTTTACTGCGATGTCACAAGCTACCGCTGTCCGCTGTTGAACTTTGGCAACGTCGAAAATAGGGTTTCCTGCGTCTGCTTCCTTCTTGAAGAACGAATAAACAGTATATACCATCTTTCGCGCTTGACTTCTCAGCACTTCACGCTTACGATTTTCTTCGCACATATTCAACTTCAACTTTTGTTCGAAAAAAAAACACGATATCACAATAAAATAGTGGATATTCGCGAGGAAGCACGGGAACTCCGTTCTCTTCCGCAGTGAATACAAGACTGAAGCCTATTCGCTCGTGACAGTCACGTGGTTTTTCCTTGCTACTGCGCATCTCCGGCCACTGGACTTCCAAACTGGCGGCCAGTATAAGCAATGGCCACAGTCCACTGCACTGTCCACAGTTCGATGCACTGACCACGGTCCACGTCACTGAGCATAATCACTGCGCTACTATTCACCGCGATGCGCACACTTCACCACCTAGGGCTCAGCTTCTGCTTCGGACTTACGACTGACCTGCGGTCGCCGGCCGCTGAGTATTTATACTCCGCGGGTGCCGTCGAGAACTTTCCGGACCCCGCGAACATTCTGAAATAATCTAGTGCAGGGGTCGCCGGCAGATGACGCATCCCGCGCCCAAAGGCAGTTCGTGGTGGCGCCGGCAGAGGACACAATCCGCGCATACAGGTAGTTCGTGGTGTTGCCGGCCGGTGGCGCAATATTCGTTACAATATTGACCGACTAGAGGAGGAATAGGGGGGAGTCCTTTCCTGGCGGTAACGTAGGGATAATAAGAATCCATGAATATGACGGTCATTCAGAGCTTTACGAGTGGCACCGACTCCGACCGTGATGATGCTGCTGTTGCTCGAGCGGCGATCGCGAGTGAACAGAGTTCTCGTGTTAAACTCACGCGTTTCTTTCTGTTCTCCCTCCTCTTCCTCTTATCACTGCAGGATGTGGGGGTACGCTTCCGGAAACTGAGAGGCGACATCATGTGATTCGTCGTCAATAATATTAGTGAGGCAACGGCGGTAGACTGATGATTGTTGGAAGTATCATTCAAACGGTCATTATGGCCGCCGTTCACGTGTGCTTCCTTTTGTGAACTTCCTTGTGTTAATGACAACCTGTGAACTTCACACCCTCATGGATTCAGCCACGGCAGATACTATTTATTGTCCGCCCTCTCTTTTTACCATCGTTTCCAGACATGGAATTCCACCTGATTCTATTTGTAAAATCACCGTCATCAGGTGACGAAGAGGAGGGGGAGGCGGAGAGAGTCGAAGAAGAATATGATGATGAATAGGCGATAGCAGCCATTCGAGTGTCCGCATTGCGCGAATGTTAAACGAGGCTCTCAGTCTCGGCAACCTCACTTCGTATTCGCGTCTTCACGGTTTGCAGAGGCGATTGGGTCTATATATTAGAGTGCGTCATGTCACTTCAGCGCGCAGCATCGCGGGGGTAGAGATCCTCTCTTGGTCGGCATTGATGTTCCTCCACGTGGCTGGGAAGATTCCTCCACGTGGTGCAAACATGAATATGACGTTGTGTGGTGCAAACATTGTGATGAAGTTGGTGGAGGGAGTAGTTTGAAAAAAAGGGGTAGGGTGGGAGGGAGCTCCGTCATAAGAGACGCTGTGCGAATATTCCACGGAGATGTACGACGATGTTCAGGAAAAAGACAATGGCGGAGGCGTCCAGGAAAACATGCAAAATCGACGCGCGAATCTCTCCGAACCCGTCGAAATACAAGATTCTCCCACCAAAGTTATTTGGACGCGCGCTTCAAATACGCACGAGACTTCGGAGCGCATTATTCGTTGGATTCATTGGAACGAGAATGTGCGCTCCGATCTACAGACCTTGATTGTCAATCAAAGTGTCTACGCCAATGGGAAACCGGCGGCCCTTCAACGCTGATGATTTTCTGATTTCAAACGTTGGCAACCCTTCGGAGGCACGCGACGCTACGTACGTCGATCACCCCTTTAACGTCATAGGAACAACTCGAGATCGAATCTCCGACTCAGCAAACTCGCCAACATCAACATGCAGAGGACGCGCATCGTAAACTTCGCGGCACCCACTCACAAGTGGACGCGGCCACAAAACGCTACGTCAACATTCTTCAACACCAATGGGATTTCAGCAACTGCCTTATCCTTGGCGCACCGGACAAAACGACGAAGATTACCGCTTTATTTTTATTTCTACGCGAACAACAGTTAAAAACTTTGACGTGCTACGGCAAGAAGTGAATTCTGCGCACGTTTTCATCATTCTGTGTTACCTACACTAATTGAATTTTGAATAAGGAAGAAATGAGATGTGCACAATATATTTTCTAGGGTAAATCAACTATGAATTTGGGCCCTTATTCGTCATGATTTTCGGCAAGGAATAATATTTCCTGCCGCGACAACATGGAAAACGATAATTTGAATACCTATATTTCCCACTCAGTTCTGTAAGACGTGCACAGACAATGAAAATACATTTATGTCCAAACGTGAAACAAGGAGCCATCTCAGCATCTGCTCGAAGGATCAGGGAAACTAAACGAAAAACCTGATCGAGATGGGGGTCAGTGACCCAGTAGCTGCAATACAATATTCGTTACAGGTTCTTTACAATTATACAGTCCAAATGTTAAATAATACATTAAATATCACTATGAAAATTAATTTTCTTTTTGATGCTCGGTATTGTTTCTAATTGAATAGAAACAGTTGTGCAGCAGAAACGATTTTACTTGGAATTTAAACTTTTGTATCGAATTTAATCGTTTGTCATCTCGCAAAGTATTAAATAATGTACATGTATTGTATTTAATTTTTTTGTAGTGCTTTGATGAATATAACAATGTCGAGTGTTATAGTTTTAGACCGCGGCGTTTTCTGAAAATATATTCCCGCCCTTAACCCTTTCAGCGCTAATGCCGGATATATCCGGCGCAAGACTTTTCTGCCACCAGCGCTAGTGCCGAATATATCCGGCGCCGGTCAGTCGTGCCATGAGCGCTAATGCCGGATATTTCCGGCGCGCGATGTTTCGTCTGCTTTCTGATATTATTCCTAGGGGGCAGTACAAGCTATTGGCTTGGCACGACATCTACAGCTTCCTAAAACTAGCTGTAGGATTTTTTTCTGACCAATAGAGGGAGCATAAGGAGTGTTTAAGCAGAATTCATCTGCCCGTCGTGCGCGACGGAGGCGGGCGGCCGGCCGGCGGTGACTGACAAAGGAGTCGCTCGGTACTTGGACCGCGCGCAGGTCAAAACATGCAAAATTATATGGCTCCAGCACCCACCACCAAGGAAGGTGCTGGGGCAATAAAAATCTCTGCAAAATCTACCCATCCTGGTTTTTGTACCTCACTTTGTGTTGAGGCAGAAGGTCGGAAGATACACCGATTTGCGTGACAGCGACATTTTCCGACTATCGTCCCATCAGAAACGCAAAAAAGAGAGCTCAGCGAAGATGCGTCGTTTGTTCTAAGAACAAGCTACGTCGTGAATCCAGCTACATGTGTGCGCAATGTGACGTAGTATTATATGTGCATCCATGTTTCATGATTTACCATACCAAAAAAACATTAAATCACTTACTGCCTTAAAAAATAAAAAAATACATTTTTGAAAAAATAAAAAAATTATAAATACATTTAAAAAATATTTCTTCTCCAGTGCCGGTCCAAAGCCCGGATCAAAAAGGATGGGAAGAAACTTCCCGTCCCAGTTTTCTTCCCGCGCCGCGGCCCCCTACAAAGGGCGCGCGCCCGAAAAGAATGCAGGCCACAGGCGACCCAAGCGGGCCGGGTGACTCAGGGCCCGGGGACGCGCTGATGCCACAACAACGTAGCGCTTAAAGGGTTAAGCAAGTCATTTTTGACAAAAACCACTGATTCGTAAATAAACAGACAAGGTATTGGTAAAATTCCGAGATTAATGAAGAGAGGCTTACAAGAATCACGTGGGTGGGATTTGGTTATTATTCGCACAATTCTTATTTGTAATCTAAAAGTCTGGGAGCTGTAAGGTGTACTTCCCCAGAATATGCCATATCTTAGGCGGGAATGAACATTCGCGAAATATACACAACGAGCAGTATGAAGGCTGACTGAATTTGCAAGAATTCTGAACCCGTGAACTAGTTTTTGTCCAATTCATTTAAATGGACGTTCCATTTGAGGTTTGAATTGAGACAGTCAAAAATTTTGTTATGTTAACATCAATGGCACACCGTTTATTTTTATTGCAGTACAGAATTATTTGATATGGAAAACTGCATTGAAACCGTTTTCTTTTCGTGTACTATTAATTTGTTATTACGGAACCAATTTGAATTATCTGATATTGTACTATTTACGGTTTCTTTATTGTAAGAATATTCATATCCGCGAAGAGAACTGTTCTTCCGTTTGGAATCGTTGAGGGCATATCGTTTAGAAATATCGATTGAGGGCATATAGTAGAATGAGAATAGGCCCTAAAATCGATCCCTTCGCGACTCCACGTGCAATTGGCAGTCTAGAAGGTGTGTACCTAATGTTCCATCATTCTAGTTAGGTATTTCTACTCTGAGATCGCTTTTTAAGGTATGAACATAAACAAAGCAATACCACGGGTTCCAAATGAAGGTAAATGTGAAAGTAAAATGTTCACTTTAAAGGAAAACTACTCGCCAGCGGCACCGAACCCGTCGGCTAATATGACGCCGTCAATCTCAAAACATTACGACGCTTTCGGAACAAAAACTAGATGATTTTCTCTATGTGTGTAGTGGATGACAATGTATTTTAAAATTAAAATAGGTAATATATTTTCACAATTTTTTCCTATTTTTACTACCGCTTTCGTCACTGCTAGGCCGTATCTCCTCCCCAATCTACCTCCTCTAGTTGCTCAATATTTTGTAAGGTTGATAAGGCAGGGTAGCAGCACCAGAACATCAGCTGATGTGTTGTCACAAGCGAGCGACGACCTTTCGCGCAGAGCGACCTAGTGACGTCACAAGAACTGATGCACCGGATTTTTACACCGGGCGTCCACTGGATTTCCACTGTGGTGTCAACACTGCAATTGCATATTGTGTTGCAGAACCGGTCGTGCTCCAGAACTGGCCATTCCACACTACTAAAGACTCATTCTTTCATCATCCTCGGAATCTCTGATTCGGAATCGGCAGGGTCAAGAGCTTTACTTCGCACAAACGCTGCTGTCTTGTTGAAAGTTCATGTACCGCCAGCGAGGCAAATTGAGGAGTCACTTGATAGTGTAATGTCCGGACACTGCGACTCAGTATCCGATGCACTGTTCTGTAACAGATGTGTGACTAAAATTTCGGTGTTTAAGATGTTGATATTCTTTATTATGTTTAGTTTATGTAAATCTGAATATTTAAGTACAGTTGAACCATGTTGACGAGGATCAACTGAGACCGCGGTCGATCCAACAGAAGGAAAATCCGGGTTATTCGGAGAATGAAGGAAAAAGAAACGTTGACTTAGCAAACATACGAGAGTTAAACATTATCAGCAGACTTTCACAGAAAAACACCTTTTAATGTATACACACTGTACATATGGTTACCATATTTACATTACGGCAAGATAGTATTTTTCTTATAAAAATAGTACTTTTCATTTAAAATGTTTTGGTATTTTTTTCTTGAAGGTTATAGACTAACTTTCTGCAGATAGGTATGCATTTTCGTCGAGGTTTTATAATTTTAGCATTTTTTTGTTTATTTAGCATATTTATATCATATATGTCGTTTATATGTTACTCTACTTTTTTGAACGCCACACTATTTTTTAATAGTCTCCCTTTTTGTATGCATTTTATCCACCGATAGACAAGAGCACGCATGCTACACTGGTAAAAATCTGTACTAAGCCGAGGTGATCCGTAGGGGAATTCTTAGGTTGTCATTCCATAGATTGTCGTTTTATTTCTGGCTCAAAGATGAAATTATCTATCAGTGATTATTCGATCCAGAAAACCGCCAATTTCAGCTTCGTATTGGATCAAACGCTCCTTACAAACTTCCATCGGTGCTGTTTGTGTTCATGTGTGAGTGATCGCGGGCCCCATCTCGCGCACAATTTTCGGTAACTCAATTTTCTCAACCTTACCTCTAATGCATTGCAGCCAATGTTCAGCGCCGAACGCAGTTCCCAGCACAATGCACAGCCCCCACATGAGCTTATTCGCGCGGATGAGCTGATCGAGGCGCACCTTTATTACGTGGTGTGGTAACTGTCCGTGCACGACCGCAACGTGGTTTTTTTTCACCGCTGTCACTACCGCTGAAACGCACCACCCATCGTCGCCACACTAATGACATCCACTGAATGTTTCCGGTAAAAGTTCAGAAAGCTATTGTGGATGTCAATACGTTCAATTTCTTCCGAAGCGAGAAATTCAATCAGATATCCCTACGTCTGATGCGCGTTCCACCTAGACATTTTAGCATACTGTAACTGTGCTTCTATGTGTGAGCAAATGGCAACGAAATTAAACGAAGGGATCAAATTCCACTATGACACCACACAAAAAAATGATGCATTACTTTTAGAGCGCCCTTCGTGGTTCTTCGCACGCGTGTAATCGCGAGAAGGGACTTATGTAATATTCTAGGGAAAAGGGATTTTTTGGACTAAAAACGACGCTTTTGGGACGTCATACGTAAAAAGTGGCATCTACATACATCACTATGTACTACCCCATCTCGATCAGGTGTTTCGTCCAGTCTCCCTGATCCATTGAGCAAATGCTGAGATGGCCCCTTGTTTTACTTCTGGACATAAATGTAACTTCATTATCTGTGCTCCTCTTTTAGAATTCCGTGGGAAATATAGTTATTCAAATTATCCTTTTCATGTTGTCGCAGCAGGAAGTATTATTTCTTGATGAAGGACATGATGCATAAGAGCCCAAAATTTATTGCTGATTTATCCTTAAAAATAGATTTTATTACATCGGATAGTTTTTTCAGTTCAAAATTCAAGTAGTATATGGCTTAGTGTAGAGATCACAGAATTTTGAAAACGTGTCCAGAATTCACTTCTCTTAGCACGTCATATGCAGTTTTAAACTGTTTTTGATGTAAAATAAATAAAACAAATAAATAAAATAATAGTATATTAATATTTCGTCTACATAGTGTAGTTAGAATTCTCGTTGTGAGTCCTTGCTACGAAAACGTGTGACGTCTCACGTGTGCCCGTCCATCTGCCCTCGATTCCATCGCCCATACCGGCTTAGGTGGCCCAGTGTAACAAGTTGACGTCACTGCAACGCTTCTGATTGGGAAATCTTAATTTCGAGTTCGGACTGTTGGCCAGATTTTGGACATTAGCTTCTGAGGTATGTCGAGTCAGTGGTTGTCGGGAGATTTCCGGCGGTTGGCTGCTCTGATCAGTAGTGTTCCGTGGTTTCTTCGATCAACATTGGGCAAATGCCGGAGGAGTACCGTAACAAACGGGCTACGGACCGCGCGCTATATTTCCTGTCTACAGAAATGCACTACACTACCACATGCCGGGAGTTCAGTCAGGAGCTCACAGCTTGTCCCGACTGGGGCTTGTCCCGATGGCGGGTGAATCCTGGTTGGGAAAACCCCGCAAACCGACTGGTAGTTCGGCGCCAGGATCTCACCACCTAGCGGGGAATGATCACTGCCATCTCCCGCGATAAAAATATCCACTACACTTACATAACTAGTGACCTTATCGCTTGACGCACCCGGAATCGCTAATAAATCTTCACGCGTCGACATGGGTTATATCGCAGTCCCTCGAATTCAGTAAATCCGAACTGTATTAATTCCGTATGAACACAAACAGTAAGCAAATTGTGCAGCCTCCCGGCAGAGGACAAGTATATATTACTCGTTACTCGCGTTACTCAGAAACTCGGAGAAAATACAAAAAACAATTAAACAGTTTCGATTTATACCGAAAAATACAAATAGTTGATTGTTTCTTATAAAACAGCGCGTACCAACTGAAATATCATCAGTGCGCCGCTGCTTGCGGCCTCGGTGGCCGAGAGGTGCCTCCTGGCCTCTGAACCACCAGTGCGCAAGTTCTATCTCGATTGGGGTGCGTGGTTTCCAAACGATCGTAGGTAGTTAACTGAGACTGACACTAGCGGAGATAATGAGATTCACAGCAGGTGCATTAGGGGATGCTCAAGGGGTGCGCTCTCTTGGGGTGGGCTTCGAAAGAAGCCTGGTTCAAAAATACAGGCGCGAAACTACGCCCAAGGATGCAGGCTGTAGGCAGGCGAAACTACGGCAATCCCTGACTCCCCACAAATAACGCCATACGATAACTAACTACTTCCGACACTGCTGCCATGCAATAGCAAGATACTCAGGAAGGGGCCGCCCACTATTCAGTATTGCATTTTATGTTTTGCGTTATGGAGCAGCTACTTGTTTTATATTCTTTGTATGTAAAGAACTGATGTACTGTACTTTGTATGTAAAGAACTGATGTACCACACAATGTTCTCTTGAAATATTTAATGTATTTCAGTGATGTACGGGAGTTTTTTTGTTCGTTAGAAGTGCGCCTGCAACTTTTCGGAAGACCGTTTTGTGGTTTTGTTCAGCATCAGTTATGCTTCTGCAGGCCATTTGCTTTCTGTCAAACTTCTTTTCGAAAATGTACTTTTTAAAAGAACGTTGACGGCCTACATTATTGATTATATTTGTTATTATGCTTTTAAAAATTACATCAGGTAATGTCAGGATATAATTATTTTTTCGAAGTGTGAAAAGTAATTGTACTTTCTATAATACTGTAACGAATATTGCGTCACCGGCCGGCACTACCACGGGCTGCCTGTAGGCGCGGATTGCGTCATCTGCCGGCGCCATCACGAGCTGCCTGTGAACGCGGGTTGCATCACCTGCCGGCAGATTATTCCAGAACGTGCGCGGCGTCTGGAAAGTTCTGGAAGGCACTCGCCGTGTATAAATACGCGGCAGCCGGCGACCGCGAGTCAGTCTAAAGTCTGCGGTGGAAGCTGAACTGTGAAGTGTGTGCATTGCGGTGAATAGCAGTGCAGTGATTGTGCGCAGTGACGTGAACTGTGACCAGTGCATCGAACTGTGATCAGTGCAGTGAACTGTGGCCAGTGCTTAGGACTGTGCGAATGTGTAAGAGAAGAGTAGTGTAAATAAATAATCAAGAGAAGTGTAGTGTAAATAAATAATCAAGTGTTTTCAGTGATTGTGTTAAGAAACAAAGTAAACGTTTTTGTTAAAATAATACGAGACTTTTAATTCACCACCTAGAAACGTAATAATAATAATGATGATAATAATAATAATAATAATAATAATAATAATAATAGTATACACTGGAGTGCAAAAAGTTATGGGATACCTCGTAATATCGTGTCCGACCTCATTTTTCCCGGTGGTGTGCAGCTACTTGATGTGGCATGGACGCTACAAGTCATTGGACGTCTCTTGCACAAATATTGAGCTGTGCTTTAGCCGTCCATAATTGAGAAAATGTTCCCGGTGCAGGATTTGCTTACAAACGAACCTCTCGATTATGTCCTATAAATGTTCGATGAGATTCATGTCAGGCGATCATTGCGGCCAAATCCTTCGCTCGAATTATCCAGAATGTTCTTCAAACCAATCGCGAACAAATGTTGCCCGCTGTCAGGCACATTGTCAACCAAAAAAATTCCACCATTGTTTGGAACATGAAGTCCATGAATGGTTGAAAATGGCCTCTAAGTAGCTGAACATAACCATTTCCAATCAATGATAGGTTCAGTTGAACTAGAGGACTCGCCACGATTTTACAATCGTCTAGGGTGCAATCAGTATGGTCACGAGCCCGGGAGTGGCGCTGCAGACGATGTGTTGTTTTCAAAGGCACTTGAGTCGGTCTTCTGGCCATAGCCCATTAAAGTCAGATTTCACCGCACTGTCCTAACAGATACGTTTGTCGTACGCCCCACATTGATTTTTGCTGTTATTTCACGCCGCAGTGTTGCTTGTTTGTTAGCATTGACAACTACGTAAACGCAGCTGCTCTCGGTCATTAACCGAGTGTCGTCGGCCACTACGTTTTCCGTGGTGAGAGGTTCAGCCTGTAATTAGGTATTCTGGGCATACTGTTGACACTGTAGATCTCGGAATAATGAATTTCTTAACGATTTCCGAAATGGAATGTCCCAAGCGTCTAGCTCCTACTACCATTCCGCGTTCAAAGTCTGTTAATTCGTGTTGTACATCCACAATCACCTCACAAACCGTTTCACATGAATCACTTGAGTTTAAATGAAAGTTCTACCAATGCACTGCCCTTTTATACCTTTGGTACGCGATATTACTGCCATCTGTTTATTTGCATATTCCATAACTTTTGTCACCTTAGTGTATGTGCATGCAGTTCGAGTGAGATCGTGACGGTCGTAAGTATACTTGTCTATTAGCTATCCAGGACAAGCCGCGTCGATGCTGACGTTTTTCAGTTATGGTTGCAATGCTTGCAATTATGCTTTCAGTTATACTTGCATCGTTTTATGTGCCATTGCGATGTTTTATTTGACACACTAATTAATTAAAATTCGTTGTTCGTATTTTTTTGTTCGTCATCCAACTGTAATGGCAATCACAATTTCTTTTCATTCTTCTAGGTTCCAGAGGATTATGTTTCCAAGGAGATTTTTGATGCTGTGAGTGTTTATATTATTCCCAAAACGCAACTACAGAGAAGCATTCTTACCGTGTAAGTTAAAAGTTGACCTAATGTGTGATGTATGTGGAATTTTATTTAGTGTGTACAGGGTAAAATGAAACGTGCATACATGTGTTTACATTTTAATAGAGTGAGACTTGCTATAATCTAATAAGATTACGATCGACTTTTCAGTTTCTGAGACAGTTCAGCCAGATTTGCAGTCTTTTAATATAAACCGAGTTAGTGTGGGTAAACGACTTTTCAACATCATTTTCTGCATTAAAACGAAATACGAAGTATGTATATTTGTTGTTGATAGTAAAATAGGATTGTGTGCTTTATTCGTAAAACTAAACATATTTCACTTACGGTATAATATATTTCTCTAAAAATGCAACCAACCAGCATTTTAGCAGTTTGGGATCGGAATTTTTATATATTGTAATAATCCCCTTCACGATGTTCACCCGTTTAGCAATCCCCTCAACGATGTTCACCCGTTTAGTAGTAACGAGGTAGGAGGGATAATTAATTAACCATGCATTACCTCTCTGATGCCGTGAGATGCGAGAAGGATCACACACACACACACACACACACACACACACACACACACACATGTATTAAAAGAAAAAATTCACACACTTCGGATTCATATCAATATACGAAGATGATTCAAAAGTACCAGGAAACTATTTTTTAAGAAGCATATATTTCACTTACAGATATAAAACAAGATGCCATTTCTTCTATATAACTACCTTCCATTTCGATACACTTCTCATACCGTTGCCCCAACTTTTCTATTCTATTGGAATAAAAGGTTTTCGGTTGTGTCCGCAACCAAGAGTGCACCGCTTCTTTAACCTCATCATCACTTCCAAATCGAGCGTCCTTCAGGGACCCAAACACATGGTAATCAGAAGGAGCCACATCAGGGCTGTACGGGGGATGCTGTACGACCTGAAATCTCAATCTCTGAATGACAGCAAGAGTTGCAGCGGCGGTGTGGGAGCGCACGTTGTCGTGAAGGATAAAAACGCCTATGGACAGAAGTCCTCTGCGGCGGCTCCGTATTGCTGGCTTCAGGTCATTCTCCAACATGGCGCTGTAATAATAATAATAATTATTATTATTATTATTATTATTTATGTGGCGAGACTCGGGCCATCAGGCCCACTCTTCTGCCTAACCACGTAATACATAAATTTATAGATAAGAATTGAATTAAGAGATACATTTACTAAATAAAAACAAGTAAATAATAATACTTAGTAATAAGTATACAACTTACAGATGTCATGCCCCTGGGCTCACAAACGCGACAAGAATACAACGTCCCAGCATTTGCCTTAAGCGACCGGGGAAAACCAGGGAAAACAAAGGAAGTGTGCATGCTCTTCAACATTGAGCAACAAAATAATATATTTAAGATAATTTTAAAAACAATCGTTAGTGACTCTGGAAAACTAAAGGTTTGCCCGAAATATAAATTCTGTGAGATATTAATTTAGCAATACGTATCAAATGTTAACAAAAATCTCAAATACATTCATGAATCATAAAAAAAAAATTGACAATGCACACAACCACCCGGCCAGGACGACGGTTTTGGGCCGATTTTACATTTCAACAACATGTACTAAGGAAAAGACGCATTCAATCAGAGCCATGACAAAGTTAAACAATAATGAATTAGAAAAATACTAGTAGATAACACAAAAGCCTACTAACCCTATAATATACTTAATTTAGACTAATTATACTATTGTTAATTAAATTAAGAACTAACTTAAGAAACCAATGAAAAGAACAGAACTGTGAAAAAGCCATATAAAAATTACACGTAACTTAAAATTTTGAACTCACTTAAGAACTAACTTAAGATAATACAAGAAATAGACAAAAACTGTTAAAAAGCGATATAAAATATTACATTTCCTTTACAAATGCGAACAAAGTTAGTACACACTTTCACATCATACAATATCAGCTCCGAAAAAGAGTATTTAAATGTTTTTTTAATGATCGCAGTGTTTTACATGTACTGGAAGGCTATTCTACTCTCTGGTCGTTGCTACTAAGGAAGATTTATTGTAAAAGTTAGTGTTACTTTTAGGAATATTGCATAGCAAAGATTTCTCGAATCTTTTTGTTTTAAGATAAGAAATTTTATGAGAGTATGTACTATGAGAGAGTATGTACACCAGTAATTTATGAGAGAGTATGTACACCAGTACGGAGCCCTGTGGCACTCCACGTGAAACTGGTTTAGGTGACGAGAAAGTATTTTCTATAACTACGACCTGTTGTCTATTACTAAAATAACTTGAAATCCACGATAAGGTAGAATCAGAAAAACCGAGACATTTACATTTTGCCAGAAGCACGTCATGGTCTACTGAATCGAAGACCTTGCTAAAATCTAAAAGCGTTAGCGTTGTTATATTGCCTTCATCCAGAGATTGACGAATGTCTTCGGTGACTCGTAGCAAAGCCGTTTGCGTACTTCTACCTTCCCTAAAACCAGATTGAAAATTATTGAGAACATCATTTATGGCGAGATACTTGTTTATTTGTTGACGTACAACTTTGTGAGGACTTTGGATAATGTTGGTAATATGCTGATAGGTCGATAATCACAAAGATTAACGAATGTAAACATTTCGGGAGGGGACGAGGGAGCTTGTTTCCACAATTGGAGAAAATATCTGGTTATTAAAGAAGGGTTTATTATGCGAGTAAGCGCTGGAAGAGCATCTTTTAAAAGCAATTTTAATTGCTTTGCCGTTATATCATCCGAGCCTTTTGAATTTGATTTGAGTGCCTTCACTATTTTTTCGACTTCTTGGCAGTCAACAGTGTTGAAATAGAAACTATCGTCGCAGCGAGATGCATGTGATTCCAGAGAATGAATTGTGTTTTCTTTAATAAAAAGCCGCTACACATAAAACAGGGTCTATTTTATGTGTAGCGGAAGCAAAATAGTCATTTAGGTCATCTAGGGGAATTTCTAATGAACTGTGATTTGACTTACGGTTGAAAATTCCTAAGTTTTTGAAAGTGTTCCATACTCCCTTGTACTGGAATTTTTTGGAAAATATTATGATTATAACGAATCTTAGCGTTTCTGACTTGTTTTTTAAATTTAATTTTCCTTTTCATTTTCATCGGTTTTAGTAATTTTAAAACGGTTATATGCGGAATTTCTAACTTTCATTTTAACTTTTATCTCTTTGTAAGCCATGGAACAGCAGGCCGTGTGACACGAGAAGTTTTCCATGGAACGTGCTTGTTAAAAATATTCGTTATGATTTCATAGAACATGTTTATTTTCGAGTCTACTGAATATTGTTGGTAAACTTGGTGCCAAGGTGCACGTTCACTGTCGACTTGAAATGCTGTAAAATCTAAGTTTCTGTAATCACGGTAATTGATTGTTTTGTTTTTGTATTAGTACACTTAGACGAGTATACAACAAAGAGTAATCATGGTTTGAAATACCCGGAACAGGAACTTGACCATATAGCCATTTGGAAATATCTGAAACAATCAAGTGATCAATCCACGATTTCGGTTTAGATGAGCTATGAGTAGGATTCAATTTTAATATTTGCAAATTATACGAATTGAAAGTATGAATAAAGTTAGTGGCAGATTTTGTGATGGGATTTTTTAAGTCACGATTAAAATCCCTCATTATAATAATATCTTGATACTTATCTGTGAATTCTGAAAGTGATTCCTCTAATTCTGACAACAGTCCCGTATTAGGAGGCCAGTATACAACCCCGACAAGTAAATGTTTTCCCCCAATCACCGTATCAACAAGCATGTATTCCAAGTTCGGTGAGTTACTAGTAGATGTTTTTATTATTTTACAATTTATATCATCACGCACAAACATAGCAACACCCCCACCGGATTTCTCTTTTAAATTAATTTTTATTATATTTCTATCATTTCGTATGAGTTTATATTTAGGGATCGACTCAAGATCAGACGGCGCAGTAGATTTCAACCAAGTTTCACTAATTAATAATATGTTTGAGGTAGCTTCAGAGCGAACATGAAAAATTTCTGAATTGTGTTTCTTTAGAGATTGCGCGTTATTGTGAAAGACAAGTCACGAGGAAAGTGCGAAATGGACGCGTTGAGATCAGAGAGTGTAGCAGGGCTTCGAGGGGTAGGTAGCAAGCTTAATGCCGGACAGGGTCCAATGTCCCAGGTATATATGTCCAGGGGCGCGGTTTCCGGCAAGACTTCGTCATCTACAGGTTGCCAAATTTCTGACATTGTATTTGAAAGTGTGTACTTTACAGGCAGAAAGAAATTAAAATTAATATATTACCAGTAAAATTAAATAATAAACAATAATCTAACTATAAGAGAGACTTCTGAAAACAGATTCTAAAGATACGCGCCATTTACAGGTAGCGAGTCAACTTCACACATTCTGGTGATGCGTCTTTTCCCTTGTGTGGTATTGTCCCATCAAAGGACCACACATTTTTAAGCTGGAATTTTGAAATACATTTTCTCAATATTTCTAACCTACGTGAGGTTAAATCCTCTCGTATAGCTTTTCCACTACCTACAAGTTTTCTTTTATTTTTAAATATTTCAGCACTTTTCCTATACGATACTAATTTCACTATAATAGGGTGACACTTGCCATCGGTCTTAGGTCCTATTCTATGGCTCCTATCAATGTCATCAAGAGTAAGACTGACACCAATATCCTTTGCCAACTCTATAACTTTCGTGTCGGTATTTTCATTGTTCGACTCACTGATACCAAAAACGCAGAGCGAATTTCTCCGCTGATATTGTTCCAGCTCGTCCATTTTGTCCATGTGGGCCATCCTTAGCGCTGCGATCTCCTGTCGTTGCTCGTCAATGACGCGGTTCTGCTGCTCGATGGTCTCCCGAAGTTTCGAGAGCTCGTCCCGAAGCGCCTCGATGAGACCCTGATTTATCTCTTGAACGCTCTCCGTTATGCGGGCAGCAACAGATTCGCTCACTTGAGCGATGAAATTCTTGTTCTCGAGGACGTTTTTTGCAGCTTGACCCATGACGAGAAAACACGGACAACAAGAATATTAGAAAAATGAAAATAAATAAAAGCACAGTTAAAACAAATTATAGTTTGTACGAGTGAAACGAGCAAAAACACTAGGTTCTAGGCAGCAAGATAGACCGAGAGGAAAACAAGGGTAGAGTAGAAAAAATAAACTAAATAAGAGAAAGAAAGATATTTATCAGAAACGGACAAGAAATGAGAAGGATAAAATAATAGACAAGGAAATAAATTTAACAAACTTTAGAGAATAACACAATTCCGGAGATAAAAGTAAGATATTGTATATCAGAGATAGTAAAACTGGGAGAAGAGTAAAAAAATTTTTCCAAAAAAACAAGAAATGAGAAGGAATAAAATTAATAGACAAGGAATAAATTTAACAAACTTTAGAGAACTCGCCGCTCATCAGACACCTGCTTTAAGCCTCGTTTTGCTACCTGCGCTCCGGCACGTCCTCACTCGACGACGGTCATACGACGACTGTACCGGGCACTGCTCACTGTTTCACCCCTTTGCTGATAATGCTGCAAAATCGGTCCATTCATATCCCAAAAGAGGATGAAAAGGACCCTTCCGGCAGATAGCTGGGACTTGAATTTCTTCTTGGCTGGAGAAGATGTGTGTCGCCATTCTGAAGACTGTTTTTTGATTTCTGGTTCTTAATGATGCACCCAGGTTTCGTCCCCTGTGACGATACGTGAAAGTAGGTCCTATGCACCCATCGTGCACACAAAAATCGGTGCTTGAGAACCTCACTAATAATGGTATGAGCTGATCCGAAACTGATACTCAGTTCTTTGGCTAAATTTTCTGTAGAAGCACGCCGGTCCTCACGAATCATGCCCTCGGTGCGACCCACATTCTCATCAGTAACAGCGGTGCTGGGACGACCAGAGCGTTGCTCATCTGTGACAGACGTACTTCCGCTTTTAAAGGCTTCTACTCACTTGTATACACTTCTCTCACTAATGCAGCTGTCTCCGTACCTTTTCAACATCCTTCTATAGATTTGTCGAGGTTTTACGCCCTCAGACCACAAAAATCGTATTACTACTCGCTGTTCTTGTACGGTGCATACAGCTAGCGGCTCCGCCATTTTGTTTCAACTGTCAATTCCTATTCAGCTTGACGTTCCATCTGTCGGCATATGCTGGAACTTTCACAAAGCATCCTTCTTCACTTCCCTGGAGTTTGAAATACCTGACGTGTTAATTGCATTTAATACTGTTAGTTCGCTGTTATTTTTTGAATTGCCCTTGTAATAGGATGAATCAATGCGCGATGCATACACAGCCAGTGCGCGGCTCGCCTGTCAAGGAACTGTTACGAGCGCAGGGTCGTGTAATGACCGCTCCCCAAAGAATCGGCTCCTGCGGAGTCTGGCGATTGGCGGCCCACAAGCACCCGACACTACGCGACACTAGCGGAGATGACACAGCGCGGTCGCACAATGGTTTGCGGAGCACCACACCGTGACAACGTTTAGTGCTGATGATGGAGTGTCACGTTTTCAAAGTTTTGCTCAGCGCTCTGTCAGCACTTAGCAGCCACTTGAAGTGCCGAATTCTCTCAGCAGAAGTGGCTGATCGAAGCTCGCAACATGAAATTTTGAATCTGGATGTTTCTGTTCATCTACCTACTGTACTACGACAGCTACCGCTCCTTCGCCGGTAAGGTAGCGTTCCATTCTATTAAACTAATGGAATCTCTTTCAAATAAAATTGAATTTATCGAGGCAGCATTAGAGTGTGATCTCAGTCAAATAGATGTTCTTTGCTTTACAGAACATTGGTTATCTCATAATGATCTAAACACACTCCAAATTCCTAGTTTTTACCTTGCAGGATCATATTGTAGAGCAAGGGAATCAAATAAAGGCCCTGCTTACGGAGGTTCGTGTATTTATGTAAGAAATAATATTGATTCTACCTTCTTGTCAGAATTCAATTTATATGCAGTTGAAAAAGTTTTTGAAATAACAGTTGTACATCTTACTACGCTCAAAATTATCTTACTTTGCATCTACAGACCTCCAACAAAGCAAGCTTTAGATTATTTCAATTTCGTAGAAAATCTAGAGATAACTCTGAACAAAATTAGTAATCTCTCTTTTAAATCCATTGTTGTATGTGGAGATTTCAATATTGATTTTCTGAGCGAATCCCACGAAAAAGAGCAGTTTCTCAATTTAATTCATTCTTTTAATTTAGATATTACAGTGAACGTACCTACACGGAATACTTTTAAATCACAAACAGCAATAGATCAAATTATAATTAACAAAACCACAACTAGATATGAAATAATAACGAATAACTAGGTTACAGTGACCATGATGCACAAATTCTTACAATTACTAGTAACATGAATACTGACACAATAAATAAAACACGCATGTGCAGAGCATTTACTACAGTTAACATAAAGTTATTTACGGACTACTTGCTGAAAGAATCATGGGAGGCAGTTTATAACGCTATTGACACGAATGAAAATATAATTTATTTTTCTCAAAGCTTTCATTTCTCTTTAACGCATGCTTTCCTATTAAAAAGAGAAAATTAAACATTTCACGAAAAAGTAATACTTGGATCACAAAAGGAATTAGAACATCGGGTAAAAATAAACGCACTCTCTATTTTATTTCTAAACGTCATGACGTATCTCAAGATTTCCTTATCTACTTCAAAAAATACAAAACATTGTTACGAAAAGTCATAAGACAGGCTAAAATCATGAAAAACGATCAGGATATTTTGAACTCAAGTAATAAAACTAAAGCAATGTGGAATATAATAAATAATACTACCAAATCAACTAGAAAACCCGTAGAGAATGTTGTTTTAAAATATAACGATATAAATGTGAACGATCCGGCAACAGTGGCTAATCTCTTTAACCAATACTTTTCGAGAATTGCTGCCGATCTCACTAAGGGTCTTCAGGCACAAAATTCAAAAATAGACAGTTCACTCAAAATTTTAGACACAATGTTCGTTTCCGAAACTTCTTCCTATGAAATTCTTAAAATAATCGTTTTTTGGAATTTCCAGAAAAAAAATTTTCAAAAATTGATCATTGATCATGACATTTTACTTTCCAAATTACCTTCATATGGAATTCGTGGTATTGCTCTAGATTGGTTATGTTCGTACCTTAAACAACGATCTCAGAGAGTGGAAATACCTTACTGGAATGATGGAACATTACGTACGCACCTTTCCGACTCTTTGCCCGTTGCATGTGGAGTTCCTCAAGGATCGATTTTAGGCCCTATTCTGTTCCTACTTTACGTAAACGATATGCCCTCGACGATTCAAAACGGAAGAACAGTTCTCTTTGCAGATGATACGAACATCCTTTGCAATAAAGAAACCGTAAATAGTACAATATCAGATGTTTCAAATTGGTTCCGAAATAACAAATTAATAGTAAACGAAAAGAAAACGGTTTTAATGCAGTTTTCCATTTCAAATAAACAATTCTGTGCTCCATTGAAAATGAACAGTGTACCATTGACTGATGTTAAGGCAACAAAATTTTTAGGTCTCTCAATTCAGTCAAACCTTAAATGGAACGTCCATTTAAATGAATTGAACACAAAATTAAGTTCATTATGCTACGCGTTAAGAATTCTTGCAAATTCAGTCAGCCTTCATACTGCTCGTTGTGTATACTTCGCGAATGTTCATTCCCGCCTGAGATATGGCATAATATTCTGGGGAAATACATCTTATAGCTCCCAGACTTTTAGATTACAAAAACGAATTGTACGAATAATAACCAAATCCCACCCACGTGATTCCATTCCCGCCTGAGATATGGCATAATATGTCTTTTATTTACGAATCAGTGGTTTTGTAAAAATGACTTGCTCAAGGGCGGAATATATTTTCAGAAAATGCCGAAGTCTATTACTATAACACTCGACGTAGAAATCATATTCATCAGGGCAGTATCAACAGCTCATTACAAAAATTCACATACAATACATGTTCATTATTTTACAACACTTTGCCAGATGACATTAAACGATTAAATTCAATAGAAAAGTTTAAATCCCAAGTGAAATCGTTTCTGCTGCATAACTGTTTCTATACAATTAGAGACTATACTGAGCATAACAAGAAAAGTAACATTAATTTTAACAATGATACATAATGCATTATTTACCATTTGGACTGTATAAATGAGTATAAACAACCTGTAACAACTATTGTACTACAGCTTCCGGGTCAATGACCCCCATCTCGATCAGGTTTTTCGTCCAGTTTCCCTGATCCATTGAGCAAATGCTGAGATGGCCCCTTGTTTTGCTTCTGGACATAAATGTAACTTCATTTTCTGTGCACGTCTTCTAGAATTCAGTGGGAAATACAATTATTCAAATTATCGTTTCCATGTTGTCGCGGCAGGAAGTAATAAGAGCCAAAATTTATTGGTTATTTATCTTTGACAATAGATTTTATTACATGGGAGTTTTTGTTTTTTCTCCTTTCAAAATTCAAAATTTATTGCTTATTTATCTTTGAAAATAGATTTGATTACATGGGAGTTTTTTGTTTTTTTTTCCTTTCAAAATTTCAAAATTCAAAATTTATTGCTTGTTTATCCTTGAACATAGATTTTATTGCATGGAGTTTTTGTTTTTTTTCTTCCTTTCAAAAATTCAAAATTTAAGTAGTATATGAGTAAGTGTAGGGATCACAGAATTTTGAAAATGTGCACACAATTCACTTTTCCCCATAGCACGTCATACGCAGTTTTTAACTGTTTTTCTGACGTAAAATAAATAAATAAATAAATAAATGAATGGGTGTGAGGTCACGCTTTCAATCAAATCTCGGCGCCCGCTCGTTGAAATTGTTTGTAAAAGTGAGGGTGGACGTCCCCAAAATATGAATTTGCTAGATGTAATTGGGTCCTTAGAAACATCTAAGCTCCAGGCGACCGGTTACGGCTGCGCAGAGCCGGGTATGTTCTCAGATACGCGTAAGAATCTTTTTCAAAGGGGTAGCGGAATAAGATAGGCAGGCAACAGTGCCCCCGAGGATACAAATTTTATGTTGAAAATCGTAAGCGAAATAGAAAAGGTTTTCGCCGGTATTAAATCAATTTACCCGAAATACACTCTACCAATAAAAAACTAGAGGTGCTTCAGAATGGCGAAGTTTTCTCATAACAAATTTTTCTAATTTCTCTGGTGTTTCTGACTTAAAGGTCTTGCTCCATTCTCTGGCCAACTGCCATCTATCGTAACCGTAAGGACATTTTCTTAGTAGTAGAACCGAAATATGACTTCAAAAATGTTAAAAAAGAGTTAAACCTCGTCTAAAATAGAAATTTTCACTGAAAATTTTGAAGCCGATTTTTAAGAAAAAAGCGTTACGCATTACTGTAAATGCACAATTTGAAGCTTTTTTTTTTTCTTCCACATATTGAGTTTTCGAAAACTTTATTTCAAGCACTTCCACTCACAAATGTAATATTTTACCCAAATCGATGGAATGTGCATATTAACGGCGTGAGAAATACTTGAGAAAATTGCATTTGTGTAATTTTTGAAGAAACAAAAGAATATACCAAAATGAACTTCACGTCATATTAAACAGTGCTATTAGCACTACCCATTGGCAAAATTTGAAGAAGAAATTTGAAACCATTTTTGATAAAATGGTACTCATAAACTTAATAATGTGAAGAAATCGCCTTCAATGTAAATATTATCGATGTGACAGACAAGTCAAAAAAAAAATTGAAAAAACAACAAAAGAATACAGCAGTTTATGTTATCGGATAGGGTGCATTTGGTATTATCCCTACCAAAAATTTAAAGAAAAAATTTGGAACCTACTTTAAGAATCTTTTTTGCAATTTTTATAATTGCAAATATTGCACGAAAACTACTAAAGTTTTGAAAAAAATCTGCTTGACCTTGATGAAAGAACTATTTATGGACAACAAATTTCGTTTAAAGGAAAAAAAAAACTTTTGCAATTTTCAAACATTCATAGTTAACCGTGAAAATCGGACCTATGCGATGTTTATAAGTGTATTTTACTCTATTCTTTTATGAAATTTAAAGAAAAAAATTGGAGCCGTTTTTGAGGAAATGTTGAAAATGTCTGGGGAGCTTCATGTAAAGTACCCCCACATTTTAAAGAATTTTTTTTAAGTTAAAAGCTTCAACTGGAACCGGATGGACAGAGGTTTCTTAAAGTTTGAAAAAGGCTACGTATGGTTTAGGCGCTAGTAGTGTTCACAGACAGAGACGTACGGACGATTTGATATAGACAATATTTGGCGAGTGTTAGTGCCACTCGCATTGTCGACAGCAGTTGTGAGAGTGTCATTCGACTTTTTTTTTTTTCGTAAGTTCATGCGGGAGAAAAATTGTTCGCAGATTTAACATTGACAATACCGATGCTGTTGCGTCGATTCCCAACTACTGAAAGAAAAATCTAAATAGCAGAAAAGTGAAGGGACAGCCCGGCCGTCGGGGATTGTGCCAACTTTCCCGGTTCTCACGGGGCGCGGGCTTCCCAGCGCGCCAAGAAGGGACTCAAATGGGGGCGCTTGTGCACCCCTGGTTTAAGCGTTACTGTAAATGCGAAATTTGAAGCTAATTTTTAAAGGAATCTATCGAGTTTTCGAAAATGTTGATTTGAGGTCATTTGAAGGATCTATATATTTAAAAAAATAAGGTATTCTGCCATGGCTTCGTTTAGAGCTTCTACTGAACCGATTGTAGTATTTTTTCCTTTAAATGAAAGAATGTGATCCCTAGATGTGTTATCAGATATTGTTTGTGTTGATTCACCAACATTTACGGTGTAAATTAATTAATTAAATATTTCTTTAATAGTACGCTTATCAATAGTCAATTGTTTTCTTCCAAAGGCTGGCTATTTTAAAATTGATATTTATGGTCATAGATGTGAGTCCCCGCCGCTTCATGGTGGCGCTGCTTGATGTTTTGTTTTGATTGTTGAGATTTGTTTACAATTCGTCAAGATTTTGTTTCAGTGTAATAATTGCATTGTGGTGATGACAGTTCGCATGTATTTCCTATTGTAGTGTATTTTGTAGAGAACATTCGGACAGTGGGTTTTGTTCGGTTGTACTGAAGTTGTTCACAGGTTATGTCGAATTTCGAATCGTTGCCCATGCGTCCCAAAAGATGCAAGCGTAGTACATTGACTGGGAGCAGGGAAAGAGAAAGTCAGCGTATGTGTCCTGATAGTGAGGTCATTTCGTTTTCTGTTGGGTCGTTGTCTATGAAATGTCAGTTTCGTTCTACTTTGTACTTCCCCGTAAGAGAAATTCTGTAAATGAGTTTACTCTGGGGTGCTTAAATGGGAAAATAAGTTTACCTTTGAGAAATATGCCAGAAGAAATCAAACAGTTGTTTATAGGAGATTATGACACATCAAAAAACTTTAGAAATAATATCCGTCAGTATAATAGTGCTCTTTTTTTGTGTCATTTGGTGCCGATATTGCATTGCCACCTGGTCATGGGCTATACGTGTTTAAAAATTTGTGAACTCCACATCACAGAAAATCTTCGTTATACCCTGAAGATTCAAACAATGCAACATATTGTGAACATTAGTCTGGGCACAGTATTTTACATTTATCTCATCACACCGTCAAATTGTGACGGGTTCTCACTAGTTTGTACTTAAAAATGCAATAATGCATACAAATCGATGGAAATATGCATATCAATGGCGTGAGAGGTATTTCATAAAATTGACATTTGTGTAATTTTTGAAAAACTAAAGAATACAGTAAAACAAGCTTTACGTCATATTAAACAGTGCAATTAGCAATAACCACTGAAAAAAGTTTGAAGAAAATATTTGAAGCCATTTTTGTGAAAATGGCATTTGAGCGTTTCTGAAAATGTGGAATTTTGAGCTCGTTTTCACAGAAAACTCGTCCGTTTTCCAGAAATTGTTTGATATAATTTGAAGCACATGTACATTTAAAGTTCATAAAAGCAATATTGTAAACAAATCGTCTCTAATGTAAATATTACCGACCTGAGAGACAATTAAAAAAAGACATTATTGTAATTTTTGAAAAAACAAAATAATAGAGCAATATGGCGTTTGTCATTTAATAGAGTACACTTGGCACTATCAAAAACTTAAAGAAAAAATTTGGAACGGTTTTTGTGAAAATCTTGTTTTGTAATGTTTTAAAATTGCAAATATTGCACTTTCTTTTGCATGAAAACCACTAAAATTTTCGAAAAATTGCTCATGATCTTAATGAAAGAACTTACTGTACGACAAATTTCATATGAAGGAAAAACCTCTATCTTCAATTTTTTATTTGTAGAAAAACGCAGAAAAAATTCGAACTTTTGAAATTTTCGGAATTTCAGAGTTAACCGTGAAAATACGATCAATGCCATCTATATGTGTATTTTACGTATGAAATTTAAAGAAAAAGTTTATGCTGAACGCCCACCCGTGTGTTCGCCGTGCATGGCGATCCGTGTCGGAGGGAATGTGTGTCCTGGCGGTTGAGGAGTCTGTTTGTTTCCCCACTACTCACCTTGTGCTACGTCCTGCTTTCCACTTAGAGATACGTTGTTTACGTATTTTGGGGAACATTCCTTGTAGGCTTCAATACGCTTGCTTTGGCCTCGGACTCTTCTAGACGGGCGGTCGGGAGCTAACCCACTCCCGATCATTCGGCTTGGACTAGGTCTTGTAGTGAACTCCAGGGTGAGCGGGGGCATCCACGGTGGTGCAGCGCTAGTATTCCCCCACTATATTCCCGTGGCAATCCTGGCACTCCGATGAAGTGTCCCCTTGTTGCGCCCCGTGGTGGGTGGGGACCACGGGGATGAATCTGATATCCATCTCATGGATACTAAACCTTTTCCCCTGCCCTCTTCCGCCAGGAAGAGATGTCCGGAACGAACTATTGATTTGAATAGTTTCTTTTCGAAAGAAGAAGATAGGCAAAAGAAGCCAAGAATCAAGAGGAGGAAGCATGGGCGAGAGGTTCGATTCCTGACAGCGGCAGGGTTTTCGACTCTAGCTTTTCAGCTAGGTCGAATTCAGTCGCTGTCTTGCGGCCGGCTGCTCTGATTGGTGGTTTTCCGTGGTTTCTCCGATGAACAGGCGAATGCCGGAGCAGTACCCTAACAATCGGGCCACTGACCACGCGCGATCTGTCCTTCTTCCCCTTACACACACTAACATGCACTACACTACCACGTATTCCGGGAGACCGGTCGGGAGCTTAGAGATTGTCCCGGCTTGGGCGGTGCCCTGCTGGTGGGAGAGTCCTGGTTAGGGGGAAATCCCTCTAGCCGACGGTAGGTCGGCGCCGGATCTCGCCATCCAGTGGGGGAAGATCATAGCCATCTCTCGAGGAAGAAACGTGCATTACACTTACGAGACTCATTAGTCTGAGCTGTTGACGCGCTCGGAATCACCCACCAACCAAATCCAACTCTCCCTCAAAAGATCTCGTGCGGTTTCTATAACCACGTACGGCAATATATCCCTAACCCTTTTCGGCGTTTCGCGTGCGAGAGGTTCGGCCATACACAACAGCGGTGCATGGCAGATGACTCGGTGTGCGGTAAGTGTGGAAAAACGTGCAGTGTGGTACGAACCTGAACCCTGCGTCAGTACACTGCATTGCGTTAATTGCGAAGGTGACCACCCGGCGAACTGTAAGCAATGCCCTACCTTTTTGAGTGAACGAGAGATCCAGAAAATTAGAGACGCTGAGAAAGTGTCCTTTCCTGAGGCCCAACGTCGGTTCCAAGCGAGGAATCCTATTGATCTCTCTCGATCCTTCTCCGACGCCGTGAAAGCTAAGACTCCGAAGGTAGCATCGGACGGCCAAACAAGTGGTGAGCTTCGCATTTCAGTTGTCTCCAGTGGAGCTTCCTGTGGATGCCTCGCTCCTGCAAGGCAGGAGAGTGGTCATCCCTACGAAATATAAGAAGATTGACAGCTCAGCCTCGCTGACAAACTCAGCCCTCGCAATCAACCAAAACAAATAAGCCCCCTTCAATGGAGGTGGATGTCGGTCGGACAACTACCTCAGAACTGGTTACCAAAAGCTCATTATCAAGGCCTCGACAAGTTAAAACCGAAACACCCACTGACCGAGCATCCAGCCCCCACCCCCTGGTCTCGGCTTCGGATGAAACTCCTGTTGGGGAGCAAGCTCGCGCATTCGCTTCCCAACGTCGCAAGACAATACTTAATTCCCCATGTCTCTCATGTTATGGAACACTAATGGTTTCTACTCCCGACGGGTCGATCTTAGACAGTTGTTGTCCTGTCACAATCTGATAATCTGACCCCAAGAGATTCACCTCACTCCACCCCGTCCCTTGTTTCTTCGTGGTTTTTCCCTTTATAGGTTCGATGTGGATAATGGTTTCCGTGCTCGTGGCCGAGTTGCTTCACTGGTACATGATTCGCTGCTGTCTACAGAGGTACCTCTTTAGATCGACTTTCAAGCAGTGTGTGTGTGTGTGTGTGTGTGTGTGTGTGTGTGTGTGTGTGTGTGCGTGCGCGCGCGCGCAGGTGCACCCCCATCCCTCACATTCACTGTATGCATCATTTACATCCCTCCAGGATTGAGTGTATCAGCTGATGAACTTCTGGGCTTGACAAACCATCTGTCCTCTCTTGGGCTCTTCCCGCACTTGTCCGAGAGGCAGTGTATTAGAATCGGTAATAGACACAGCGAACGTGGTTATTCCGAATTCCGCTGAACCAACTCATTTTGCCGTCGCCACAAACTCGAGCACGTGTATCGATCTAGCTCTCTGCAGCCCTTCTCTTGCAACCGTTCTGCAATGGTCCATCCTAGATGACATGTACGGAGGCGACCATTACCCCACTATCGTCCACATTGATGGACTTGTTCGTGGGTTGGCGCGCCCCCTCAATGGTTTGTCCGACGTGCTGATTGACTGACATTCCGAGGGACCGTTAATCTATCGGAGGGCGAGTTTGTCAGTGTGGAGGAAATGGCAGCACATTTTAACAGTACTGTACTACAAACTGCTAACTTAGTAACATTGCCATATGTTAAACATTTTTTTTAGTAATTTTGATTTTTTGCGACTCGTATTAAACGGATATTTTGAATGGAACAATCCACCAGCCAAGGTCAGGCAACGCTTTCCCAGCTAACGCCCGCTCGGGGCGTTACAATACCCATTAAAAACGAGTCACAAAAATCAAAATTACTAAAAGCGTTTTGCTTAACGATTTTGGTTTAAAGTAAAAACACTAAAAACCATTTAAAATACTTAAGTAAAAAAATATGATTATTTTTTTTAATAATTATAATTTTTTCCAGCCCGAGCGGCTACTTAAAAACGCCGAAACGGTATGGCGTACTCATAATCAGAAGTAAAAAAATTTCTACCGTTAGAACAAAAAGTTAGCTTTCAGGTCATAATACAAAAGGGCATTAAAAATAACACTTTGAATTCAATATGGCGCACAGATTGAGGCGCCACATCGGTATGGCATACTACTCCTTTGCACTTTAGCTATCTGACGAACAATATACAATAAGAATTAGCTGTGTACTCCTCCCCCAATGGCATAGTTTTTTTTCGACACATTCAAAAAATTGTACAGCGCAACGCCGACCTAAAGGCCGCCATACTTGCGTTTCCCTGATCCTCATAACATTGGCTAACTTCTCAAAAAGTGTAAGCTTTGACTTATCATACGTGATTTGTCTTGCTGGCTTCCGGCCTAACAGAGGGGAAGGAAATGGGCAAAACGGATGATACCCCCGACTTACAAACTAGAGGACTAACTACAGACGACTCCGGTAATAGTGAACTCGGATATAATGAACCCTCGGTTATAGTGTACTTAGTGAAATACGACCTGGAAATTAATTCACTCTTGGAAATTAATATATTGCCTCCGTGTCACAAATTTCAACATTAGGTAGCTTGGAAGAAATATCGGCCAAAAGTCATAATCGAAGAACTCTTCAGGTAAAGGTTGCGGACCCGGAATGGGGACCTTACTGATGATCTCAGTTTCACTGCGGAAACAAAGGCCGTGTCTTGCGTGGGCTACAAGCTGTTACTGGCGACGGCGACACACAGTTACTTGCTACAGTTTCAAGGTTGGCGTTACTTCACCCTGGATTCACAAGGCTCATTTCAACGAATACTAACTACAAGGCGGGGTCACTTATGACCCGGACCCTCTTAAATATTCTTTCTTTTCTTCATGTTTAATATTCAACAATGAACGACGCAACCTTCGTTTTAGTGAAAAGAAAAAAAATTCTTTATCATTTTTCATACACTAAACTGTAGAACAAACTATATAAACTACTAAATGATCAACTGGCAAACAAGGCTACTATTCCAACAGATAACCTATGGATATACTTGGTGCTGTTAGCATACAAATAACTTCAAAAGAAAACGTTAAATCAAAACAGAAACTTTGGCATAAAGCTGCAAGGAGCAAAAAATAAATACAACTCAATCTTCCGAGCTATTCTTACAAATGGGTAACATGATGAATTTGTTGACATTCTAACAGTAAAAAATAAAAAAATAAAACCATAAGCAAAAGCATACTCACACGTTAGAAAACTCTGTGACGTTAATTACAAGATGGGGTCAAACATATCCCCAATTACGTTTTATTTTATATTACCTGTTGTAAAATGACGTAAGGAGAAAAGACACACAAGTCGACTGTCGTAGCGGAAGAAGTATGACTGGAATGCAAGATACAATGACCGAATGACCGCTATTAAAGGCTGCAAATATTTAAACATGATAATTTCACTCTGCGGACACGGGTGACCCTAGTCTTGTGATTTCAGGGTTAATTTTCCGCGGGACAAGTGCGTTGTGTTCTACATCGGCGACTGGAAGCGCGCGACTACAGCCTACAGCCTGGCCTGGTATGGAGAGAGCACGAACCCTGGAGAAAGGCGTAGAGAAATTACTAATGAAAAATGTACAAAGCAAGCAATTGAAAGTAACAGTTCTTAAGGACAAATAAAAACATTGAAATTTTCAGTTCGTGCTGTAAATATATTTTGCGTTATCTCTATGTTAATAAAATCAATCATTGTGGAAAAATTCTATTTAATTTTCATACCATCGGATATAGTGAACCAAAAATGTTGGTCCCCAGGACGTTCACTATAACTGGAGTCGACTATAGTGTAATGTTACACCCTCCGCGAACGGGCCTGATCTACTCCACCCTCTATTTTAATAATTAAAACATTTGGCGTGGCGCAGACCTTCAGCACAGTTCCTGCCCGGCCCAACCACCCTCTCCCCCGGCCGCCCCTACTGAGCACGGGCTTGTAGATTATGCCCCCCCCCCCCTCAGGGACCCAGCGCGTGCGACGGCCTGTTTTTTGCAACTCGAACCCGAGATGCAGGCCATCACGGCCTACGCCGCATCAAGGCGCCGCCAAATAGATTCTGAAGAGTCAAAGAGACTACTGCCTTGTTTTTTTTAGGTCGACCCACCCCGCCGAGCACCAGCGGCCAAAAAATGTCTCCAATAAAAACCAAGGAACATCCAAAAGACGCCGCGGCGCAGCCGTCTCATACCGCTGAAGTAGCATTCAAACGCGGAGTTAGCAAGGCCATAGCGCACATTGCGCGAGACGCCGCGATTTTTTCTTAGACACCCGTGCGAAAGGGAGACCTTTCGACCCTCCAATAAACTTTCAGTAGCCAGCAATTTGTAACGCGCTCGTGCGCGTCAGCCAAACGGTTATTTGGGCAAAAGAATAATTTTACTATTAATACTACTACTATATAACTAAATCATGAATTGTAAGGATTTTGTAAATTCATTTGCATGTTCATCATCTTAATTTTCAATTAAATGCGTTGTGAAATTTATTCCATGTTTTTTATTGAACATGCAATTCCGCATCCAAAGACACCCCTGTACATGACAGTAGTATAAAATCTGTGCCATTTTCTAGCACAATTAGTTTATTCATTTCATTGTGTTTAGGCAAATTTAATATTTTGTCATTTTCATAGCAGTCGCCCTTCAAATCAATCCAGTGCCGTTGTGAGGGGATATATTTCCCCTCACAACGCTTGTGACGTCCTGCGGTACTGGGTGTTTCCGAGTTCTCAACAATGAAGTGGTGTAGCGAAATTCCGTAGTAAATGGGGAGTGTTCGCCGCCAACGCAGCTTGCTGGTTGATGGCGAACATGCAATTAGAACTCCGTCTCGTTACTTTTCAATAATTGGTAAATTCCTGAGTGTTTTATTAATGGAACGTCGACATTGTCTTTCGTTTCAATTCTTAGCCACTAAAACATTAAAAATGTTGCATATTTTAATTTTTTGCTAGTATGTTATAAATTTAATCGTTTTGAGGCATCAATTCTCTATGTGTTAGAAATGAATTATTTTCTTTTTCAGAAATGTCCTGAATTACAAAATTACTGGTTATCCTGTGCGTATAGATAACACTAAATATGCCAGAAATGCCTATTACTTTAATTTATGTTTTGTGTGTGACGCATGGGCACGGACTGTGCAGTATGAACCTGTTGTGAAGAAGCTTTCAGAGTATTTGGTAAGTTCATTTGCTTACAATATATTTAATGAGTAATGATAAAACTGATAAAAAGCGGTAAAATACATATTTCATTATTATATTAACCCAAGATCTCGAAAAAAAACATCCGGAAAAATAATAAATGATTTGAAATTTTGCTTTTTATGGCTGTAACGTCCAGTAACATGCAAGCAATGTGTACAACTAGTTACGTACATAGTATAGAGGAAGTATTGTAATGCTGCGGCAAAAAGCGATGACAGAAAAACTCGTGTGATGGGCTCCTCATATTGAAACAGTTTGTAAGTCGTGTTGTTGTATGATGTAAATTATTGCCCCTAACACATTATGTAGAAAGTCGACGACTTGTAGGTCCTTGATACTAAGAAATTGATTTACGGCAAAACATCCGTCCGTCACTGGTGAATGCTAGTGCCTAAACGGTGATCGACGTGGCCGAACTCGGTGCCCTGTGAGTTTGAAATGATTATTATGATTTTTGGGGGTGCTTTAATCAGCATTTGCAAAATGTTCTCAAACTTGGCTCCAAATTTTTGGATTTAATTTTTTTCTGGGATAGAGCAAAGGTCGTTTAAAAATTTCGAAAGTCTGTTTTTCGTTGAACTCTAAATTTTCGAAAATTGCAAACGTTTTTCGGCGTCAACTACACTATTAAAGATATTTTGTTTCCTTAATGAAATCTGCTCCTCAAAGACGTATTTAAATAAGGTTATCCAAGTTTTCGAAAATATTAGTCTTTACCCGAAATTTTATATGTAACATAGGGACTTTCTAAAAAAAATACTTTCTCCAAAACAGTTCTTTTTTTTCTTTCATTTTTTTAACAAATAGAGCAAAGTACACTAAAACAATGGTGCTGGTCTAGTTATCGGGAAACTCTTTTTTTCGAAAACTGCAAAAAATTAGCGTAGCAAAATTACAATATTCCAATATTGGCTTTACTTTTCTTAAAGCAATAATCTTCAAATCAAATTCGAAATTAAGACCCAAACCAATAAAAAATTAGTTATACATCCAATAAATAATATATCCGCAATCGAATTCACATAAAAATATAACCAAACAGATGCTCAGTTTATTTTTAAATGCAAATATTACTGAGTCTGAAACGCGATGTACAATTGGTAACAGTCTTGTTAGTACAGTCCATAATTTGATCGAAAAACATTAAATGTATGTGGAAAATTGATACTAACTCCAAATATATTACAAGATAACTGAATAGTTTCAGTTAAATGAAATGTTACTTTGTACACCTAGTCAAAATGGCCTTGAATTTGAAAATCACCAGCAAATTTAGTCGCTCGGAACTAGACGCTAAGAAGATCAATCCAGAGGACATGTTTCATACAATGTTTTTTTAATTTTTTTTATTTCTAGTTATTCAAAATAAACATTTAACACTTTCATGAGTTAAAAATTGTTTTTACTCTTAATTTTCTGTAGTAAGGGTTGTTGGCACAGGGTATTGGTACAGTTTTTAAATAACAATCGCAATGCGTGGAAGGACCAAAAGGACAAAGGACAAGGACGTTTTTGACAGCACTCACATTTTAAATAATCATCCAGGAAATATTCAAGATTAATTCAGACACATTACATATAAATATATCTTAAAATACGGTATTGTATCTCTTAATAAATTATGTTGCTTCTAATTTGTCAAAAAACTTTTTATTTGTCAAGCTGCTTATAATTTGCACCATGAATGTTAAGAAAGTTCGGCTTATTTTGAATTAAATCCAACAATTCTTGACAGCGCGAAACTCGAAGTTCTTTCTAATCTTCCGGCAACACTTTCGGCTCAAGCTTCGCGCAGATCGTGCTCCTTTGCAGATCTTCGGTCACTTTCGCATGAACCGCAACTGTGGGCGTGTAGTGAGTCAACAATTTGTTGGATGCTCAATCGACAGTCAGAACGCCAAGCTTTGCACACACGATCCACATTTTCGCTGATTCTGGCCGTTGTTGGGAGTCCAGAACGGGATTCGACGACACCTCCCGTACTGTGACTTTGATATGCAATTGTCCTTGAAGCATTTGGAATGTGACGGTTGCATTCTTCCCAAGCTTGACGCAATACTTGATGGCATATCGCTGTTCAAGGGAACGCGTAATGGACCCTGTTAACAGTTATAGAAAATATAATAAATGTTCGTGTAAACTAAATAAACTGAGAGTATTTCACAGTGTGCGAAAGTTGAGTTTGGCCTGTAGTGAGGGCTATTCCGCGTGTTGGCGCTCATGAGCGCTGCGGGAAGGGTGAAGACGTCGGTCGGGAGCATTCCTGCATGCATATTTTAGTATAAAAATTCAGTGATAGTTTTGTAATGCCTAGACTGAAGGTAGTTTTATATAAATCGCAGATGCCGAAGGCCGGAGCCTTGTTTCTATACGGCATTGCGTAGCGAATTGTCAATTGGGCCCTATCAGTGTTTTTCCATAAAAACGTGCTTGAATTTTTCAATTTTCAGAACAAAAGCTGTTTCGAGTTACCTTTACAATAATGGCAAAAAAGCAGCGCAAAAAGTGCCTTTTTGCAACAAAGCCACCGAGTTAATGGCCTTAGTAAAATGATCCTTTAACATTGGTTCTGAACAATACTAACGTAAGTGATCTGATGGGGTCTGTCAGACCGTAGATAATAATAACTTATATTACAAGGCAAGAAAGTGGATGTTTCCATGACGACGGGAGAGTTCCCGGTCGAGAACCATAGGTCGAGTGTATGAATCTCGTTGGGTCATTGAAAGTAACTTTTGCCGTGTGATGTACAATATTTTATTCGAGCCCTCAATTTTAAGACAATTTACCCGTGTGATATACAAGTTTTATTGATCATGAGAGCATACTACGTATTTTTCTTTTGGGGGTTGATACAAATTTTCTTTTCTAATTGTACTTTCAACACATTTTCAGACTGGTGTTGGAAACAGTTGCACCTTCATGCACGAATATTGCGTACGTCACTTACCAGACGGTCTCGAAGAAAATAATTTATTAAACGGTTTATACGAGAAACGTCGGCTGCTAATCGGACACGCTTCAGCGACATCACGCAGTATATGGAGGAACTTATCTCGGCATTTTCGGCCAATAACGACGCCCGTACTCTTACTTGACCAACTCCACTTTTAGTTTGTGTAAGTAAGTGTAGATGGCGTTGACTGGACACATGACCATGGTCATGGCCGAAAATGCCTTGAAATGTTCTCCGGTATGTCGCTGAAGCAAAGCGTCTCTAAAACTTACGTGGGGTGTTAGCTGGCTCCATCTGTTAGCGTTCTCGCTAATGATCAAGTCAGCCTCTTTCTAGCGCTCTCTTTATTGTGGGCCCCATCCCTCCACGTTTCACTTTCACATCTCACTACACCCTCGTTCACCACAGTTAATCAGGACATCCCTTTGCCTCTTCCCCGCTGCTACGACGCACTACCAATAACTACTGTTCACTCGACGGCGCTCCGCCATGTACTTGTATGTCTTGGACTTAGCGCAGCGCCGTGCCCATACTTTGTCCCCGTCCAATCATACTGTTTTTGTTTGGAATATTTGTAAATGTACAAATGATTCTTAAGTGAGCTATTTGGTCTTTGGCACAATGATATGTCACACATATTGTCTTCATTCTAATGTGTTTTTATTTCGACAGATGATGATGGAACAAGAATCCGGATTTTTATCCGACGAAAATACATCAAATGAGAAGTTAAGGTTACCTTTAATCCTGCAACAGATTCTACATGATTTGAATTCCTGTGGAATGTCAACTGTGATAGGTATGATTTCTCCAAAAATATGTCACGTTACACCTTTCCATAAATAATTAACATTAACAGCGAACCATTCAGGGTTTGCAACTTTTTACCGTTCGCCTGACTACGTTTACGTAGTAAAGAGGAAGTATTGCAATGCAGCGGCGGAAATCAGTGATTTCTCGACAGAAAAACTCATATTGTCGGACCCTGGTAACGAAAAAATTGATAAATCTTGTTTCTATACGCAATAAATTACTCTCTCTAACTCGTATAGTACGAATCAACGTTTTGTGTTTCCTTGGCGCCGAAAAATCGATTGACGGCAAAAGTCCATCCTTCCGTCCGTTTGTGATGAACGCAAGCTCCTAAACCGTTTTGACAATTTTCTCAGAAACTGATATCCCCCGATCAAACTGAACGAACTCGAGGCCTGCGAGTTTGAAACGGATATTTTTATTCTTGGGGATACTTTACATGAAGCCTGAAACACGTTTTCCTTTTCTTTTCTAAAATGGCTCCAATTTTTATTAAACTTTGTCCTCGGATAGCAGAAAGGACAGAATTTAATATAAAAAACTCATGTGTTGTGGCAAACGAGTGTGTCCTGTGCTAAATTGTAAAATGAATTCAGTAAAATACTTATTGGAAAAACCGTTTTCGCGACTCGAGTATGAGGAGAAACTTTTAATTGTTCAAAATAGCAGGCCGAAACCTTCATTAGTGTGTTAAAATCTCAGCGCAAGAAAAAAAAGTCGTGTTTACATCAGCGTCAATGGTAGTCATTACAAAAAGGACGCATGGTTGACTGATTCGAATGAAAAATTGTAGTGGTAGCCGTGTCTTTTCTCATCAGTTGTCGCTCAATGGAGTAGTTCTTGTTTCATTGAACTGTCTAGTCACAGCTTGTAATGAGCATAAAAAAGTTTGAATTATTTGAACTCACTTTACAATTTCCAAATGTCGGGATCACAAAGAATTGACCCTGCCTTACGTTATAAGCAAAAAATAGGTGATTTGTTACAGAAGTAAAAAGTCAATGAAAGTAGGTCAGTTTTAAAAAGATTGATTGATACTATGTTTTTTCTTAGAAAACAGGAGTGTCTATTTAGAGGCCATGACGAGTTAGAAAATTCAGACAATAAGGGATTGTCTTCAGAATCACAGAAATTCCTGCCTGATTATGATCCTGTTTTGAGTACTCTTTTTGAAACGAGTTCTGTTTTTAAGGACACTTCTCCCATGATAGACATACTGCCGTATCAAGTTGTTGCACCGGGAGAGGTGGCTCAGTGCATCATCCGATGTCATTGCAGTGCCTCTGACCGGTAGGTCCAAGGTTCTATGCCCGACGGTGGCAGGATTTTCGGCACTAGCTTGCCAGTTAGATCGAAATCAGTCGTTTGGGGCAGAATTATAGGCGCTGGCTTCTCTGGCACTGGCGCTCTGATTGTTAGTTTTCCGTGGTTTCTCCAATGAACATCAGGAGAATGCCGGAGCAGTACTCTAACAAACGGGCCACGGACCATGCGCGATCTTTCCTTTTCCTTTCCCTTTCAGCAGAAAGCGCCGCACGAAGATTGCAAGATGCCACAAACAATCTTCTAAACTGGTGCCGGTTAAACGGAATTACGATAAATGCAAACAAATGCCAAGTAATATTGTTTAGTTGGTGAAGAGTATCACCACCCACTCCAATAGCTATCAATGGTGTTCGTCTCCCCTGGAAGAAACAAATTAGCTATTTCGGAATACAATTCGACAGAAAGCTTCTGTGGCAAACACAATGTAAGGAAGCGGCAAAAAAGATGGGCTCTCGCATCGCTCAGCTGTCACCTATTTTACGAGCTAAAAACATAACATGTAATACAAAAGCTTTGCTCTGCAAAGCATGCATTAGGAGCGCGGGCACTTATGCGTGTATAACCTGGGCTACAGCATCCGCAGGGAATATGCGCAATCTTACTCGTTCGGAGAACAGATTTATGAGAATCACGTGCCGTCCTGAACCAGGCCAACCCTTCAGCCACTATCTTAAGAAATTAAATATTCCCCCATCAAAAACTTTATTCTAGAAACCGCAAAAAATCAAATTGAATCCATCTTCTCTAGTACGACTTAAACCGAACTTTTTCAAAAATACGTCCAGTACTATAACAAAATGCCTGCAGCTGGGCGCAAACACTTCCCGTCTGACGCTCGCTGCCTCCAGCCACCGTAAACCAATGTCAATATAATTAACTAACCAAGTATTAATCTGTCAGCTTAAATCCCAAATGCGGAATAGCCGCAAACTACCTCAAACGTAACAAATTACCACTATCATTCCTTCCTTATACTATCTACTTCTCTCATTCTCAATTTTCAATTTTATTCTGCACCGCTCTGAGCAACTCCGCCGCGTCTCTCGACGCAAGAAAACAAGAATTTCGACTAAACAGAGTTATTTCCGAGGCCTCATACGTGAAGCGAATTATTTACTGCTGCTTGTAGCGGCCTACGCCGTTAGGCGCTCATCCGCTGTGGTCTTTTTGTAGAGTTTCGTCATTGAGTGGGCGTGGGACCATGCGCCGCGCGCGGGTGCGAGCTGGTAGGGGATTTTTTACTGTAATATTGGCGGTATTTATTGAAAAGGGGGTCTAGAGTGGAGTCTGTGAAGGCTTTTTCTATTTCCTTTTTGGCTTGGTCGTATATATGTCTTTTTATGTTCGTCATTTTGTGATTGTCGCGTATTTTGCAGTAGGGGGTCTCGGGTTCTGGTCAGTAGGCGATGCGTATGAATCTGTTTTCTGCTAATTCGAGTCGATTGAGTAGAGTTTTTGCTGCTGTGGCCCATGCGAAGCATCCGTATGTTCCGGCGCTTCGAATACAGGCGTAGTACAGAATCTTCTTTGTCTTGTCGCGTAGCGTCTTCGTTCGTAGTAGAGGTGCGAGGCGCGCGATCCTGCTGCCCATCTGCTTCGCTGCGTGCTCGCAATGCTTAGTCCAGGTGAGTTTTTCGTCGAGGATTACGCCGAGATAAGTTATGTGGGCACGCCACTGTATTCTCGATCCGTTTATTTCTATCGGGAGGGGCTTTTCTTTCCGGCCCCACGAGAATGTCATGGCTTGGCATTTGCTGGCATTTAGGATGAGCCCATTTAGCTTACACCACGATGTGAGTCCGTTAGCGGCTGTTTGTAGTCGTCTTATGGCTTGCTGCGCGCCTCAGTGCGTTGGCAGTGAAGACTATGTCGTCGGCGTAGAGGTATTCTGTCACGTTTGGAAAGGTTGGGAGATCATAAAGGAAGAGAGTGAAAAGTAGCGGAGAGAGTACTGCTCCTTGTGGGACTCCGGCGAGAATGTTGCGTTGAGAGGATAATTGTGATAAGTGACGGATTTGGAAAGTTCTATTTGTTAGGTAGCTGGTTAGAAGGAGGTGAAGATGTGGGAGAAGTTTTTGCAGTTTTGCTAGTAGTAGGCGGTGGTTTACTTTGTCGAAAGCGGCAGTGAGGTCGAAGAATATTGCAGGGAGTGTTCGAGAGAGTACTAGAACGGCCTTTTTTGAAACCGAATTGTGTGATTCGGTTCTGAGAGGTTGCGTCTAGGTGGGATTGAATTTTAGGTAGTAGAAGTCATTCGAAAATTTTTGATGTTTGTGATAGTAAGCTAATGGGGCTGTATTTTCCGGATCTCTGTGATTTTTTCTTGGTTTGCTTAGGAGAATGACCGTGGCGTGCTTCCACGCGGTCGGAAAGTAGCATAATCGAAGGTTGCGTTTAATATCTGTAGGAGAACTGTGATGGCGCTGCGTGGTAGGTGCTTTAGCATTCCGGCGTTTATTCTGTCTGGTCCGCTTGCGTTTTTTGTGTTCAGTTTTTTGATTTTGTCTTTTAGTTCGTCTTCTGTAATGTCGGTAAAAGTTTCGGGGCTATCGAGATTTACCGTAGTTACGTCTTTCAGTTCCAGAGGTCGAGTTTCGTTTGCCGGTACGTAGTTTCCGTGTAAATGTAACTGTTTGTCGGAGTCGGCGTGAATTTTTTGTGTATCGTTTCTGCGAAAATTTCAGATTTTCTGGCTGGGTCGTAAGTTTCTGTTTTGGTTATGGGGTCTCGGAGGGCGGTCACTGGGGTGCTGGCAGTTCGTAATGTCTTTTGTACTTTCCAGATGTCATGTCGGCGTTTTCGATAAATTTGTCCCATTGGTCGGCTCTAAATTCTTTTAATAATCTGGAAACTGTTCGTCTCGTTCTTTGAAAATGTGTTTTGTCCTTTGGGTCGCGAGTGGCGTAGTAGCGTCTTTGGGCTCGTCGTCTTTCCTGAATTTTGATTAGTATTTCGGTCGGGAGAGCGTCGCTATTTGTTTTTTGTTCTTCTCTGTCGGTGAATTTGTTGTAGGAGTAACGTAATTAAATCGGTGATTAAATCGGTCTAGTGCTGTATCGATCTCTTTTGTTGTAGTTAGGGGGTGCTGGGAGCTGTGGAGTTTGTGGACTAATCTGCCGCGGTAGTCGCGCCTGTTGGTGGATAGTTGAGAAGTATTGTGGGTTGCGTGGGGGTAGGCGCCGAGGTATAGTGCGAAAAGAATAGGGAGATGATCGGATTCTAGTTCAAACAGTGGTTTTGGAACTGTAGGTGTGAGAGAGGAGGAGTGGATGACAAGATCGAGGATGTCGTGGGGAATGTCGTTGATGAGGTGTGTGGGGCCGGATGGCGGTTGTAAAGAGATTGTCGGTGCGGAGTCAATGAAGTTGAATAACGTATCGCCGGCTAGCGTGTTTCGTCTGCAGCCCCATTCTAGTCGTTTTGCGTTTAGGTCGCCGGCGAGTTCTGTTGCCGGTCCTTGAGAGAATAAAGTGGTCAGGTCTGCTGAATGTAGTTGTTTCTTGGGGCTTTTGTAAGTCGATATGAAAAGTACAGGTCCTGTTGCAGTGCCAAGTTCGACTGTTGTCGCTTCAATTGTCTGAAGTTGTGGTGTTGGTAGTCTCGTGTGTGGCAGGTTTTTTCGTATAGCCTCAGAGAGAGAAGGATTTGTTGGGTTTGCGAAATGTCTCTTGTATTAGTAGTATTGCTATGTTAAAGTCGGTGCAGAATTGTTCTATGTCGCGTTTAGTCCGAGTAATTGTGCCTTGTGCGTTCCAGAACAGTTTTTTTAAAAAATGTCTGCAACAGCTTGAATTGCGTTTAAAATTTGTGTGAGAGTGTCTTCTGGTCCTTTCATAATGTCTGCTGCGGTCTTAAGTCCTTTTATCAGTTTTGGGAGCTTAAGTTCTTTTAGAATTCCGAAAAGTTCTTTGATGTCGGAGAAAGCGCCTGTCGGTGGGCTATCTGCAGTGCGATCCTGTTGGGTGGGTTGCCTACCCCAGGCGAAGTTGCTAGCGGGGCTCCGGCGTTGTAGTATGGAAAGTTTTTGTTGTTTGCTGTCAGATTTTGCTTAGGCAGCTGCTGCGCGTTCGTCTTTTAGTTCTTTAGCTTTCTGTAGTTGAGTCTGTCGGTTTTCAAGTATTTATAAGTAAGCAATGCATCCTCTGAAGTTCGCTGGGTGCTCTGCTCTCCGTCGCAGTTTGCACACTTAGGTTTTGAAGTGGTTTTGTCCGCGGTACAAGCTGAGGTGGCGTGATGCCCGGCGCATCCCATGCAATGCGAGGGGCGGCCGCATCCGTGCGTGGGCGTTCGAGGTGGAAGCACCACCCGCTCCCTCCGCTCCCGCACCGTCTTGCGCGCCGAGAGGTTGAAGCAGCCCGCTCTCTCCGCGCTCCGCGAGGCACGTAGCCGCGCCCGCCGCGCCGCAATCAACCAGGCAATTGAAAAGGCAACAGACCAAAACAAACAACCTAACGAATCACCAGAAACAAACCCGAAAACTTACGAAACTGACAATGCAGAAACGACAACCACACCAACACAGACGCAGACGAAACGGCCAAAACAAGGCAATATCGGCGCATTTTTTTGTAGACAAAACCTCTATCAAAAACCCCATCGAATTCTTGCAATTCGTGAAAGAAAAGACGGACAAACCCATCAGAGCACAACTGACGAAAACCGAACTGATCATTAGACCAAGCTCAATCGACGACCACCAGAAAATCAAACAATTACTACAGGACGCAAGAGCAGAAGCCGACTGCGCCTACCACTACCACAGAGCCATGACAGAAAGACGACACAGACTAATTATACGAGGACTAGACAAAGACATGCCTTGCGAGGAACTCTCTGCTGAAATCCAAAGCAAGAATATCACAGTACATCACCTAGGCGAATTAAAACGAAAGACAGGCGACAAACTAGAGCCGTTAGGCATCTATTCCATAGAAATAAACCACGACCAGATAACAATTCCGGGCCATCCGGTATCTGATGCAACTCCGCATCCAAATAGAAGAACCCAACAACAAGGACAGGACTCCTCAGTGCACGCAATTCCTGCCTCCAAAACGCTCGCGTACGCGGCAGGGCTCTGATTGGACCCCAGCGCCCCCCCCCCCCCAAACACCCCGGCGGAAGTGCGCCAATCACGGCGCAGGCCGCCCAGAACCTATATAAACCACCACACGACAGCGCGAGTCACTCCATAAGCTTAACAGCTGGAGCTCATGTATTCCACAAGATTGAATAAATTCCCGCCTCGCCAAGGTTATTGGCGAGGGGAAAATTGAAAACGCGAGTCAGTCTGAAGTCTGAAGTGGAAGCTGGGCTGTGAAGTGGTGAATAGCAGTGCAGTGATTGTGCTCAGTGTAGTGGACTGTGGCCAGTGCATCGAACTGTGATCACTGCTTAGGACTGTGCGATAGTGCTAGAGAAGTGAACAGTGTAAATAAATAATCAAGAGAAGTGAAGTGTAAATAAATAATCAAGAGAAGTGTAGTGAATATAAATAATCAAGGGAAGTGTGACGTATAATCAAGTGTTTTTAGTGTTTGTGTTAAGAAACAAAATAAACGTTTTTGTTATAATAATACTAGAGTTTTAATTCACCACCTAGAATCGTAACAATACAATCATATATTCTATTTAAAAAAAAGAGTGAAAAATTAGGTTCCTGGCATATGCATTGAAGAAAATGTGAGAGAGGGGAGGGGGTGACCGCTTCCAATGACGTCTTGTAATAAGAAATTCTTCAAAAGGCACCAATCAGATAAATGTTTGTTGGGCCACTATCTTAAAGGTTTGAGAGAGTAGTAGTTCATGTTGCTTGGTGGTCATTCAGCAAATGATTTAGTCAAACCTTTAAGCTGGAAAGCTGGAAAATATTTTTTAAGTTTTGAAAAAAGAACGTGAGAGATAATCAAACAATTGCTTAAGTACATTTCATTAGTTGTATTGTCAATAAATTTTGTTTATATGATTGAATTTTTAAATACAAAAGGAGTGAAAACGGGTTTTTCAGCATGGAAAATGTAAGAGGAGTTACCGACGTTCTCCATGACTACCTACGGTGACGTCACGAAACAGTCAGCAGGCTTTATATCTCTAGGAGGTGGTGCTTGAATGACTTTATGAGCAAAAAGCTTCCAGGAATTGCACGAATGAGGTAGAATTTCTAATAAAGATCAGTAAATACTGTATTTACCTATAGACATTCATTCGTACAGTTTTTCTTGTGAACTGAAGATGAACCAGAAGACTGGTTCTCAGAGAAGGTTTGCTCAGACTGCTTCAGGCTTTGTTTAATATGTGAAACAATTCTATACAAAATTTCTGCTAGTCATATTCAACAAAAAGTTCACTTTTTTCTGAAAATTTTCAAAATATAGTAAGTAACCAAAGTTGCAAAAGACGGAGTAGAGGTGGGAGAACTAGATTCAACTGATGAAATTGAAAATCATGGCCAAAGAAGTAAAAGGCAAAAAGTTGACAAGGAAGAGCCCAGGAGAGCTTTTTATGAAATATTACACACACTTATGTTCTAAATAAAATTAAGATTTAAGCAGCAGAAAAAAATTGAAATTTGTATCCCTACTAGATTGCAACAACTTTATTTCTTATAGAAATTATTTTCCTGAACGTCTTGTCTGTGTTGCACTTAAAGAACAACACATTCACTTTTTTGACTGTCCGCCAAAAAATTGAACTGAAATTGTGTATTGTCAAGAACGTGAATATCTGAGCAACTGTCATTGACATCATTTTCTACTTTAAGCAACACAAACTGGATGTAGTATTTAGTGAAGTTCACAAATAGTTGCAACTTATTTTAACTTTTCCATAAAAAAAAACATCGTCGGTAGAGATTTTCAGCACTAAAAAGAATTAAAACCTATCTTCGGGTCACTCAAGGACAGGTACGACTCAGCAATCTGGGGAATCTATAAGTTGAAAAGGATATGCTTGTGAACTTGAAAGAGAAGAAGACAGAAGAATTCTAGGACAATGTAACAAAGAAGTTAATCGAAAAATCAAGAGCATATTTCGTGTTCAAACGTCAGTACTATACAGCTTGAAATACAACCAAGGAATATTTTTGTGTATCTTTTTATTTTATTGCTCCAAATTTTAAGCTTCTATTTTAACATTTTATTATAATCTTATTTGAGAACACTAATTATGGATATTTGTGTATTAAAAACTGAAATGCGTCTTTACACATATTTCGAAAAATCTCTAGTAACATTTTTAATATCCTGAGAAAAAGAGCTAGTCCAGAATCAAACGCCACTAGTCTTCCTTTTTCCTGGACAACAATGCTGATTTCGACTCCATAGCTTTCAGCTTATTGAAGCTGAAGCGTCCAATCAGTTTTCAATTTTTGTGTAAATGTTGCATTTTTTTACATCTTATAATAATTGTTTTTCGGTTATCTGCTTGAGATAAAAACCTGTTTTCTGCTCATTTTCAAATTCGCATACAACCATTATTACTGAAAAGATACATTTTATATTAGGCAAAACTATAGATAATGACATAGACACGATGCTTTACGTCCTCCCTTGCTATTGTATAGCGTCGTTTTCTAATATTCTTCACTTCTGCCAGAAAAGGTAGGGCGTTAATGGTATTTTTCTACAATAGTAACAAAAGAAGTGTTAAGTATTTTGTAACTTATTTTCTAATTACACGATTCCAGTTCGTCACTGTTCTCTTATAAAATTCAAGCTGCGATCGTACGTAACAAAAAGAAATAAAAACAACCATTAGTACGTGTGGCTAAACATCTACTAGTAACTCACCGAACTTGGAATACATGTTTGTTGATATGGTTGAGATGTACAAAATTTCTCTACATTAATATCTGGCAAAGATCTGAGCGTCCGGCTTGCTGGGTCAATGGGTCACGATATATTATAATCCTTATTACCTTTATAATGGATTATAGGATCCGCAGACTATACAGCGCAGCTGGGAATCTGAAATAGAATGATTCTATTCCTAGTTCATTACTGTTTGGATTGACTAAATGAAAGATCACTTTCTTTTCTAAAGAACAAAATTTAACAAAGTTTATTGTTACCTTTTAGCAAACAATTTAGTGCATTTACAATTTTATACCACGGTTAACTTATCTATTCTTTGTTGATGTCCCTCGTAGACTTCTCAGTCGAAATATCTTGAGCTTGCTGTAGTCCAAAGTCCCAAGAAATCCTCTTCTGCCCCTATCCAAGCTGGTCTCAAACTATCAAAATTATCAGTCCCGATTACGTCCTATGACATAGTCCCGAAATCTATTACTCGATTACCACTCCCGACAAAGTCCCAATTTATGCATCAATATTACTTCCACATGCAATATCTGCAATATCATTTACTGTCCTTAAAATTTCACGATCTGATAACCCGATTCTGACTATCTGTATTATACTCGTTCCCTCTCACGAACCTACGATCAGTTCAGAAACGCGATGCCGGTCAGAATCAAATCTTCCTGCATGATTCACCCTCGAAGACTTCGAATTAAACTACCTTCTTCTTTTTTCATAACATTTGACCGACCTATGGATTGGCTGGGTGAGAACCCAGCCAATCCATACGTTCGTTATATTTTGGTGTAGCTGACCTTTCGATCGTCTAAACTTCTTCGCCCAATCCCAAATTTTCTTCTTTCGGCATCCAGCTACCTCTTAATGCATTTACAAAAAACAAAAACTACATTGTTTATTCACGGTCGTTCCTAAGCCCTTGCTCTCGTGATATTTCCTAATGCATGTTCCACAATATAGTCTACAAATAAATGTTAGTTTATTTTCATGTGACATATCGGTATGTTACATGGTGATTGGGGAAAACATTTACTTGTCCGCGTTGTATATTGGCCTCCAAATACGGGACTGTTGTCAGAATTAGAGGAAACACTTTCAGAATTCACAGATAAGTATCAAGATATTATTATAATGGGGGATTTTAATTGTGACTTAAAAACTCCCATCACAAAATCTGCCACTAACTTTATTCATACTTCAATTCGTATAATTTGCAAATATTAAAATTGAATCCTACTCATAGCTCATCTAAAGCAGAATCGTGGATTGATCACTTGATTGTTTCAGATATTTCCAAATGGCTATATGGTCAAGTTCCTGTTCCGGGTATTTCAAACCATGATTTACTCTTTGTTGTATACTCGTCTAAGTGTACTAATACAAAAACAAAACAATCAATTACCGTGATTACAGAAACTTAGATTTTACAGCATTTCAAGTCGACAGTGAACGTGCACCTTGGCACCAAGTTTACCAACAATATTAGTAGACTCGAAAATAAACATGTTCTATGAAATCATAACGAATCTTTTTAACAAGCACGCTCCATGGAAAACTTCTCGTGTCACACGGCCTGCTGTTCCATGGCTTACAAATGAGATAAAAGTTCATATGAAAGTTAGAAATTCCGCATATAACCGTTTTAAAATTACTAAAACCTATGAAAATGAAAAGGCGTATAAAAAACAGAAATTTCGTAAAACAACAAGTCAGAAACGCTAAGATTCGTAATTATCATAATCTTTTCCAAACAAATTCCAGTATGAAGGTAGTATGGAACACTTCGAAAAACTTAGGAATCTGCAAACGTAAGTCAAATGACAGTTCATTAGAAATTCCCCTTAGATGACCTAAATGATTATTTTGCTTCCGCTACACATAAAACAGACCCTATTATTAAAGAAAACACATTTCACTCTCTGGAATCACATGCTTCTCGCTTTGACGACCGTTTCTATTTCAACAATGTTGACTGCCAAGAAGTCGAAAAAATAGTGAAGGCACTCAAATCAAATTCAAAAGGCTCGGATGATATAACGGCAAAGTAATTAAAAATGGTTTTAAAAGATGCTCTCCCAGCGCTTACTCGCGTAATAAACTTTTCTTTAACAACCGGATATTTTCCCCGTGTGGAAACTAGCTTACATACGTCCCCTCCCGAAATGTTTAAATTCGTTAAATCTTTGTGATTATCGACCTATTAGTATATTACCAACATTATCCAAAGTCGTCGAAAAAGTTGTGCATCAACAGATAAACAAGTATCTCGCCATAAATGATGTTCTCAGTAATTTTTAATCTGGTTTTAGGGAAGGTAGAAGTACGCAAACGGCTTTGCTACGAGCACCGAAGACATTCGTCAATCTCTGGATGAAGGCAATATAACAACGCTAACGCTTTTAGATTTTAGCAAGGCCTTCGATTCAGTAGACCATGACGTGCTTCTGGCAAAATGTAAATGTCTCGGTTTTTCTGATTCTACCTTATCGTGGATTTCAAGTTTTTTAGTAGACAACACGTCGTAGTTGTAGAAAATACTTTCTCGTCAGCTAAACCAGTTTCAAGTGGAGTGCCACAGGGCTCCGTACTTGGTCCACTTTTCTTTCTTATCTATGTAAATGATATCCCGTCGGTGCTGTCAAGATGCAATCGCATGTATGTATGTACGCAGATGACCTACAGATCTACGTCAGTGGGAAACCTTCTGAAGTGGCTCATTTAATTAGTAAAACAAATCAGAATTTAGCCTCTTTACATGAATGGTCAGTGAGAAACGGCCTTAAGATAAATCCATTAAAATCTCAATTAATTATAATTGGCTCCTGTTGGTCCCACAAAGCACTTAAAAATCTAAATGTTCCTCATATCGTACTGGATAACACTACTGTTCCTCTATGCTCTCAAGTTAAAAATCTCGGTCTGACCATCGATAAATTCCTAAATTGGGAACCTCATGTTCGGGACACTTGCTGCAAAGTGTATGCTTCAATGTACGCACTCAAATGTGCTTACAAATGCCTTCCACCCGAAACCAAAGAACTACTAGTAAAATCCCTCTTGCTTCCCCTGCTTGATTTCGGTGACATTGTGTACGGTAACGTAAAGAAATCAACCGCTGACGCTCTCCAAAGAGTTCAAAATGCGTGTGTTAGGTTTCAATATAATATCAGAAAGTATGATCACATATTGGGATACTACAATGCAAATAACATACTAAACTTGAAAGCCCGACGCATGTTTCATTGTTTGTGCATTTTCTACAAAATATTAAGTACTGGTGTACATACTCTCTCATAATACATACTCTCTCATAAAGTACTGGTGTACATACTCTCTCATAGTACATACTCACATAAAATTTCCTATCTTAAAACAAAAAGATTCGAGAAATCTTTGCTATGCAATATTCGTAAAAGTAACACCAACTTTTACAATAAATCTTCCTTAGTAGCAACGACCAGAGAATAGAATAGCCTTCCAGTAAATGTAAAACACTGCGATCATTCAAAAAACATTTAAATACTCTTTTTCTGAGCTGATATTGTATGATATGAAAGTGTGTACTAACTTTGTTCGCATTTGTAAAGTAAATGTAATATTTTATACCGCTTATTAACAGTTTTTTCTCCATTTTTTGTATTTTCTTAAGTTAGTTTTTAAATGAGTTCAAAATTGTAAGTTACATGTAATTTTGATATGGCTTTTTAACAGTTTTGTTCTTTTCATTGGTTTCTTAAGTTATTTCTTAATTTAATTAACAATAGTATAATTAGTCTAAATTAAGTCTATTATAGGGTTAGAAGGTTTTTTGTGTTATCTATTAGTAACTTCTAATTCATTATTGTTTCACTTTGTCATGTCTCTGACTAAATACGTCTTTTCCCTTAGTACGTGAGGTTGTAAATTAAAATCGGCCCTAAGCTGTCGTCCTGGCCGGGTGGTTGTGTGCGTTTTCATATTGTGTTTTATGATTCATTAATGTATTTGAGATTTTTGTTAACATTTGATACGTTGCTAAAATTTTATTCGGGCACACCTTTGATTTTTCAGGTCAGTAATGGTTGTTTTTAAAATTATCTTAAATATATTATTTTGTTGCTCAGTGTTGAAGAGCATGCCACTTCCTTTGTTTTCCCTCGTCTTCCCCGGCCGCTGAAGGCAAATGCTGAGACATTGTATTCTTGCCGCGTTTGTGAGCCCAGGGGCGTTACATCTGTAAGTTGTATTCTATTTTTATTTACTAAAATTATCTCTGAATAATGTTTCAATTCTTATCTATAAATTTATATATTACGTGGTAACTTGAATGTCCTGGTGAAACTTCTCTCCCATCTCGTCACTAACATCACCTAGGGTGGGGTTGTCCAATTGGCGTCCCGCGATGTCATTTATTGTGGTCCGCGAAAGGGTATTTGTCAAAAGTGAAAATTTCCTTGCATCCTTATCGGGCGAGAAAATTGCGTGCGTAGCACACGCTGCCTCTCGGGATCAACCCCCCCTAATGTAAAAATAGGATAAGTTTAGATGTAGGAATTTCTTCCAGTAATTAAGATTTTCAAAATCATTTCAATGTCTTTCACTGCGTTATGCATGGTACGGCCTGATATCACGCATGGTTCAAATAATGTAAATATGGCCCGCAACCATATGAAAGTTTTAGTTGTGGACCTCGAGACCTTGCAAGTTGGACATCCCTGACCGATGTTGTATGGAAAAGTCGAAATGTGAATGCAGGAATTGAAGTTTTAGTGACATGCATTATCATTTGTCTTGATATGCATGTAGTAATTCCTGCACGCCGTCTTCGTGATGAGAAGATATTTTATTTCTACGAAAAAGTGCAAAAGACACAAAACCTTTCCATGACCTCTTTCCGACATCACTGTCTTTCTTCAAATATTGGGTCCTTTAATAGCTTAATAGTGCCAAGTAATGGTATTTTCTGTTGCAAAACTCTTTCTATAAAATTAGAAACTTTGTCAAGCATAAAAAAGAAAAGTAATATTAATTTAATAATTATATTTAATGTATTAGTTACCTACTGTGTAATTCTAAAAACTAAATGTGGCTGTAACGAATATTGTACCTCATCTTCTGGGTGAGTGACCACCATCTCGAAGAGGTTTCTCGTCCTGATTTTCCTGACATTCGGACATAAATATAACGTTCGTATCTATGCACGTTTTCTAGAGTTCAGTGGAGAAAAATAGTAGTTTTCAAAGTGACGTTCTCCATGTTCTCGGGACTGTATGTCGATTCCTCCACGAAGGGCACAGTGAGGGATAATAGCAAAAATGTGTTGCTGATATTTGTTACACCGGAACAAATATTTTCTAATCAGTTCATGCCGAAAACGCTCGTTTCCATCTGTCAGGGTAGAGACTACAGAATTTAAGAAAAAAAGCATAGAATGCACTTCTCCCCATAGGATGTCACACAATTTTAAACTGTTGTTGATATTAAATAAAGCACGCGGAACGTAATTTTAAGTGTATTTTATTATGATATATCTGATACCACAAAAACTATTGAAACTCGTGGTGCTACAGCATCACAATCTTTATCGCATTATTTCTAAATTTGAAATTTTCGAAAATTCAGAAAGTTCGACGAAAATGAGACGTGTGCCATTCTTGTGAGCGTCCCTTGTTTTATCCGTTGAAAAATTTTTAAGGAAAAAATTGAAGCGGTTTTTTAGAAAATAATTGTTTAAAAATTGCAGCCGCTCTGACTGGAAGGTTCGAGTCCCGACGGTGGCAGGATTTTAGGCACTAGTTGGTCTGCTAGGTCGAATTCAGTCGCTGTCTTAAGGAGAATTCTAGCGGCCGGCTGCTCTGATCGGGAGTTTTCCGTAGTTTCTCCGATCAACACCATGCGAATGCCGGAGCAGTACCCTAACAAACGGGCCACTGACCGCGCGCGATCTTTCCTTCCTCTTCCTTGTATCCTCACCCCTTACTTACACTTACATGCACTACACTATCACACGTGCCGGGAGACTGGTCGTGAATTAGAACTTGTCCAGGCTGGGGCGGTGCCCTGTTGGTGGGAGATACCTGGTCGATGATAATAACCCCGCTAGCTGTCAGTAGGCCGGCACCAGATCTCACCAGATAGCGGGGAAAGACCACAGCCACCTCCCGAGCAAAAATACGCACTACACGTACGGGACTAATGACCATAGTAGTTGACGCGCCCGGAATTAGTGGCAGTCAATCAATCACAAATTACGCGAAAACTACTAATATTTTCGAAAAATTGTTCAGAACCTTATTTGAAGATCTGTATTCAATGAACAGTTTTCATTCATGAAAAAATCTGTATCATCAATATTGTTGTTGTAGGAAGACATCGCAAAAATGTAAACAATTTGCAATTTTCGAAAAATCAAGTATTTCAACGAAAATGAGACCTTCGCCCTTTAAGCATTCCTTACGATATCCGAGGACACTGTGTAACAAAAAAATTGGAGCGATTTTAGGAAAAATTTTGATAATATTAAGCATCATGTTAAGTACCTCCAATAATCAAAATATCCGTTTCTAACTCAGAGGGCCTCGAGTTTCTTTAAATTGATAGAGGAATATCAATTTTAGAGAAAATCGACGGGCGCTTACTTTGACCACGGACCGACAAACAGACATTTTGCCGTCAATGGATTTTTCGCTATCAAAGACCCACAAAACGTGGATTCTGTCTACTTAAGGTGTTAAAGGAAGTAATTTACTGTATGTAGGGTCATGACTTATTTCCTTTTTGTATACTAGGATCCGGTTATACGTTTTTATGTCCAACATTCGCGCATTCGTTTCCGGCGCTTGATTACAATCTTTTCTCTTCCTAGGCAGTAATGGCGACACTGCCAGAACAGAGATCTGTGTATTAAAAAACAATAGTCTGCCGAGTATCTGGCCTAATGTGGCGGAAGGGCAGGCCGGATAACAAAAATGCTGGATAGGCCGGAGTTTTCTCGAACTCATTTCTTTGCCCCACCAATACCAGAAGACAACCAATACCCCAATTTTCTCGCTTCTTATTTAGCACGGCGCCCTCCATTTCTCTGAAGCCACGAAGAATGTGAACGCGTCCGCCGCCCGGTGAATCATGGAAGCAGTGGTTGACAACGTGACGACTTAAAATAGCAGGCTCCACACCGATGGTTTGTTAATGTTTATGCACTGTACTGCACGTTTCACGTATTTAGTAGAAAAAGGAAGCTAAAGAGTATAAACTATTCACATTTTGACATAAATTCTCTAATGCCTGACTTAGATGTAAAGAACATTAACAAAACATTAACGTAAATCGTAGGTAAATTCTTTAGAAAATTGATTCAAACTCATTTTATTTTACATTGGTAAAGGATTACAAAGATATGCAAAGGTAGTCTAATGATAAGAATCAAAAGTTACAGTTTTTAATTTTTGAAAAAGTCTGTAAAAGATGACTGCGTCTGCATTTTAGCTCTCTATGCGACGCAATGTCCCTTCACTTACGCAAACAGATGACATCAGATGGCGTTGCTTTTTCTTGCTGTCTGATATACTGCAAGTCTTTTTCTTATCTTGAGTTCTTCCGCAATCGAATTTCTCCTGTTATCTAAGGGTTACTGCTTCTCTTCTTCTATTACTTCTCCTTGTGTCACAATATCAATGATATGCCAGTTATTTCATCACCTTGGTCGTTTGCCATCCATTCCGTGATGTCCTCTCAGTGATATCCTCCCCGCCCGGCACTTTTTCCAGCAATGAACAAGTTTAGAGTCTTCATCTGCCACTTCGGTTTGCACATTGGATCAGGGTTGTAATGTCCATCTTTGTGTTCTAAAAGAATTCCCCAAGACCTTATAAGTGATATGTTTGGAATCTCTTCCCATACTTCCGTCGACCACCATATGACATACAACAAGCCAGTCTTTTTCAGAGCGATTACTTAGTCTTAATTATTATCAATCGTTGATAGCAATGCATTGAGAAGACGCCAGCGATATTTTTTCCTTGGCTTTTTAAGGACTCCTTGGTTCAAAGGCTAATAAACAGCTGTTTCGTTAGGTGGCAAAAATGAAACTTTCATATCTCCATCTGTGAGTTCATCAGTGGTCGGATGCAAAGATACATTGTCGAGAACTAACAGGTTTTTTCTTGGCTAATTGTTATTTTTCAAATGTTCTTCTACAGTTAGTATGGATTCATGTTGGAACCAGTTTTTCAACATTTCTGAATTCATCCATTCTTTATGTTTGTAATATAGGGGAATTGGTACTGCGACCCACCCCTCCGCCGGCTAGCTCAGAATGGGTTTTCAAGGTGGGCGCAAAATAAAAAAATACAATTAGAATAGCGGGGATCAGGGTCATGTGGGCCGTTGTGGATTGAATGCATTTACACAGAAACTCAAGTCGAATCACTTTCCACTTACTTAAGTATATTCTAATTAAATTGCTGTTACAGTCAATGAACATAAAACACTTTACATATACAAGAATTTTGTCTTGCTGAAAAAAAAGAAAACAACTTACACTCTCAATAATTAACTACACTGTTTCCTTTCTCTCATTTAAATCAATTTCAAAGAATACTTAAAACTTTGCCTAATCATTCCAGTCGTAAATTCCCTAGTTGCAACTTTACAATTAGCTAAGTTTTTCTTGAAAGAAAAGATTGATTCTATTGTTTACAGAATATCGGTATAAAGAACCTGTACTAATACTTTCTTTCCGAAACAAATTATTCCTTCTAATATCTACAAATTGTTCAAGTTGGCACGACCTTACTGTGTCTTTTCACGGCGTAGAGAAACCTACGGCGTCGACTCTTCCAGTCGCTCGGTGTCCTTGTCCTTGCAGCTCGGTCGGGAGCAAAGCCGCCCTCTGCAGAACCGCACGGTCGCCCCTTTCCAGTACCGTTGTTCAACTCACGATGTGGCCTCCGTCTCGTTTTCCGTTGATACTCTTTTCGTATTCTTTTATAGAATGTAACTAGCTTTTAATTCCATATTTAAAAGAATCTACAATACGACAACTGAGTCTATCGTATAAGAAGAATAAATATAAAAATAAAAAAAACTGCAAAGAAAAGAAATGAATGGCCTCGTTAGTTTCATGCTATTCACACTCCTCTCTCTTACAAAGATTTTAAATGCGTCACTTATACTTTCATCCTTTTCCTGATGAATTGTTTTAATGCCTTGTAATATGATAATTACCTCCTCGAATGTCTTGAAGAGTTTTTATCGTAGATGCAGTCCTGAAGTCCGTAGCAGTACGAGGTGCCGCCTTCTCGTGATCGGTAGGTCCTCACTCTCCAGCTGTTACTTCAGAAAAGAAAGCTTTCTTTCTCCCGACTCTCGGTGTCGCATACTCTACCGAGACGCTCCCTTTATGGATATAGTTCGTAGTTTTCATTTTCGGATTGTATTCATGCGCGTTGGCGCGCGTTCAAACAGCTCATCTTATTCTTGAATATTGATGTGCTCCGTTTTCCGAGACCTCGGCAAACGGATGGTCACAGTACCTGATTTTTTAGTTCTTTAAAAGCTCTAGGTTTCTTAGATTTTGTAATAATGTCAACCGAAACTTGTGATTGCCGATTGCATTGCTGTAAGCCAAAATTTTGTCTCGTTCCTTGCTTTGCTGGTGCAGCCGTTTCTTTTTTCAATGCAAGTGTTTTTGCAGGGAGCATATAATAATTATACGTGTCTCGACGCAGTTGTATAACTGCTCCTCAGAAATTCCCTCTTTTTCTATAAGTTTCAAAAGATGGCCTTTGTACGCAGGTCACCTTATCAGTAGATAATGCTTCCCCATGTACGGTAATTTGACGAATACGTTTTCTCCAGATATCTAACCATCCATCACTGGCAGTAAACTCTGAATCTTGCCCTTCTATTTGTCGCTTAAATTCCAAAGCTTTTTCCTGCAATATTGGCCCAGTTTCAGGTACACCTTTTCCTCTTTAAGTGTTCATCCCACAAAAATAAAACTTCAACTTCGTTATGCTTACCTTCCAGTATGTTTTTTCTTTTATTCACTTCCACTAGTTGTATGTTCCACACCACTTTTCTATTTCTGCTCGATTTTTTTCCTGTCCTCCAACTGTACTTTTCCTATCTCCGAAGTTTGCTGTTACACCAGAGTAAAAATTCCCTCTAGTTTTTTTCGTTTATCTGTTTTAAATTCATAATACTTCTCAGTAAACACTTCGAATACTGTACTGTTATAATCAGGAACAGCGGCAAACCTACTTTATTAATGTCCGCTACACAGACGAAACAATGAACAAGGAGCAAACGCTATTTTTCTATCACCCCTTGTATTTTGCACACATCACTTAGCAGGATCGTAGCAGACTCCCGCCTTCAGTGCCTTGGCAATGTAATTTGTTCCTCATTTAGTTACGATAAAAGAAAACTGGGCGAGATAGGTCGGAGACCGGACAGTTTTAAACCGGATACTCGGGAGACTACTGTAATTCTTTTTATACTTTAGAGTTTTTCCTCTTTAACGGTGCTAGTTCTTTTTCGTTTGTCTTTTAGGTAGTTTCCTTTAGATTGTGATAACTAGAGCTCGGGCATTTAGGCATCAAAAAAGTTGAAAATATGCAGGCAAATAGACACTAAAACATTAAAAAAATAGGCAGGAAAATAGGCATTTTTGTTGAAAAAAAGAAAGAAACCCACGTCAATAAGCACACTAAAAGCTTTAATATTAGAATCTACACAATTACATCACTTTCTCCTATTAAAATAATTAAAATATAATTTTATTTATAGTTCAGAGTGACTATAAAATTTTAAAAAATCCGAATTTTCAATAGTGAACGAAGTCCGTTCATTCAAAATTATTTAATAACAGGAGAATGTTTTTTCCAGCTCATATGAAGCTGGCGAAGCACCAGGCGAATGCCGGAGCAGTGCCCTACCAAACGGGCCACGGACGGCGGCGCGATCTGTCCTTCCCATTCCTTGTCCTATCCTCTCCCTTTTACACACTTACACTTACATGCACTACACTACCACTATTCCGGGAGACCGGTCGGGAGCTTAGAGCTTGTCCCGGCTGGGGTGGTGCCCCGCTGGTGAGAGAGTCCAGGTAAGGGGGAAACCTCACTATCCAACGGTAGGTCGGCGCCGGATCTCGCCTTCCAGTGGGGGAAAATCACCGCCATCTCCCGAGAAAGAAAAAACATGCACTACACGAACGGGACTAATGACCAAAGCAGTTGGCGCGCCCGGAAACGAAAAAATCAATTAATCAAAAGTGCAAAAGCGCCTGCAAGGGGGTTTACGGCAAAAAGTTTGTCTCTGCTGAATGAATGATGCTCTGATGAATCGATTCTTTTGTAATTGGCTTAGGGAAATGAAAACATATTCTTAGATAAATGTGTAGGATGTTATTTAAGTAATTCAGGAGAATGCAAATAATTTCCAGTGTATTACATACTACATTTACATTTTTTTTTTGTAGGGGAATTAACGTTCTAATTTTCCAAGCATGTTTGAAAATTGTTGCTTTTATATACATTCACACAACATAATTTCCTAAGGTAATCCCAAATTGACAACTTATTTCAATGAGTAGTTTCTAGTTGATTAAACACACTTTTTTCATCTAATGCAAAGTCTAATAAGAATTTAAAATTTTTCTGTAGAAAATGTGAAAAAAGGTACAAAGTATAATTATTAAACTACATTATTAGTAAAGAACGTTTTCAGAATTGCAAGAATTGTAATTTCTGCCGCACTGAAAACTCAGTTGTAACTTGAAAAAGTCCAATTCAAACGAAGCGCCTGTAATGTATCTTTTTTCATTGAAAATTAGTTTAAATTGTAAAGTGTTAATCACGCCTAATTGGCAAATAAACTTACGTCACATTCTACTGTGTAATTTTCAATTTCTTATTCCGGTTATGTTGAGATGCGTCATAAAAATTGCTTTTCCAGTTCCCATTTTAACTTAATTTTAACATTAGGGTGTTAACTAAAAACTCGCGTTTGGATAAATGTTGCATATCTTGACTATTGTATTTTTTCTATTTGTGTTGATTCTGTTGTGTTGAGCTCGCCACAATTAATTATCACCTCCACTACTTTACGTTATGATGCATTTAAGAGCAATGAAATAATTGTTGAGCGTTTTATGTCTCATGCTACGAACCAACTACCTACACTACGAAACCCAGAAGAATTCTGGCGATGTTGCGTAGCCACATCTCAACCACACAGCAGGATACAAAATGTAAAACGAGCGTTGCGACGACGCTACAATGCAATTGCGTAAATCGTCATAACGATTTGTGACAATTCTGTAGGTGTGTCTCAGTATCCGTTCGCTTTTGCCTTGTAACAAGGGGACCTTACGCACAGTCACTGGTCCACTGGAGCACTCGTAATCGTATTTCCAACTCACTGTTAGAAACTTCCTAAACTTTTTCATTTCCTTGCTGAATTTGTAGTTTAGATATGTATTGTACAGAAACATTTTTGCTCATTGGTGATCGTCGAACGGACCGTGTCGAACACCAGTGGAAAGGAAATTGAAAACTCGTATTTGCTTCATAAGGTTCGGAATGTTTTCAAACGTTATGAACCAACGGCTGCAATGGAAGTACTCGTGTCTAGGGTGATAACAGACGTTATCAATCCGGGTACAATAAACAAACGTTATCAATCCGGCCCACTCAATAAAATAGCCGCACACTGCATCATTCATTGACTTTAATGTTTAAATTATTGACAGAAGGTAAAATGTGTTGTTTTTTTTGTTTCATGAAATGCCTCTGTGTGGTGGTCTAGAAGGTACTACAACAATGCATTTGAAGGTGGTTAAAATTTCACCTGATCCTCCTCCAATATTTGACCACCTAGTTCCAATATTCACTGTGAACAGAAACAGTTTTCGGGAGCAACAGTGGGATTTGACAACTCAACAGGTATGGCGTTTCGTTTCTTAATTGTAAAATGAATTAAAAAGGGCTTTTAGCGTGCCAATAAGATTAACAGATGATTAAAAACATTTTATTAGGAAGTGTGAACTTAATATCGTAATACTATCCATTTTTTCTCAGATACATGTTTTAATGTTCTTCAGTTGCCACTGATAAAATTGATAAACTGTATTTTAGTAGTATTAGGTATGTTATTGTATGTATTCAAGGCCATTTCGCACGCCCCTATTGATGGTCACCCCGATCCCGTAAGTTTGACGCCGGCAGTGGTCGCTGAAGCGATCTGTGACGCAGAGGGTGGCTCTGAAGAAGGACCAGGAGAGAAGGGAGGAGGAGGGTTCCCACTCACCCCCACACCCCAATGATGTCACCCCGATCCTATAACTGACGTTAGGAGGATGGTTCCCACCCACCCCTACACCCTGCGTGGTCAGACGCAAGAGCAGGCCTCATGGCCTGGGTCTCGCCATATAAAATAAGACATTCATTCATTTATTCACCCTCATGGATGGCGTCTCTCCGATCCGATTGTGACGCCAGCAGTCGTCGGTGAGGGAAGACTAACGTCTGGCAAGGGGAGGAGGGAAGTGTCCCCATGCCCCCACCCCGATCCCGTTACAGTGACGATGCAGAAGGAAGGCTGTGACGTCTCCAAGGGGGAGAGGGAGGGGTTCCCTCACCCCGAAAGGGGAGGCTCTGCTTGCTTCAGAAACGCCTTCCGGCGACAGCTGGGATCGAACCGTAGCAATTTTCGGATTACGAGCCAAACGTGTTGATCGCTACGCTATCGTGGCAGGCGCGTCAGAGTAGAAGAGGTGGATGCGTTTTTTCACCACCATCCGCTGAGGCTCACCGTGTCTATCCGGGAGACACCAGCCCGCTCTCTCGCGGCCGTCGGAGGAAGTGGAACCGCGCGCACGTTTTGTGGGTTTGTGGAGGAATAGTTAATAATGGGAACCAAGGAAGGGGAGGGGTGCAAACACAATGGAAGACTGGAGCAAAGATAGTGTGCGTTCAATATGCATTCAAATTGTGAATATACAAATTGGAAAAAATATGATTCGTGATGGAAACACTCATGTGAAACTCGGCGCGCGTCGCGTAGTTCCTCCTCTATTTTGAGTCGTGGGCACCGTCGTGGGCGTCGTTGCTGGCGGCACGAGACGCATGGATCATGCGGAAGCGACGGACTAGCGCGTGTACACGTCCCATTGTGATCTTCTGTTTGCTGCACTATGTGGAGTTTCTTTGATACTTTTTGTGTTCGGCCGAAATTTTCGTTCTTTAAACGTGATACAATCCTGGGACGAGGAGCATCCGTGGGACAAGGACGATCGCATCTCGACCGTGGACGTTGCCCCACCATCACCATCGAGACGCGAACGAGGGGCGAGGACGAACATTTCAACCGCCATCACCGCCGCCACTGGCCCACTGTCATGAACGCATAACGATTCTTTTTCTTGCGAACTACCACCGCCACGGTCCATCGACCTACCAACACCTACGATGAACGATTCGTCTTTTTTTCTTTCGTGTCGTCACCGCCAACACCTCGCCGCTTTCAACCACGGGAAGGGTGGGTGCTAAAAACGATTGCCATCAGTGACCTCCAAGTCTTTTGGAGAGACAAACGGGTTATCTTGAAAACGCTGACCCTGCTACGCATACCAAGCGACATCCATCTACTGTGACGTGACGGGATGTGATGTGATGTGACGTGATGACGTGACGTGGCACTTTGCCTTATCGTTGCTCGATGGAAAAGGTATACAGCACGTTCACACTTTAGTGCATTGACTTGCAACGTATCGACCAGACTTGATCGACAACGAAGGAAACCCCGTTCGAAAAATGGCAGGCACGTTGTCACTTCCTGTATGATGACATACACACTTCCTGTAAGCACTTCCGTTCCCTGAGCAGACAGGATGCGTTCAAAACACTTCCTGCTCTCACTCCGTGTCGTGTATAAGACACATGATTTTTATTCGTCCATAGACATCAAGGCATCCGCATGGGACAAGCAAGACGCCGCAAGAAAAGCAACAAGGAAAACTTAAGTCCCAGCGAACAGCTCGAACTCATCACATGAGCTGAGAGGTAACTCCAACGCATCAACGAAGCCATCAAACAATACTACACAATGTGCTCTCTCAGATCACTCGACAACGAGTCTTCATCTGCCCGTCGCACTTTTCTATCATTCTTCGTCAGCGACAGACGTGGGTGCCGTCTTCAGTCGTTTCCCTAAGAACGTTCAGAAGCTTTCCTGCATTCTCGAACTGCAGGGTTGGCTCAATTTTCCTCAACCCTAAAAGCCTACCTGTTTTTTTAAAAAAAAAAAAACATTTAAAAAACCAATAGACCCCAGAAAAAAGACTGTAAAAATATGAACAAATTTTCGTTGAAATATATCAATATTAGAATATTTATTTATAAAATAATGTAATACATACATGTTTAACATCGCATATTATTTTAACATATTTTGAACACAAATTATAAACTTTTTCATTTAAAATATGATCTATAAATCTAATATTTATAATTAAGATAAAAACTGAATTAAACTGCTTTAGGCGTTCTCAGGTGCTTGTAAACTTTGACCAATTTCTCCGCTTTTTCTTTTCCCAAATTATTCCGTAATTTTGACCAAACAAGACCTAAGTTGAAAAATACGTTCGATCGCTGCAGAACTTGCTGGACAATTTGAAATGCTAATCATAAAGGAAAAGAACTCAGCAGGAATCTGGTCAGATTTCGACCATTTCGATTGCATCAGTAACCAGTATTTTGCTGGCGTAAACTGTTTTCTGACAGAATCAGAAAACATTGATGACGGCTAATAGTCGTTGTATTCGATTCTGAACGCCATAGCAAAGGGCAGCCAATCAGCATCTATCTCACGAATCCAATTTTCAGCTAAGTCTTCCTGTTCTTGAGTAAGACGCTTCCCCTGGAATCGTGGATCCATTAAATTAGCAAAGAAATGACAAGGTTGTAATGCATTAGTCATACGTTTTTGTATTATATTTTCATGACATATTAAATCGGCATTCCCAAGCATGTCCAACCACAGTTCTATAGATTCTTCTAAATTGGTTGAGTCCGCTTGCATCTTTTCGAGTACGCGTCCAATTTCAGATAACTGTCTATACAGGTTTGTAGCTTCCCTGAGAATGGATACATTTTGCAAAATTATTGAAATATTGACAGGTACTTCATCTCCATTTTCAATGAGAATTTCAATGTATTTACTGTAATTCTCAGTAAATGTTCGTAAACATTCGTTGTATGAATTCCATCGGGTAGCATTTGGAATTTAAGGCATACAACCTTACTTTTCGTTCAACCACTCATGTGGTTGATGATTTCGAAAGTACTTCTGAACTTCCACGATGTGTTTTGTTAATGAGGTTGGTATGATTTCCTCTCGCAGCAAATTGATATAATGAGCCGAGTATCCATATGTGACAAGACGAGGATTATCTTTGGTCAACAATTCGCGCATTTTTACCATTTTTGGCTCGTTATCTGTACACAGGGCAAATACTTCTTTTCCATAACACTCCGAACACTTAATTATTGACTTTTGCATTACATCACAGCAATAATCGGCTGTCTTCTTGTGTGCCTCACAATCTTCAGCATTCAATAAAAAAGTTGTTTGTCCCGTGTGAATGCAAGTTGCCAAAATTTGCTTGACAATCATTTATAAGAAAAACAATATCAAATCATCTAAAATGAATTATTGTGTATATATTTGTTTACTAATTTCTTTAGGTTATGTAATTGGCAAAAATTCCATTCCAATAATAATCCCCAATAAATATATTAGGGATTAATATATCTCAAATACATATAGTAAAAGAAATTACCTGATTTACTTAACTATGCGGATTAACTGTAAAAATAAATCCTGAGTTGACTTCTGACAAACGAACAAACAACACTTCTACCAACGTACTTTATTTTAGTATTAAGCAAATCACACAAGTCTTTACATAAGGACTTGTTACCAACAATTTCATTTGCAGAATGCCTGATTGTTAGTTATATTGATTCCGGTTGGTATTAAATATGACGTTTTCCGTTTAGCAGGTTATAAACTTCCTAACCAATTTTTAGATTGCTGTTATGTGAAAGATTTGAATTTACAATAATTTTAATTGCATTTTGGAATTTCATTTGAACTATGTATTCAGATTTGGTTTCTATAATTACGTAATTAATAATATAAGTTTTTATTTCATTTTTATGTTTAATTTTAATTATCAAATTGTAATTAAATTATTCAAAATTTAAAACTCGCGCGAAGCAGTAATCTGGAATCTTGAAGTTCATAACCTACCAAACCGAAAACGCTAATAGTGTATTAGAACACTAACATTTTTTAATAACGTATTATTAAATATATATATTTATATAATGTATTATTTTACTGTAGTAGAACAGACAATTCAGGCCACATAAGTGAAGCCATTATTGTTGTTTGAAAATGTTTGTTTTATTTATTTAGTCAAAAACTGTATGTGACGTATCGGGGAGAAAATCATTTGCGCACGCATTCTTGAGTTTCAGAATCCCTTCCCAGCAATTTAACTATTAATAGTTGAAAGATGAAAAATCATAGTAATAATAATAATAAATTTAAAAAAGCGAGGGATTAACATTTCAAAAACTAGATGTTTTCGTTGCAAAATTACAGAAAACTTATTTTTAACAGTAAAGAAACAAACAGATTTGATTTTCCTGTATTGTTAACAAAATAGAAACTCACTCTAAGCTTTACTACCACTACAAGCAAAGGAAAGTTCAACAAAACGTGCGCATAGTGAAGCTACATTTACGTACAGAAGCAAAGCAAGGGGCCATCTCAGCATTTGCTCAATGGATCAGGGAAACTGGACAAAAACCCGATCGAGATGGGATAATTGACCCGGAAGTACATTATTTGTTACAGGCAGATTGAGTCTTTTTTTAAATTATATAATACAAATGTAGACTAATTCATTATACTTAATCTTGTTTTTGTTAAAGTAAACATTATTTTTCTTTTTGACGATTAGTATAGTCTCTAATTGTATAGAAACAGTTTTGCAGCAGAAAAGATTTTACTTTTAACTTAAATTTGTGTACTAATTTTAATTGTTTAATATCATCTGACAATGAGTTGTAAAGTAACGTACATGTATTGTATGTGGATTTCTTGTAGTGCGCTGTTGATACTGACACTTGATGAACATGATTTCTACGTCGAGTGTTGTAACTATAAATATCAGTATTACATGAAAATAAGTTCCCACCGTTAAGTAAGTCAGTTTTGACAAATACTACAGACTCATAAATAAATAGACAAGGCAATGGTAAAATTCCAAGCTCAATGAAAAGAGGCTTGCACGGATCACGTGGATGGGATTTTTTGATTATTCGGATAATTTTCTTTTGCAATCTAAATGTCTGGTTACACTAAAGGATGAGCTTCCCCAGAATATTATGCCATATCTCAGGCGGGAATGTACATTTGCAAAATACACGCAACGAGCTGCATGAAGGCTGTCAGAATTAGAAAGAATTCTGAATGCATAACATAATGAGCTTAATTTAGTGTTTAATTCTGTTATATGTACATTCCATTTGAGGTTTGATTGAATTGAGAGACCTAGAAAATTTGTTACCTTAACATCAGCTAATTGCATATTGTTCATTTTCAATGGAGCATACGACTGCCGATTTGAAGCGCAAAATTGCATTAAGACAGTTTTTCCTTCGTTAACTATTAATTTGTTATTACAAAACCAATTTGAAACTTCTGAAATTGTACTATTTATTGTTTCTTTTTTGCAAAGAACATTCGTGTCATCGGCAAACAGAACTGTTCTTCCATTTTTAATAGATGAGGGCATATCGTTTACGTACAACAGAAAGAGGATAGGACCTAAGATCGAACCTTGTGGGACCCCATGTTCAATTGGCAAAGAATTGGAGAGATAAGTAAATAATGTCCTTTCGTGCCAGTACGGTATTTCTACTCGTTGAGATCGATGTATAAGGTACGAGGTTATCCAATCTAGGGCAATACCACGAATTCCATAAGAAGGTAATTTTGAGAGCAAGATGTTATGGTTAATAACGTCAAAAGCTTTCGAAAGATCTAAAAATATCCCAATGGGTTCTTAATTTTGGTCCATTGATGAAGCTACATCTTTAAGAAAAGAAAAAATGGCAGTTTCCGTAGATTTCGATTTTCTGAAACCGTGTTGTAAGTCTGAAAACGCATCGTTTTTCCTGATAAAGGTTTCCATTCGCGTATAGAAAAGCCTCTCTAATATTTTTTAGAAAACTGACAAAAGAGAAATTGGCCGGTAATTTTGAATTTCATTTTTGTTCCCTTTTTTAAAAAGTGGCTTAATTCTTGCTGTTTTGAAAGTATCTGGAAGTATTCCTGTGCGCAAGGAAGCATTGAAAATGTGAGTTAATGGGTCTATAATGGCAGGTGCACACGTTTTTAATAAACAATCCGGATATTCATCTAAACCTGATGAATATTTATTTTTTAATTTACTGACTATTCTGAGGATTTCGTTAGAAGAAGTTTCGTAAATAAACATCGAGCCGAAGGTTTTTTGGGAAGCATATGACGTTGAATTTTGTGGTTTTAGTCCCTTCGTGAGATCAACCGCAATTCTAGAAAAGTGTTTGTTGAAGAGATTCGCAACTTTTCTCATTTCTTGTTTCTCTTTCATTATCCTTTAAAACAACATTTTCTACGAAATGTCGTGATGACGTGGTCGAATTTTTAACGATATTCCACATTGCTTTAGTTTTGTTTTTAGCGTTCAAAATATCCTCATTATTTTTCATTATTTCGTTTGTGCTCGAATACATTAAGAAAGGGTTGACGCCATCTCGGAGCATCTGGTTGTGCTCTTCATATTTTGTGAATATCAACAAATTTTGTTGCCTTAACATCAGTCAATGGTACACTGTTCATTTTCAATGGAGCACAGAATTGTTTATTTGAAATGGAAAACTGCATTAAAACCGTTTTCTTTTCGTTTACTATTAATTTGTTATTTCGGTTTTTAAGGTTTTTTTGGAACGTCCATTTAAATGAATTGAACACAAAATTAAGTTCATTATGCACGGTTCAGAATTATTTCAAATAGCAGCCTTAATACTGCTCGTTGTGTATACTTCGCGAATGTTCATTCCCGCCTGAGATATGGCATAATATTCTGGGGAAATACATCTTATAGCTCCCAGACTTTTAGATTAAAAAAACGAATTGTACGAATAATAACCAAATCCCACCCACGTGATTCATGTAGCCTCTCTTGATTCCTAGATTAATCTAGGAATTTTACCATTACCGTGTCATTTTATTTACGAATCAGTGCTTTTTGTCAAAAATGACTTGCTTAAGGGCGGGGATAATATTTTCAGAAAATGCCGAAATCTATTACTATAACACTCGACGTAGAAATCATATTCATCAGGTGACAGTATCAACAGCTTATTACAAAAAATTCACATACATGTACATTATTTTACAACACTTTGCCAGATGACATTAAACGATTAAATTCAATAGAAAAGTTTAAATCACAAGTGAAATCGTTTCTGCTGCATAACTGTTTCTATACTATTAGAGACTATACTGAGCATCACAGGAAAAGTAACATTAATTTTAACAATGATACATAATGCATTATTTACCATTTGGACTGTATAAATGAGTATAAACAACCTGTAACAACTATTGTACTGCAGCTTCCGGGTCAATGACCCCCATCTCGATCAGGTTTTTCGTCCAGTTTCGCTGATCCATTGAGCAAATGCTGAGATGGCCCCTTGTTTTGCTTCTGGACATAAATGTAACTTCATTTTCTGTGCACGTCTTCTAAAATTCAGTGGGAAATACAATTATTCAAATTATCGTTTCCATGTTGTCTCGACAGGAAATAATAAGAGCCAAAATGTATTGCTTATTTATCCTTGAAAATAGATTTTATTACATGGGAGTGTTTTTTTATTTTTTTTCTTCTTCTTTCTTTCAAAATTTAAGTAATATATGACGCAGTGTAGGGATCACAGAATTTTAAAAATGTGCACACAATTCACTTTTCCCCGTAGCACGTCATACGCAGTTTCAACTGTTTTTTTACGTAAAATAAATAAATAAATAAATTAACTTGTGTTCAAACCGATTTACACGTGGAACGGTAATGTTTCAACCCGTTTCAACCCGTGAATGATTTTAAACGTACCTTGAATCAATAATTATCATAATTTAGCTTGTACATTTACGGATGACAAAAATACATTATATATTTGAGTAGTTTAAATAAGAGAGAGAGTCTAGTACGTTAGACCGTTTAATAAATACGTTATCAATGACGAACAAAACGTCCGTTTAATTACCCCCCCCCAAAAAAAACAATTAAACCCAAAAAAAACAGTGGGTTTTTTTTAATTAAAAAAAAATTTTTTTTTCAATCCTATCGAACTGTCTAAAACAGGGCCGTCAAACGGATCACGTGCGTGTTCAGAGCACCCTTGAGCTCTGCAGGGGCACGCAGTGCCCGCGGCGAAACGAAGTCCGTTCTCCGATTTCTCAGGGATGCACAGTAGTTAGTCATGGCGGGTTGCAAGAAGTAAAAAGTTTCAGTCCGAGTGGGCTCTTTTTTTCTTGTGCTGTGTAAGGGGAAATTATGCACTTTGTTTAATATGCAGAAAGTATTTAATCACAAAAAATAGTAGTGATAAAAGGCATTACGAAATCTTCCATACTGGGAGCGGTAGCTCAGTGCATCAACTGATGTCACTGCAGCGCATCTGACCAGGAGGTCCTGGGTTCGAGTCCTGACGGCGGCAGGATTTTCGACACTAGCTTTTCAGCTATATCGAATTCGGTCGCTGTCTGGAAGAGAATTGTAGCGGCCGGCTGCTCTGATCGGTATTTTTCCCTGGTTTCTCCTATCTACACCAGGCAAATGCCGGAGCAGTACCCTAACAAGCGGTACCCTAACAGCAAATATGAAGGTCCCATTATTTGTTCTGTTCGCCGATTTTACAATTGATGTGTCTTTCGTCTTAGGGGAATAACATTCCGCCTTTGGTTCGTCAAAGTTTCCTCGCCATACACATAAATTGTTTCGATGGTTTACTCACTGTCGCGGTATTGCAAGGGACCTGTTTGTACAAAACTTAACACTAGAACGCAACGAATAGATGAGTCGGGCAATACAGAAATATCTCCTTTCACGCTCGACACGCAGGGCGCAACTAACTAGTAGTGACCCACGTACAACACGTACCGAGTCGGCGCGTCGTTTATGTGGGTCACTTCAATTCCCATTGCAATGCCCAAAGTTGCTCAGCTGATTTGACCGGTCTGGCATCTATTTCATGTTTTGAGTGGAAGCTACAATATTATACATTGTTAGCGAACACAGTCTTGTAATAAAACTGCAAACAATCTGCAAGCAACACAAGCGTTTCAGTAAAACCGACACGTGGTTCTCTGCAAAAGATATATAGTTTTGATATAAGTGTGATTACACGAAAAATAAGCCCGATGGGAAATTTTTGTTGTATTTGGCTTTAGTGTAGTTAAGTACATAAGAAACTTGCTAGCTAGAGTTACCAATTTATCAAAATCACAGTCGACCAGTGTATAGTGTAGCAAAATCACAGTCGACCAGCTATAGTATAGATTACAAACTAAATCGCCCGCCAAAAAATTGTTTCTATTTTTCTGTTGTAGGTACTTCCTTACATTGATGGTTTCAATCATGTGGCCAAGATCGCTGCTGAAGCAGATGTGGAAAATAACCTTGTGAAAGCATGTGTTCAAAATTTGGTGTATGTATAAAATTTACAGTTAAATATACATTTTATTAGAATATATTATGAATACGTATAGTGGGTTTGCCTTTTTATGTCACGTCCGCTGCTTTACAACACAGTTTATTTATTAATCCAGATATTTATTAATATCTGGATTTCTGAGTAACACTCAAGCACTTGATATTAATTTAATTAATTTATTTATTTTACGTCAAAAACAGTTGAACCTGCGTATGACGTGCTATGGGGAGAAGTGTATTTTCTGCACATTTGCAAAATTCTGTGATCCCTACACTGAGTCATATACTACATAAATTTTTTGGGGAAAAAAAGCTCTCATGTAATAAAATCTATTTTCAAGAATAAATAAGCAATACATTTTGGGCTCTTATCCATGATGTCCTTCGTCAAAGAATAATATTTCCTGTCGCAACAACATGGAAACAATAATTTGAATAACTATATTTCCCAATGAATTCTAGAAGACGTGCACAGAAAATGAAGTTACATTTATGTCCAGAAGCAAAACAAGGGGCCATCTCAGCATTTGCTCAATGGATCAGCGAAACTGGACGAAAGACCTGATCGAGACGGGGGTCATTGACCCGGAAGCTGTAGTACAATAGTTGTTACAGGTTGTTTATACTCATTTATACAGTCCAAATGGTAAATAATGCATTATGTATCATTGTTAACATTAATGTTACTTTTCTTGTGATGCCCAGTATAGTCTAATTGTATAGAAACAGTTATGCAGCAGAAACGATTTCACTTGGGATTTAAACTTTTCTATTGAATTTAATCGTTTAATGTCATCTGGCAAAGTGTTGTAAAATAATGTACATGTATTGTATGTGAATTTTTTTAATAAGCTTTGATACTCCCTGAATTGTTTCTACGTCGAAATAGATTTCGGCATTTTCTGAAAATATTATCCCCGCCCTTAAGCAAGTCATTTTTGACAAAAAGCACTGATTCGTAAATAAAATGACACGGTAATGGTAAAATTCCTAGATTAATCTAGGAATCAAGAGAGGCTACATGAATCACGTGGGTGGGATTTGGTTATTATTCGTACAATTCGCTTTTGTAATCTAAAAGTCTGGGAGCTGTAAGATGTATTTCCCTAGAATGTTATGCCAGATATCAGGCGGGAATGAACATTCGCGAAATATACACAACGAGCAGTATTAAGGCTGACTGTAATTGAAATAATTCTGAACGCGTAGCATAATGAACTTAATTTTGTGTTCAATTCATTTAAATGGACGTTCCATTTAAGGTTTGACTGAATTGAGAGACCTAATTTTTTTTTCTCCTTAACATCAGTATGGTAAATGGAAAACTGCATTGAAACCTTTTCTTTTCGTTTACTATTAATTTGTTATTTCGGAACCAATTTGAAACATCTGATATTGTACTATTTACAGTTTTTCTATTGCAAAGGATGTTCGTATCATCCGCAATGAGAACCGTTCTTCAATTTCGAATCGTCGAGGCATAGACTAAAGAGGCATAGACGGCTCACTGCAGGCAGCCGAGAGGGTACCCAGCAATGGTGTCCCATTCAGAGATGGCGCCACCGTCGAATTATTAGTTCCTCGGAAAGTGGTGTCCGAGTAGAGTGCGCACAGGTCGCCCATTTGCCCCCACTACAGATTTCTCCCCTCCAGTACACTGTGGCGGCATTTTCAAATCATTGAAACTGTTACTGTCGCAAGATCTTTCTACGGCATTTACAGCTAAGGAGCACATGACGGGGTGTTGCCCTACGCATAAGCACGCGGGACCTACCCCTTCACTGAACCAATTAACTGCATTCCAAAATGACGTGATCCTGTGACCATATTTATTATAATCATGCGAACACTTCTCTAATTCATTCATTGCAAGTTTGTAAATACAAAATTATTTATCATATAGTGGTGAAGAGTTCAGCGTTGCTGAAGCATTTATTAAGCAGATTCATCTATTAGATAGGAGAAAGAATGAATTCGACTATAGCTCATAATTCTAGAAATACAATTGAGGCGTTGTTTTGCGGAAGCGCTTTATTTTGACAGAAAGCTTTTTCGGTCGCATTGCGGCCATCTTCAGTGCTACAAAAATAATAACAGTATTCTAAATTGAAAAATAAGTTTATCTACTACAGAATATTATTATGCATTCAATACAATTTAACCAAAATAGAAAAATTGGAATATAAAACGTGAAAATAGAAACATAATTTTGAATAAACAATATATGAAATAACAAATGTACAATGCAACATAATTGTTAAAGATGCTATAAAGTGCGATAACTGTTAAAAGAAGAAAGTTTTTTGGAATGACATCAATATCACTGACTAACGTAAAGTGAAAATGAAAAAATGTAGAAAATAAATAAATTCAGATGAGCAAACTGACATGGATTCTGACGCGGCTAGGAGCCTCGGATCACCGATTCTCGCAACACATCGACGGTCAAGGGCATTGCAAGCTATTTCAATGAAAGCTCTCAAGGGAGAGGGGAGAACGGGGGGGGGGGTTCTAAGAAACGGCCATTAAGGAAGACCCGGCCGGGTGGTGGAAAAGAGGCGGGAGGAGGAGTTAATGTGCCTGGGATGCCAGCTTCCGGAGGGGTGAGAGAGAAGGAATTTGTTCATTCAAAATAGCGTGACGTGTATGGCTTCTAATGGAAGTCTGTCAGTGTACCTGTTTTCAATTTCCAAAATTTTGAGATCACTGTCTGCATTATATGAGTGTTCTTGTTCCAAGAGGTGGCCGGCAAAGTGATTGTGTTCTTTTGTGTGTATCAGCTTGTACGTGTTCTTTGATTCTTTGTTTAAAGGATCTTCCATTCAGGACAATAATTGCGCATTGCAACTGCCACAGGAAATGGAGTATACCACCACTGCTACAAGAAATACATTCTAGTAGTACAAAAGTTCTGTAAACAAACGCTTTTTTTTACAAACAAACACTTTTAAACAAAAACTTTTCTAATGCAGGATACCGCAACGAGATACTCACCTAGAAGAACGTGTTTATATATCCTCAATCTTCAGCATTTAGTTCCGAAAGTTTGCATTATTTACAAGATACCAGTTATAAATTATTATGAACACTCTTTATTAGTACAAAATACCGTGAATTAAACGCTTCGTTAATTTCATATAGGGAGGGCACCGGGGAGTACCGACAAGAAAAGTCGAAACATTAAACAAGAAAACAAAATAAAATCGGCGGATATAAACTCAATTTTATCCTGATCGTGTTTCATGATTTTAGCCTGCTTTATGACTTTTCGTAATAATGTTTTGTATTTTTTAAAGTAGATGAGGAAATCTTGAGATACGTTATGACGTTTCGAAATGAAAGAAAGAATTCGCATGTTTTTACAAGATGTCCTTGTGTTATCCAAGGCTTTTCCGTGAAATATTTAATTTTCTTTTTTGAAGAGGAAAGCAAGTGTTAAAATGAAATGAAAGAGTTGAAAAAAAAAAAAAAAGAATTATATTTGTCGTTTGTATCAACAGTATTATAAACCACTTCCCATGACTCCTCCATCAAGTAATCAATGAATAATTTTATTTTACTTTTTCTAAACAATCCAGTCATACGTGTATTACTTATTATGTCAGTGATCGCATTTCTTATAATGGTAACAATTTGTGCATCGTGGTCACTGTATTCTACATCTTTTGTTTCAACTTCATATCGAGTAGTAGTTTTGTTAATTATAATTTGATCAATTGCCTTCATCGAATTTTGTGTGATCCGTGTAGGTATATTAATTGCAATGTCCAAATTCAAGTAATTGAGATACTTTTCTTTCTCGCAAGATTCGACCAGAAAATCAATGTTAAAATCTCCGCATACAACAATGGATTCAAAAGAGCAATTGCTGACTTCGTTAAGTGTTATCTCCAGGTTTTCTAAGAACAAAATATAATCTGCAGTTCTCTTTGTTGGAGGTCTGTAGATGCAAAGTATTATCACTTTTAGTGAAGTAAGATGTACAACAGAAATTTCGAAAACATTTTCAATGGAATACACATTTAATTCCGCCAAAGAGATAAAATCAATATTATTTCTATCGTAAATACAAGAACCCCCAAACGTAGGATCTTTATGCGATTTTTTTCTCTCTCTCTCTCTCTCTCTCTCTCTCTCTCTCTCTCTCTCTCTCTCTCTCTCTCTCTCTCTCTCTCTCTCTCTCATAAAAGCCTGCGGGATAAAAGTTTGGAATTTGGAGAATGCTAAGTTCATTAGGAGATAACCAATGTTCTGTAAAGCAAATTTCCGTTTTCGCAAATTTCACTCCAAATTTCGGTAATGCAAAGTTCATTATTCCGTACTTGGCCTACACCGAGATTTCGTAATTACTTATTTGGTTGCGAGAAACAAAGTTATCGGTAAATGTTTCACTTACGGTAGCAATCGGATGAAGAAACTTTGTCGTTCTTCTGTTTCAAAAAGGAGCCATTTTGCATGCTGCAGAGATCTAACCATATTACCAACATATCTCTTACATCCTCACCAACTTCAATCAGTCTCATTAGTTGGATCTAAGCACAAACCTGTGTTCATTATCGGAGTGTCCGCGTCTTCCTTCGCTTGTTTGCAAGTCATTTCCGCTGATAAAATCTTTGTATTCAACATTGCTATTAACCGACTTACATTATTCGTGGTAGCAAGAAAATTTTCTTTCCACGTCATATGAATCATTTGTTGCCTAACACTATGTACGCACATTTTTTTAGACATTTTAATTCGCTTAGGACTTCAGAGTAACCATCTAAGGAAATATGATTGTGATAGATATTTTGACACATAATCAACGTACTTGTCACGGATAGACTCGTGTTTCTTGTACGACATAAAACCCCATCATTGATGACGTATTGACTTGGACTCTAAATTGCTTCTATATTAGTAGTTAGAATGCTATAACGAGTGTTCAAGTTTGTCATCAATAACTTTGCGCGGAAACAAGTTTTTAAAGCCAAAAATATGAACAAAACAGTACTTTTATATAAGATGTTTCAAAATATTTTAAGTTATCCGGTAAAAAAACGCGAATGCCATTTATATATATAACATGCCCACCTACCCACCCATATATATTAACACGCCCACCTACTACCTTCCAGCCGGTGGCGATGAAGCGTGAAACTATGAATGCTCGTGAAGCGAACTTTGAATTCTCAGGAAGCAGGATCTTTCGGGTATGAGAAAGGTCTGAACCCTTGACACAATGAATTATGTAAAATTCTGGTAAAATGAGCATATATTCAGTAAAACAAATTACACAGTGGCACAAATATACAATAAAGTATGCACTTTGCGTAGATGGTCACTGCAAAGAAAACAGAAACAAAATAACAGAAAGAACTCAGCCACAAAAAAAATGTATAGGCGTCACCTTGACTGCCTGAATACTTCAATAAGCACTATTCACAATACTTTTGCTTCTACCTCTTTCTCAATTATTTCGTGTACCTCATTTAACTTTTGTTCATCTTAAGTTTTCTCCGTGCACGGCCCTTTAAGTGATTCTCTACAATTATTCTATCATAGACTTCACAGAGGTCAGCCTTAAGCTGCGCATTTATTACAATGCTGTAAACTCTAACACAAAAATATACGTGACTCACACGTTACTAAATCGTACCCTTTACAAAATTATAGCAACTGATTATCCCTGACATCATACAATGGAAACAATGACTTTCTATTTGAAAATTTGATTACTTTTACATTACATGAGAAATTATAATTTACTTTAGAAAAGTTGTACAAGGTATGGCATTCAAACGAATTTACTGGTGCGTACAGCGAATAAAATCTAAACTGCCGCTCATACGTTCGAAATATTTTTCCCAGCAATTATTTGGAACTTTCACCTATTTTAGGACGCTTCGCCTGGTGTTTAAAGCTGCACGGTTTCCCAACAAATTTCCGCATAGAAGTTGCCAGTTCTTTACCTCGACATATCCTTCCCGCTCGCCGTCAGTTAACCTTGGGATGTTCGGTCGCTCGCAGTCCTCGCCAGTCACTTGACTGGTTCGATGTCCCGCGGTTACATCACTTCCTTCGCTCGATCTCAGGATGCCGCCACACGTCCAAATTCCAAACCTTTCTCTCGATCTCGGGCTCGGACCATCCACGTATGTGGTCCAAGTCCTTCTCGCCTACGCTTGAGTCTTCACTGGAGTCGTCCTTCTGCCGCCTGCCGCGTACCCGTTGCTCGCGCTCCCAGCTTTGAATAACTAACGTACTTGAATTGAATATTTCTAGCACTAGGCCGACATACCACACTTGGAGCGTGCGTGGTCGTGGCGTACACAATTAAATACTGGATTTCGTTTAGAGTCCTTCTGCGCGAATTTATTGCAATTATGAAACTATTCCAGGTTCAAGCACTCACATCGCTTGCTTACTCGCGTAATGTTAGTGCTAATACTGTACATGCACTTCACTTCTGAATTCTATCACTTATTACCGCGTTTCTTAAATCAGCTTTAACTAAGCAAGTAAAATTATACTCCTGCACTAACCAACGACGATCGCCGAAGAATTAAGTTGAGTCGCCGTCGCTGTCGAAGTTGTAAGAGAGCTCTTCCGAAGTGCGTCGCGGTATTTATGCGTCTCCGCCTGGGGAAATTTCTGGAGGGGTGAATTTTCTCCTCCTTCGCGCCCTCTCAGAAAAATATTATCCACTAACTTTGGACATCGGAGTGCGAAAACCTGCGGGTAGATGTCGCCTTCTCGGACCAACGCTCCGCCGCGTACCCTATTCATCGGTGTTCTGGTCTTTTCTTGTGGCTTATGGTGACGTTACGGGTTCGTATAATCCCGTGACGTCACATATATATATATATATATATATATATAATATGTATGTCTATAAAAACTAGGGCCTTCAGAAACTTCGCATCGACGAAGGCACGTTCGACTTCCAAAATTTTAATATTCTCTTGCACTTTATTAATTACCTACGTTCCTTTTTCCAATTAAAATGTAAACAGATTCTCACGGCGCTGTATTTATTTGCATACAACTTCTTTGGATATAAATGTAGTGAAGGAGGTTAAGTGGAGTTCCATTTTCACAGTAACATTCAGGGATATTTTGCATACTAACGGCAATACCATTGATCCTACAAGAAAACTGTACATTCACATTGTAGGCAATTTTAACCTCCTAGTTTTTAAGTTATATTTAGATAAAATTGCATAATTCCTGTTTTTCATGTGTTTCGTTTACAACACCAAATTTTGGGGTGTTCTCACGGCTAAATCGTTTATCGGAGAAACAATTCTTACGGACATTAAATGTAGGTAATTTTATCTTCTATCATTTTGTATAGGACCATTAATTACGAAAAATGGATGGCATTTGAGTTATTTTGAAAAAACTGACAAAAGGTGTGGTATTTGTGTATTTTTTGCTTAAAAAACGTATTTCTAGACAAAAAAATTTCTTGGCAAACCTGATATTCGTGATCAGCGACTCCAATATCTAGGAACCAAATACCAAAACTACACCAAAACCTTCTCTTTATTTTCTACATTCGACTGGACTGGAGCAGCATTTGCATCCTGGTCATCGTTCGTCAGGAAGACCCCGCAGTCGCCTGGGAAGCTCGGGGGCTGGAGGGAGGGGGCAGGTAGCGGGACCAGGCTGGGTCGGCCGACCCGAGAGCCTCCCGTCGGCATGGATACAACACCCCCTTTTCGTGTCCCTCTGCACCGCGCGATATTTCCTACAAATACCCCCACCAACAGTTCCCTGTCCTGTTCTTCCCTTCACACTTCGCGACGTTGGCGCTTTCTATTGGCGGACGGGAAACTATTCAAAGCAGGTAGCTCGAAACAAGCCTCATGAGCCTTCTATATACATCTTTACTCTATGGTCGAGGGCATATCGTTTACGTAAAGTAAACGATGACACTATGGCATTTTACTTTCAAAATAACCTTCATATGGAATCCGTGGTATTGCTCTAGATTGGTTATATTCGTACCTTAAACAACGATCTCAGAGAGTTGAAATACCTTACTGAAATGATGGAATATTACGTACGTACCTTTCCGACTCTTTGCCCATTGCATGTGGAGATCCTCAAGGATCGATTTTAGGCCCTATTCTGTTCCTACTTTACGTAAACGATATGCCCTCGACGATTCGAAACGGAAGAACGGTTCTCTTTGCGGATGATACGAACATCCTTTGCAATAAAGAAACCGTAAATAATACAATATCAGATGTTTCAAATTGGTTCCGAAATAACAAATTAATAGTAAACGAAAAGAAAACGGTTTTAATGCAGTTTTCCATTTCAAATAAACAATTCGGTGCTCCATTGAAAATGAACAGTGTACCATTGACTGATGTTAAGGCAACAAAATATTTAGGTCTCTCAATTCAGTCAAACCTTAAATGGAACGTCCATTTAAATGAATTGAACACAAAATTAAGTTCATTATGCTACACGTTCAGAATTATTTCAAATACAGTCAGCCTTCATACTGCTCGTTGTGTATACTTCGCGAATGTTCATTCCCGCCTAAGAAATTGCATAATATTCTGGGGAAATACATCTTATAGCTCCCAGACTTTTAGATTACAAAAACGAATTGTACGAATAATAACCAAATCCCACCCACGTGATTCATGTAGCCTCTCTTGATTAATCTAGGAATTTTACCATTTCCGTGTCATTTTATTTACGAATCAGTAGTTTTTGTCAAAAATGACTTGCTTAAGGGCGGGAATATATTTTCAGAAAATGCCGAAATCTATTACTATAACACTCGACGTAGAAATCATATTCATCAGGGGGCAGTATCAACAGCTTATTACAAAAAATTCACATACATGTACATTATTTTACAACACTTTGCCAGATGACATTAAACGATTAAATTCAATAGAAAAGTTTAAATCCCAAGTGAAATCGTTTCTGCTGCATAACTGTTTCTATACAATTAGAGACTATACTGAGCATCACAAGAAAAGTAACATTAATTTTAACAATGATACATAATGCATTATTTACCATTTGGACTGTGTAAATGAGTATAAACAACCTGTAACAACTATTGTACTACAGCTTCCGGGTCAATGACCCCCGTCTCGATCAGGTCTTTCGTCCAGTTTCGCTGATCCATTGAGCAAATGCTGAGATGGCCCCTTGTTTTGCTTCTGGACATAAATGTAACTTCATTTTCTGTGCACGTCTTCTAGAATTCAATGGGAAATACATTCATTCAAATTATCGTTTCCATGTTGTCGCGCCAGGAAGTATTATTCTGAAGGACAACATAATAGATAAGAGCCAAAATTATTGCCTTTTTACCCATGAAAATAGATTTTATTATATGGGAGATTTTTTGTCGTTTTTTTCTCCCTTTCAAAATTCAAAATTTAAGTAGTATATGACGCAGTGTAGGGATCACAGAATTTTGAAAATGTGCACACAATTCACTTTTCCCCATAGCACGTCATTCGCAGTTTTAACTGTTTTTTTTCATAAAATATATAAATAAATAACTAGGAACAGAATATGGCCTAACATCGATCCTTGAGCAACTCCACGTGCAATGGGCAAAGAGTCGGAAAAGTGCGTACGTGATGTTCCATCATTCCAGTAAGGTATTTCCACTCTCTGAGATCGTAGTTTAAGGTACGAACATTACCAATCTAGAGCAATACCACGGAATCCATGTGAAGGTACTTTTGGAAGTAAAAATGTCATGATCAATGACGTCAAAAGCTTTTGCGAGATCTAAAAATAATCCAATAGGTGTCTCGTTTTCATCCAATGATGAAGCGACATCTTTAAGGAAAGAAAATGTGGCTGTTGCCGTTGATTTTGATTTTCTAAATCCATGTTGGCAATCTGAAAGCGCGTCGTGTTTACTGAGACAGGTTTCCATTCGTAGGTAAAAAATCTCTCTAATATTTTTAAAAAAAAAAAAAAAAACTGATAGAAGAGAAAGGGGCCGATAAGTTTGAACTTCATTTTTGTTGCCTTTTTTGAAGAGCGGCTTAATTTTAGCTGTTTTGAAAATATCTGGATACCTTCCAGTGCATAAGGATACATTAAATTTGTGAGTTAACGGGTCTATAAAGGCATACGCACAGGTCTTTAACAAAGAATCCGGGAGTTCATCTCATCCGGACGAATATTTATTTTTTAGTTTACCGATTATTTTAAGAATTTCATTGGAGGAAATTTCGGAAACGAACATCGTGTCTAAAATTTTGGGTGAACTGTCTTTTATTGAATTTTGTGGCTGACGACCCTTAGTGAGATCGGCAGCAATTCTCGAAAAGTATTGGTTAAGGAGACTAACCACTGCTACCGGATCGTTCACATTTATATCGTTATATTTTAAAACAACATTCTCCTCAAGCTGTCTAGTTGATTTGGTGGTATTTTTTACTATATTCGACATTGCTTTTGTTTTATTTGAGTTCAAAATATCCTGATCGTTTTTTCTTGATTTTAGCCTGCCTTATGACTTTTCCTAACAATGATTTGTATATTTTAAAGTAGATGAGGAAATCTTGAGATGCGCCATGACGTTTAGAAATGAAAGAAAGAATTCGCTTGTTTATACAAGATGTCCTAATCCCTTGTGTTATACAAGAATTTCGTTTCCGTGAAGTATTTAATTTTCATTTTTTGAAGAAGAATGCAAGTGTTTAAATGAAATGAAAGAATTGAAAAAAAAATATATTTGTCGTTTGTATCAACTGTATTATAAACCGCTCTACTCCTGCATCAAGTAATCAATGAATAATTTAATTTTACTTTTTGTAAACAATCTAGTCATCCGTGTATTATTTATTGTGTCAGTGATCGCTTTTCTTATAATGGTAAGAATTTGTGCATCGTGGTCACTGTATTCTACATCTTTTGTTTCAACTTCATATCGAATAGTAGTTTTGTTAATTATAATTTGATTAATTGCCTTCATCGAATTTTGTGTGATTCGTGTAGGTACATTAATTGTAATGTCCAAATTCAAGGAATTAGTTAAACTGAGAAACTTTTCTTTCTCGTAGGATTCGATGAGAAAATCAATGTTAAAATCTCGGCATTCAACAATGGATTCCAAAGAGCTATTGCTGACTTTGTTAAGTGTTATCTCCAGGTTTTCTAAGAACAAAATATTATCTGCAGTTCTCTTTGTTGGAGGTCCGTAAATGCAAAGTATTATCACTTTTAGTGAAGTAAGATGTACAACAGAAATTTCGAAAACATTTTCAACGGAATACACATTTAATTCCGCCAAGGAGATAGAATCAATATTATTTCGAACGTAAATACAAGAACCTCCTTTATGCGATTCTCTCTCTCTCTCTGCCATAAAAACCTGCGAGGTAAAAGTTTGGAATTTGAAAAATGTTAAGTTCATTAGGAGATAATCTGTAAAGCAAAGATCATCCATTTGATTTAAAACGCTTTGTAGAGCTGCTGTCAAATTCAACTAAGTTTTATTTGAAAGGGATTGAAGATTATGGTGCAGAATGTTTATCTTTTGCAAGTACCTACACGAATGTTTTTCTGCTGCATCTGGCTGTAGTTGCTATATATTTACTACATTTTTACCTCGAGTGCGTGGCCGAAGGTTGTAATGTGTCCCGGCAGTGACAGGTTGTGAGGAAAATGAGGCATCGGGTGTAGATGAATTGGTAGTTGGAATGGAAGAAACGGGAGTAGGTTCAGAGGAAGAGGCAACAGGGTTCGAAATAAGGGTGGGGGCTGGAGAACGTAAGGAAGGTGAAAGAAGTGGATTTTTGGCAGGAGACTGCGTAGGACTGCAGTTGATGATGTATTGTGCAAGCTTGTTACCGACTGCATGTTTTCCAGCAAGGTTCATGTGAAGACCATGCCGGGTGAAGTGTTTTGCTGAGAGGAAATTAATTTTAAAAGGTTTGACATTTGTCTCTCTCAGTTGCAGTTTTAATTGTTGGTTTGCGCGCTTAATCTCGCTGCGTAGTGTTAGGCTATTGTACCAAAAGGGCAGAGTCGAGACTACAATGTTAGTATTTTGGGCGGCACATTGCAATTTGTTTACGTGTTGTTCAGGTGTAAAGTTACCGCCCAAGTTAATGTCATTCTGCCCTCTTAAGATAATGACTGTGTTGGTCAGTGTCAGTGGTGGTCAATGTTTTCGTGTGGGTGTCCAACTCTACAGTCACATCTGCAAACCTCCCGTTTGGTTTAAAAATAGATGAGACTGAGAAGTTGGAGGGTAACTTCCTACTGAGAATGGAGGAAAGATGGCGGCCATGACTGTCAACTAAAATAAGTACCTGTTATTTAGGTTCAGTAGGAATGTCTTTGTTTTCAAGTGAGCTAAGATGCGCAGCTTTACGTGTTTTGGCTTTGACGCGCTTCCTAGCCTATTTGCGTTGATTTGTTCATGTATTTGTCGATGGTAGGGAAGGGTGGTGAGGATCAGGAAGGCGAGGAAAATTTGTTTCATAATGTAAAACACTAAATTTGTTTTGAGTTGTGACTGGATGCGGTGTATGTGTCTTTTGTACAGTCACGGGTGTACGGTTGGTATTATTTTCTGTGTTGCCGACTTGTACCCAACCGTCTGTGTAGAGTACGACCTCTTCCAACCTGCGGATATGTTGATATAAATTAGTGTTAAGGCTAAATGCACCGAAAAATACTTATAGGAAAAATCAATAGATCGCAGCACTATCACACGGAATTTACTAGACTGATAACGTCTGAACAAATTGTCCGATTTTCGATCTGTAAACGGCATTGAACTCCTTTTTAAAATAGAATTCACGCTACGATGCCGATTTTTCAAAAAAATTTCAAAAAAATTTAAAATGATTTCTCATAGTTCCGGGAAGAAATTGAAAAATGTGGGCTTATAGCGCGATGACGACGTGCTTCCTGAATCCAACGCCGTGTCAATCATGCAAATCGGATGAATAGGAGCGGCGTAAAGTGTAATTTCGGAAGACATACCTGACGCCCCCTCCCCCCTTCTCGATTCACGCAGTCACTCGACCCTCCCTCGACGCGGCCGAACGGCCTAACCCCGCACGGGAGGAGGCCGTGCTCTCAGGCAGGCAATGGTTTCGTCCCTTTCAATCTCAATATATTTTTCTCCACTTATCAAACTAGTCATGCTGTAACACAACCAAACGGTCTCATATCATCTGTAATAGTCGTATAAAACTATATATCTTGTTCACATATTTCCGTCTTCCTTCGAATACCATCAAAAAGTTATTTTAGACACTACTCAAAATATCAATTCCGATTTCGAAACTGATTTCAAAAAGAAAATTGAACTAATTGTGTATATATCACCAATATTCCATGTCCTAACATCTTATTTTACATCCGTTTTACTTCTAAGATCTTCCGTTATCATTCCACTACCAGGAAGAATGAGCCGAAATTACGCACGAGCTCTTTTATCCTGCGACTCGATTTTTGATCTCAAAACGGCGTTTGTCTCCTTGATAGACTTCACGTGATGAATCTGTTTTCCCAAGTAAAGTTTTATACCACTGTCAATACATGTGTTCGAATAAAGCGAACGGTATTTGTAACATCCTCATCCAGTAGACTATCTTCAGCCCAAGAAGTGACCCAATTTTTCTGACATTTCTTACGTATGTCGTACCGTACGCAGAGAGGCGGCCAACGCAAGCACTCTAGGTGTAAGGTCTCTCGCCCACCTTCCTGTACCCAGTTGAGGAAGTTGTGACTCCATAAGATGACCCTGGGCGATAATTTTTAGGCTTAGTTTCGCCGTTATTCTTTTTACTTTCTTTTGCCGTTTTGTCTAAATCGTAATTATAAATTAACAATCACGGGCACTGTCAAAACAAATTATCTTCCGCACGAACTTGATCGATGTTTCTAAACCAGGTTTTTGAAAGATGTTTTAATTTTGAACATTGATATTTGCATTTGTATTACTTGAGCATCATTCCTTCGCTTTTCTTGCTATCCGAAACTGGGAGGGGACGCGCCGATTATTCAGCGAGTTCTTCCCTAATAATGGCAGAATGTACGCATGAAACACTGCGGGTATCAAACACACTGTTCAGTGCGATGATGTCTATTTGTCGGCTCCAGTCCCGGTCAAGCAGCGGCTGTGAGCATCTCTCCTTTCATCTGCCGGTCCCAATTCTTCGCGGGGTCTGAACGCGCAGAGAAATATGACTAGAACATAGATCGCAAGCCATCCCTTGTTAGACCTATCTGGATATACACAGCAATAGGATGCTAGCTATTTGTTCATTGCTCACTCGGACTCGAACTGCCTTTTTTCTTTTGTTTGTGATATTTTGTATTAGTCATATCAATTGTGCCACTTACACCTTTTTCTTCCGCTTCATTCTATCATTCCAAGCATAATATCCTTTTCTAGAGATTTTGTACTCATAGTATGTCCAAAATATTTTATTTTACATTTTTGGATTTGGTTTTAGAGAAAGTTCTGTTTTCTTTCAAAATTTCGGCATTTATCTTTTTGCCCTCCCATTGTACGTTTAATATTTTCTTCCGTGTCCATACTTCAAAAGCATCTTTCTTTTTTTCGGCTTATCTCAATGTTCAGCTTTTACACCCAGGATTAGGGGGGATTCAGCTTTTACACATCAGGATTAAAAATACCATTTTCTCGATTATTTGGATTTTGGTCTTACGCAAGGCTTGATTTCTGACGGAACACGACGGAACGGCGTTCCTGTATCTCGCTGATAAGTATTACATTGTTATAAATATATAATTATTTCTATTAAATTAATAAATCATTTTGAGCGCGTTCCGGGACCTAACATTTTAGAAATCTTGATTATGCCTGCATATTTTATGAATTTGTGTAATTTTCTTTCCGCTGCTTTTTCTAAAATTATTCCTCTCTTTAGTTTTTCTGTACAGTATCCAGAATTTGTTATTGTAATTCATAAGTATTTAACTTCGCCTGCCATGTATATCACTTCTCCGTTGATGTTTAGGCTTCCTTTTTTACCAGTTGACATAAATGTTTTCTTTAAATGTAAGTTCATAGAATATTTAAATTTTATATTAATAATATATTTAGCTATCCTTATTACATAATTCAGAATTAAGTACAAATAAAACATCTGCAGAATTTTGATGACATAACATTTTTGCGTTTTCTCGAAAAGGAGTAAAGTGGACATGTCACGTTTTGAATGTTTGCTCCTCATTTCGCGCTCCTTTCTATCCAAGCCCAGAGCCGCCAGGGCACGCGCTCAAGTGTAGTCACCCTTCTGAGCTGGAAGCAGGGTCGCACCTCTGGCACACTGCTGTTCTGATAGCGTGACTTTTCTGACCTCCGCAGACATCTCGCTGCGTTCTTCGGCGGGCTGCGTGCTACACTCGGGCAATTCGATATGCCCAAGCAAGGAAGAGGGCGGTGAGCAGTTTTCAGTGGGCGAGAACATTGTGCAGTGACGAAGTGGAGATTATATTTACTATACAAGAATTAGTGGAATCATTCGCGTTTCGTTAATTATTAGTAACCGAATATTATACATGAACAAAATAATAATTCAAACAATAAATAACAATTATAAAAGTATATTAGTTTAATAAACATTTTGTGAAATATTATTAACTAAAATAACTTATTTAGTCGACATTTATGGATGGTAAGCTATTGTTTTTCATTGAAAATACAGGTATAAAAGGTATGTAAAATACCGGTATTTTACCGGTATCTAATACCTTTTCGGTCCCTGCCTATTCCTCATTGACAGTTTACACTCCCTGGTCATATTTCGAATGACCCGGAACATTTCTTTAGGTCTCCTTTTGTTGTTATGTTCTTCCACTTCTTTGCATTTTTCTTTTTTTTATTTATTTAACGTCAAAAAAAGTTAAAAATTGCGTATGACGTGCTATATTTCTTGAAGAAACTTCTCTTTATCTTGTCTTGGTCTACGCTGGAATACCCTGCTGAGTTCTCTGACTTTTATCCTTTGCTTTCTTAGCAGAGAAATATAATACTTGAAAAGAACGAAACATTAGGACTTTTATTATTATTATTATTATTATTATTATTATTATTATTATTATCATTATTATTATTAACAATAATATAATATAAAATATTAATAATAATAATAATAATAATAATAATAATAATAATAATAATAATAATAATAATAATAATAATAATAATAATAATCACGCAAATGGAGAGGAATCGAAGGTAAAGTGTATATACTCGTTCTATATAATCCTTCGAATCTTCACTTCGATGACTGAGTTTCCAAGATTTATAACAATTGTGAGACTCCATCTTTATATTTCACGGTGAAAATCTTGAAATCTCTCTACAGGTCTGATTCAGTTTGCCCATCGTGAAACCATGGAGCAGGTTGTTACTCTGTGAGAACCTCTAGACACCGGGCGGGCGTTCTTTCAGCGCCCGCCGCGAAGGGCTAGGCTAAAGTGGCCGTGGGGGAGGGGTTCCGGGATTTCCAAATCCGATATGGCACTGGGACAGTCCAGGGAGCCCCCCAAAAGGGTCGAGTGACGCTACTGCGTGAAGCGAGAAGGGAGGGGGAAGGATCAAGTATTTTTTTCGGAATTTCACTTTACGCCGCTCCTATTCATCCCATTTGCATGATTGACACGGCGTTGGATTCAGGAAGCACGTCGTCATCGCGCTATAAGCCCACATTTTTTAATTTCTTCCCGGAACTATGAGAAATCATTTTAAATTTTTTTTGGAAATATTTTTTTAAGAAACGGCATCGTAGCGTGAATTCTATTTTAAAAAGGAGTTCAATGCCGTTTATAGATCGAAAATCGGACAATTTGTTCAGACGTTATCAGTCTAGTAAATTTTGCTTATTTTGGTGCTGCCACGTGGTGGCGACAAATGGAACTAGTGTCGGTACATTTAGCCTTAACGTGTGTGAAGGCTTTCAGAAGGTAAAAAGCAGTAGACTTTCAGAAGGTAACGAGCAGTAGCCATGTCACGAATGCGTTTTAATGTACGTGAAAAAAATTGGAAAAAATACTAGAAAACCCAGATAAGAGCTACAAAAACCTAGCTTTATATTTTAAAAGTTTTAAATTGATGTGTATTAAATAAATTAAAAAGCAAGATTCAATACAAAAACTAGAAGGTATGCTCCACACAAAATCTTTTTACTTACGAAATTTGGCAATGTGGCTACGTAGAATTCCGTCCACTTAAGCTGCAACTGTTTAATACAATCAGTAGATTATACTTTACCGTAATTAGATGAAAGATACTGTGTGAAAGTTTGTCTTTGATATATAGAATAAGATTTGAAACAAATTCAAACTATTTGATACACCGTTCTCGTAACGATCAAAACAACGGAATCGTCACTTGTCGCAGAAATACAATAAATCTTTCAGAAAATTAATTGGCACAGTGATTTAATATTGGAAATAAATTGAACTGTGAATAGATTTAGACACTTATCACCACCTCGTAAATCTGAAGTTCGTTGAGGTTTGAATGTCCGTTTAAAATTCGTAATTCGTTTGTTTGTCTTGGTTATAGGAAAAAAATCAGTTGAAATTATATATTCAGCTAACCTGCAACAAGTAATAAAAGCACTTAAAACAAACTAGGCGTAGTCGAATTGCTAAAAGTAGTATATAATCACAGAAATGAAGTGCACAACCAGATGCGTCGGTCTCGTAAGATGGTCCAGTCCCCAATAATAATATAACAATGTAACAAGTTTTTAAAGAAAAAAACGGCCGTTTCCATGCTGCACACCGTATAGATTGCATTGCATTAGATCAATTTAATTGAATTAATTTATTGTCATAAATAGTAAAAACTTTAACACTCAGAGAGAGATGTAGAAAGAGATGAAGAAAATAATTAACTTATGAGATGTAGAAAGTTTTCTCCATCTCAAAAATCCCAACACCTCTCTTTATCAGTAAATAGTTGAATTATGTGTGAGTGTTGTGCGTAAATAGTTTAATTATGTGGCAGTGAGTGTTGGTGGCAAAATTTGAAAACTATAATTTTTCGCCCCTCTATAGTAGAAAACTTTTAATAGGCAAATACGCTCCCCTTTTGCTTTGATTGAACCACTTACGAAATAACTAAATCCCCTTCTTTATCCTCTCCAGCAAAACAAGTGTTAAATAAAACACACACATAGTGAAACTACATTTATGTGAAGAAGCAAAACAAAGTGCCACCTGAAGCATTTGCTCAATGGATCAGGGAATGTGTGTGTGTGGGGGGGGGAATAATTTACCCAGATGCTGAAGTGCAACACTTGGTATTGTTATAGATGGTCTTTTAAAACTTTACAGTACAAACGTTACCAATTGCATTAAATATTATTAAAATATTTTTCTTTTTGATGCTGTATATAGTCTCAAATTGAAAAATTAGCATTTGACAGCAGTAAAGATTTTATGTGGTACTTACGTATCGATTTTAATTTTTTAATGTCCTCATTTAATGAGTTGTGTATTAACATATGTTTTGATGTGAATTTCTTGTAGTGAACTGGTGATATGCAGGATCCCAAGGACTGACTCAGACCTGCTAGTTTTTTAACAAAACTAAATGTCTGTAGATTTAATGTAGTGAATGTATTATGTCTGTATATTGAATATAGTGATAGTACACAGAAAACACTCCATATAATTAAAGTACTCTAGTCCATGGCACCGACAAATGAATCTACCAATAGTCTACAAACCAAATGAAATGTTAAAATGTTGTTAACTTTTTTTAGAATTACATAATTCTGAAGTTAAATTGAAGAACAGCTTAACCCAGCAAAGTATCGGAAAAGACGAGTTTCAAATTTTCACATGTAAAATTGCACCTAGTGTATGGGGTTGATCGCTTGTAAATTTATAATACAGAAACATGACTTCAGCTAAATTTACTTCATTTTGTAGTTGAAATTGAATTGCAAATTTTTATATATAGTTTTATCTGTATTTAATCTTTACTCAATCTTCATTAATCCCTATTTGATCTTTTGTCAGTCTCTTTGTATAAGAACAGTAGTGCTTAATATAAATATTAAGCACTACTGTTCTTATACAAAGAGACTGACAAAAGATTTTTTACTATTAAAGTTGCAATAACCCCTATACAAGAAGGTATGTGCTGTTTTAGCATTACTAGTTGCTTAGGCTTTTGTATTATTTATACTATTATTATTTACTTATTATTATTATTATTATTATTATTATTAATATTATTATTCAAATAGAATTTGTGCATACATATGTTTAGTATGGAGACAGTTGTATTCGTAAAATCATCATTTGCAGATATTATGGTGTAGTGAGCTTGATACCAATATTTCAGTACAGTAACGTGTATGCAACAACACCAAAATTGCGATTTCTTGCTTCAAATAGAAGGTTTCAAGAGGACTGTCTAGAATATGTATCTAATTCTGGTGAGTAATTTTTTCTGTTAGCATCCAGCAAATGTAATTCATCAATGTTGATTTTTCTCAGCCTTTTTTAGTAATTCAGAAGAAATTTTTCATTCTTGAAACAATTTTTAAAAAACAATCATTTATCTGTTTTCAGAGTCTACTCCACCATCATTGAGAGATGTGTTCGTATTATATTCCAATATGACACATGGAACAACATTACGAGATTTATGTTTACGCTTCAATCCACATGCTCTTCACGTGGATGAATGCAAATTAGTTCAATTTGGTTTGTTACATAAAATTATCCGTCGAATTCAAAAGGTACAATATATCTTATTTTATATTTGAAATTCTTTTGAATCTCGTGTAATGCCTAGATACAAATACTATGTGATGTTAAGAAATTCTGTAAATGAGTGCAGGTACTTGCTGCACATTCGAATGTATTCAGAAAAGTAGTCGGCAGTGGCAATTCCTGAGCTATCTCATCCTGGATACAAAATACTGAAAAACATAGACTTACCCTGTTTGATCTTATTTCTTATAATTAATGATTATAATAAATGTTATAAGATTCCTGTAGATTATGAACATGTTGAGATTTAGTTTTATACAGGTGTCTGGGGAGGAAACCTTGAAACTTTAAAAATAAGCTCTTAAGACAATTTTAAGCATATTTTGTCTGATAAACAACTTGGATATTTCGAATTGCCGAGCCACAATAAGCATTCAAATGTTGGTTTGAAAAAATGCTTTCTAGGCAATAATTTGCATTGCAGAAGCATAGAAATACTCCAGGAACATGTAAATTGTTTCTTATTTACACAAGAAATGAGAATATTTGTTCACAAAGAAAAATTCACACAGAAATAAAAAAGCACCCAATTTACACTATTCAACTCCTCTTTTATATCTGTATTCTGGTCTTCTCGACCGGAGAAGTGAGTTTTCTCATTGTCATACAGCAACATACTGGGACAGTGCAAGGAAAAGGTCCATTATAATCTTGCCTCATCGGGAATCGAACCCAGGGTCGCGTTATTGAAAGCAAGCTTGCTGACCAATGAGCTAAACTGTGAGGGCATATCAGGGACTACTAAATTGAATTATTAATCAAGAAAATGGATGTGGGTAAGTCATGAATTCTAATGCGTATTTCAAAACACTTCACTAGAACACACACAAAACACTTCACACTTCACTAGAACATTTGAAAAACATTAAATTTTATCATTAAAAATTAAGATTTTACAGACACTTTATGTGAAACATTGTAAAATGTAAGCGCACTTACCTCACATTACCTTGCTTTTTTCTTCTGTCTTTCAGGTTTGTAGCTCACATATATACCACTGGTAGTCAGCAGAAAAGACCAGTTTAGTATTACTGTTCTTAATGATGGGAAACCACAAATAACTGTGCAATTCAAAATATTTATACTTCTAGTCATAGTTTAGATGTTCCATTTCCCATAATTTACTTCATGACCCATAGTTTTTCTGTAACATACTACCTGTTGTGTTATTTTTAGGGTTGCCATTTCAAGAACTGCAAAATTAAAATTAGGAACATTTCACAAAAACAAGAGACATTTCACAAAAGTAAAGGACATAACCATACATATGAAATTAAACTAATGTCTTTGATATTTAGATAATGATTAAAACCATGTTTGCAGGTATTATGGTTACTTAATATGGTATGACATTATATAATATAATTTCTGACAAGAATATTTAATAATTTAATTCATTATATTTGATTAATAATTGATTAATGATTAATTAATAATTTTCATTACGTTGAAGACAATAAAATTACATTATATGACAATATAATATAATTTAACATGGTAATATAATAAACATGGTAAACACTAATCATAAATAATTTATTTGTGATAATTAGCTATTATGCATGTATTCCATTTCTTCTTCTTCTTCTTCTTCTTCTTCTTCTTCTTCTTCTTCTTCTTATTATTATTATTATTATTATTATTATTATTATTATTATTATAAATAGTAATAGTAATTTTCTTAGCTTACTAGGCAAATTTAAAATAAGATATGTTTAGAGACACAAATATCAAATAAAAACCAAAGTTATATCTTCCAATCGTCTTTGAAATTTGATTGTGCTGCTTTAAGAATTTTAGATTTGATAGTTGTGTGAAATTATTTTCATGTCACGTTCACATTTATAGAAATAAGTTCTTTTTTTTAATGATACTGAATACCTGTTTCTAGTATCAGTAATTTGTTTGTTATCAAAGAACTAGCGATGCTATTATGCACTTATTTTCTCACATTATATGTAATGGATACACAGTATAATACCACATGAACCTGACCGGGAGTGCTCAGTGCATTAACTGAAGTCACTGCAGCGCCTCTGACCGGGAGGTCCTAGGTTCGAGTCCTGACGGAGGCAGGATTTTTTACACTAGCTTTTCAGCTAGGTCGAATTCAGTCGCTGTCTGGAGGAGATTTCTAGCGCCCGGCTGCTCTGATTAGTAGTTTTCCGTGGTTTCTCCGATCAACACCAGGCGAATGCCGGAGCAGTACCCTACCAAACGGGCCACGGACCGCGCGCGATCTTTCCTTCCTCGTCCTTGTCCTATCCTCTCCCCTCACATACTTACACTAACACTAACATGCACTACACTTCCACACATTCCGGGAGACCGGTCGGGAGCTTAGAGCTTGTCCCGGCTGGGGCGGTGCCCCGCTGGTGGGAGAGTCCTGGTTAGGGGGACGCCCCCACTAGCCGACGGTAGGCCGGCGCCGGATCGCGCCATCCAGCTGGGGAAGATCACCGCCATCTCCCGGGGGAAAGCACGCACTACACTAACGGGACTAATGACCAAAGCAGTTGGCGCGCCCGGAAACGAAAAAACCAATCAATCAAAAGTGCAAAAGCGCCGGCAAAAGTGTTTTCAAGCGGCAAAAATTTTGTCTCTGCCCTGGGAATTGAACTCAGGTAACATGTCAGTCACGTTACCCCCTATATCACCAGCTTCATAGCTATGAATCTTCTAAACTTGAAGAAAGTTGCATTTACAATTTTAAAAAATTCAGAGATTTTCATTTAAATTATTTCATGATCCACTTTTAAAGAATAGATTCCATTAAGGAAAATATCTCTTATTAATATTGAATTTTTTAACTATCCTTTGCTAAGGAAAATTTTGGAGCTGATTTTGAAACTTTTTGTAAAATTAATTTGCTGTGTCTTTATGCAACCATTACATAAAAATTATTAGTTTTTTTAATTGTTCATGGGCTTATTTAAAGGTGTAATTTTATAACACATGAGAAAAAATCTATTGTACTTTTGTGATATTAATTTTTTGCAATTTTTGTAAATAGAGATGGGCCGAAAACGGGAATTGCGCAACTTCTTAAACGTCGAATGCTTAGTATCCGAGGAAAAATATGTGAAGAAAATTGTTGGAGCCGCTTTTTGAGAAAACAGTTGTTGAAAAGTTGTCTATATTTCACTAAAAATTTCGGGAAAACGACCTATAATTTCGAAAATTTATACATGACCTTATTTTAAGAGCTTTCTTTGAAAAACAATTTCGGTGATGAAAAAACCTTTATCTTCAATGTTGTAGTTGTAGGAAGACGCTGGAAAATTTTGAACGGAGCTTTACGTTTTCTTCTTGACCCTAGTTTTCTACGTTAACTATTAACCTCCATCGAAGCTGTTGCTGCAGGTGTGTGTGTGGCCATCGAGTTTGGGTATGTGGTTGCTGATGTCACCCGTTCTGGCGCCTGCCTTGCTGATTTGTGAGGGTATGGGTTTATTCCGTGATCGTAGTTCTCTGGGTTGATTACCATCACGCTCTGACACCTGTGGTATATGAGCGCCAGTTGCTCGTGTTTTGTTTCTTTGTAGTTACCTTGCTAGATTGCTGGTGTGTGTTGAAGAGTTAAGATTAAGCTCGTAATCTCGTGGCACAGGGCGAAGTCGCTCGCTTTTCACCCAATTTGAGACGATTGTATTCTCGGAAGTAGACATGGAAACTGGATGATACGTCATGATGTTTAGAAACAAAGTAAAGCGTACGTTTATTTTTACACGATGTTCGAATTCCTTGTGTGATCCAAGTATTACTTTTCCTTGAAATGTTTAATTTTCTTCTTTTAAGAGGAAAACACGCGTTTAAGTCATCTTGTGGCTCAGAGCAAAGTCACTCGCCTTTCACCAAAGAGGTCCGCGGCCGATTCCCGTCGAATCTCATATGAAATTTGTACCAACAAAACGAGTTTGGCTGCTTCACAAGGGCTAGTCAACCCCTGTGAAGTGTCCTAAAACTCTACCCCTATTCTTATTCCTTCCCAATTCTGGCCGTTGGGTAGTGACGCAGGAGCGCGTAGTAGGAAGCGCGTACGCGAGATCGCGCATAGTAGGGACCTGGCGGTCCGCCGACAACTGACTGCGACGAGACGTGACATACTATGACAATATTAATTATTTCTATTTGCAGTTGCTACCTTACCTGCATCTATTGGTAGCCTGATGAGGAATTCACTGGTTCTGTACTCCAGGTAAGATCACACATCCTGATTTTGCCTCATTTTCCTTGACATTTCGCCACTAATAATTAAATTCTGTAAATCTTTGGTGGTTAGAGCGAGATATGTAAAATATTTGACGAATACTTTTTATACCATTAATCGAAAGATGAGATCTTCTATGTTCTTGTAGTTTGAATAGTTTTCACTGTCTAGTTTTCTTGTAATAAGACCCTAAATTTCGGACAATAGCGACTTGGCGTATCGGACTGCTATAGCCAAGTTTTCGAGTTCAAACCCGATCGAAGAAGTGATTTTTTAAGGGCGAAAAGTGCTTCGGAGGGGAATTAAAGCCAGCTGTCCCATGTTGTAGATTTCATGCATGCAAAAGATAATCAAGCCTGCAAGAATCCTCCGAGTAAAATTCAAAATCGCCCGAGTGAAGTCCCCTTTCACTTCTGGCTGGTGAAAGCTTAACGAAATGACGAAAGAGTAGACCTGATGGCCTGAGCCTCGTCACGGAAAGTAAGGTATAATTGAATTGAATTAAGTTTGTCCCTTTAACAAGGGTTTGGTGACTTGACAGAGTCGACCAGAAATTTTAAAATTGTGTGAAAACTAGCAATTGAAAATGTTTTAAAAGCTATTGCTTAGGTAGCTTCACGAATAATCAATGTGTGCAGTTTGAAGATCTGCCGTTTCAAACGGATGAATCCTGCAAAATAATAAGCTTACGTCAGTCCGAAGGCAGACTTTCGCCCGCTTTCTAAAGGATCGGGACGGAAACACGCCGCCACCACAGCGCGCGTTTCATTCATATCGTGTAACAAGACCTCTGCAAGAGTCCTTACACTCTTCTTTGTGCTCGGGACGCAATGAAAAGAAGATCACTCCTGGAAAATGATGCCTTGATATTAACCAGATTTCCAGTATAGCTCCAATTTAATGGATACGAACCGATAGGCCCTGAATGAAACACTCAAAGCAATAAATATTTCAAATGAATCACTTTGGTTCTTCACTCTTTGAGCAAAGAGAGACCTTGACAGATTATACATTTTTTAATGCAATAGGTGTAGTAATATTATTTTATGTTACGCTGAGTTGATATTCAGCGTAACTTTGTGGCTTTCGCTACAGGACGATGATGATTTAACTAGAGAATTATTTCTCTTCTGTTATATGAGATACCAGTATTGCCGTCCACACTAGTTTCGTGAAATCTTACAGTGGACTCAATCAACCCTTACCAAAGGTCAGCGGCCCAATCAGTTGAGCTACTGGGATGAGCATTCAGTACACAAAGGTCTTCAAAATACATTTTTAGTGAATCACTTGAGTTGAATTTATAAAATGTCTTTTAGTTGGTGTTAAAGTCATTCGAGGTAAAGGTAAAAGCAGAGCTAGATTTGCCTACATGCAAAATCAGTTTGTTAGGGTCCCCACGGGGCCCTGTGGCCAGATATTTTCCTGACTCCAATCTTCTCAGACAAACTACTGGTCCTCTTGTTTACCAGACGCAGTTTCAGAAAATGAGGGCAGCCTATCCGGATCTTATATTCTGATACAAAGATGGTTCATCGTAAAATGACGCAGTGGTAAGTAGTTTTTATTGTATCAGAGTCAGTAACTCATTGGCTTCACTCTGTGCAGTGTATTCAATGCTGAGATGTATACAATTCGCTAAACCCTAAAATACATGGAGTCAGCGGCGTTGTGGCGAGTAGTTCTGTGTTCTAATTTTCTCTGCTCTCTTCAAGCTGTCTCCTGTTCTTCAGACTACTTGATGAAATTAGTTCAAAACCTGATTCATCGTTTTCTGTCTCGCAACTATGAGCTGGCACTCATTTGGGTCCCAGGTCATGTGAAAATCACAGACAACGCCGACCAGGCGGCGAAATCGGCGTTGCGAAAGACCCATATTGACATTTCTTCTGTAACATCGTCCGATGTTAAGGCTTTTCTGAAACCAGCCATCTTTAGAGCGTGGCAAATCGAGTGACACAATACCGTTTTTTAAATTAAGAGTGATAAAGGATTCTGTAAATTCCTGGCGTATTTCATCCCGACCTTCTCGGCATGAGGAAGTAATTCTAACCCGTCTTATCGTTCACTGTCGTTCGTATCTATCCCGTCTATGTATCTTCGTTATCGATCACTTTTCGTATGATTTCCTTCGAGGTGAATATTTCATCTGCTCGTGCTGGACGGTTAATTCTTTGGAAATAACCATTGCACGGAATTTATTGGTACCAGACAAAGACGTGGCCTATGCAACTCTACGGGAGGTGATTGGCGATGACGATTCCGCGCTCTCAAAGCTTTTTTATTTTTTGGGAAATAGCGGAATATTTATTTGAGAGATAGGAGAATATACGTTTCTTCACCCCTTCACAGCCAGTTCTACGTTTATTATAATTATTAGTGTTCGTTTTATCATGTTCTTTTTGGTTTATCTGCTTGCATATTTTATGCGGAATTAAAGATCTCTTCTTAGGTTATGTACATGGCTTTAATCGGCGGGTAAGTTGCATCTGTAACACTCCTTTTATTAATTTTTTAAAATTTATTTTGACTTTGGCGCCAATGACCACAGTTGCCGAAGCGCCCTTGATACCTCAATTAATTAAGACATCTTAATAATGTCACGTACAATGTTTCCGAAATATGAGTAGTTTGCGTGGTATACCCCGAAATTTAGACATTTTTTAAAGTATTTTAAACAATTTTTTTCTCAAAAAGGCTCCTAATTTTTTTTTTCTTTCGATTACTTACGGTCTTGCTCGGAAGGTCTATTAAGGGTACTTGAATTTCCGAAAAATGCAAATTTAGAAATAATGCGAGAAAGTGTGTACTCTTCAGCACCACTCGTATATTACCACCATAAATATTAGTATTCGTCGCGATTTTGGAGAGAATATACTCAAATGAGAAAATTGAACATTTATAAAGATCTGTATGATTACCAAGAGAATAACGTGTGTGAGCACTTTTGTAGCCATACGAAAGGGTGTAGCCTGCAGCAGCAAAACAGTTGCTGAGCAAAACCATAGAAAATGGTTTGCCAAACGTTCACGTAAAAAGTCACGGTTCAAGTAAAAATATAATAAAATACGCTCGTGTCAATTAAATATTGTAGCAGAAATTATCTTCACGAATACTGCAATAAGTGTTGTATATGTGGAGACAACAGTTCTTTACATATCAAGAATATCAAAAAGTTTCTGTTCCAAAATTGAGCGCGTGAAAACCAATATATAAATATTTTTAATATTTAATTAGCGGCCTCTTCCGAGTGTTGCTGTCGCATGACAGCAGCAGCGACATAGTGTGAATGAGAATTTAGTCCAGACGAATTTGAGAATAAGTGGAATAACACAATCAAATATTTGCATTTTTAATCGAAATTGAAACTTCTTTTGGAATTTTTTTCGAGTTTTTGGGTATCTAGCAAAACCTTACACATCCCTCACATAGCGAGAGGCTGTATAGTTTTCTTTCAATTTCTGCGCCCATTGGAAATTAATAAATATACAGATTATGGTATGGGGAAAAGTTGTTCAAATGCACTCTCCCCCATAATTTTCCCTCTCGCCTCTCAGTCGTTTGTTAATTTATATCTAAAATTATAGTTTATATTAAGATATATATTACAAACCGAGGAAAGTATCCTGTTTATTCAGCATTAATAATGATGTCAGTTAAAAATGAGAAAATCAAGTTTTGAAGTGATATCCTTTTGTTTCAGTACCCTGTATTTATTGAAGTACCTGGTCATCCAAGTCCTGTTAGTGCTCTGCAGCGCAGTTTCAATGGTATTTTGTCTTATGACGAAATATGCTGCAAATATGGAATGAGTGCCCACGAATTGGATGAAGAAGTTGAATGTGATCCCAGTGTAACTCTTATTTGGAAATAATACGTGAACTGTATTCATAAACAGTTCTAGAACGTCAAGTTCCTTTCTATTCTATTTTCTATTTAGCCTTTCCTTCTATTTCTTTATTTCAAATTCATTTTTGGATCATTTCAATGTAAATATTCACCATTAAAATTGTGCAATATGTTACCTTAGAAAAGCCTGTATTTGCAATAAAAGATACATTTTGTAACAGTATTGTGCTTGTTTCATCAACCGAAGATGTCAATGCCTCGACTCTGCGCATCCTTCTGATTTCATCAATGCTTTCCCAAAACATTCTAGACGAGCTATTTGCGAAGCCTTAACGGAGGCCGTATACCATTAGATTTTAATATGATACTGCGCAGACGTATTATAATATATTCAGTACTATATAAAATGCAGAGAAGTTCAACTCTACAAGGATGGCCTTGAATTTGGGTTTACAATCCTTAGGGCCGGTTTCACCAACACGCTAACTAGACGTTAGGAGATTTTAACGGTCCGTTAGACAAAATATGTTTCACCAAACTTTAACACGTGTTAACTTTCCGTTGAAGTTAACGCGCGAAATCAGCTCCGTTAGCAGCAGTTAACGCTTGATTAAGCTGGTTGCAGCTCAGTACTCTCTGGCGCAGCTCTGTTCGAGCACGTAGCAGAGCTATATACTGCAGCAGCAGAGAAAATGGAGAAAGCTCTCCAGTATATTTTGGAAGACGATGAAGAATTAGAAAGTTTGGAAATATCTGTGCGCCCGCGTGTTTTCAGGGAAAGAAGACATTATTTTTATGAATACGACGACAGGGACTTTTCAACCAGATTCAGATGTACCAAACAATCTACAATTGAAATCCTGGAATTGATTGAGCAAGATCTGGAGTTTTCATCAAACAGGTCAGAAATTATTATTTTATTTTATTTATTTTACGTCAAAAAAAACAGTTAAAAACTGCGTATGACGTGCTATGGGGAAAAGTGAATTGTGTGCACATTTTCAAAATTCTGTGATCCTTACACTAAGTCATATACTACTTAAATTTTGAATTTTTGAAGGGAGAAGAAAAACAAAAACTCCCATGTAGTAAAATCTATTTTCAAGGGTAAACAAGCAATAAATTTTGAAAGGGAGAAAAGAAACAAAAAAACTCCCATGTAATAAAATCTATTTTCAAGGATAAATAAGCAATAAATTTTGAAATGGAAAAAAAAACTCCCATGTAATAAAATATATTTTCAAAGCAATAAATTAAATTTTGGCTCTTATAACTTCCTGCCGCGACAACATGGAAACGATAATTTGAATAATTGTATTTCCCACAGAATTCTAGAAGACGTGCACAGAAAATGAAGTTACATTTATGTCCAGAAGCAAAACAAGGGGCCATCTCAGCATTCGCTCAATGTATCAGGGAAACTGGACGAAAAACCTGATCGAGATGGGGGTCATTGACCCGGAAGCTGTAGTACAATAGTTGTTACAGGTTGTTTATACTCATTTATACAGTCCAAATGGTAAATAATGCATTATGTATCATTGTTAAAATTAATGTTACTTTTCCTGTGATGCTCAGTATAGTCTCTAATTGTATAGAAACAGTTATGCAGCAAAAACGATTTCACTTGTGATTTAAACTTTTCTATTGAATTTAATCGTTTAATGTCATCTGGCAAAGTGTTGTAAAATAATGTACATGTATTGTATGTGAATTTCTTGTAATGAGCTGTTGATACTGTCACCTGATGAATATGATTTCTACGTCGAGTGTTATAGTAATAGACTTCGGCATTTTCTGAAAAAATATTCCCGCCCTTGAGCAAGTCGTTTTTTACAAAAACCACTGATTCGTAAATAAAAAGACACGGTAATGGTAGAATTCCTAGATTAATGAAGAGAGGCTTACATGAATCGCGTGGGTGGGATTTGGTTATTATTCGTACAATTCGTTTTTGTAATCTAAAAGTCTGGGAGCTATAAGATGTATTTCCCCAGAATATTATGCCATATCTCAGGCGGGAATGAACATTCGCGAAGTATTAGATGTAATAGTTACATACCACAATACAACCAAACCATGTAAGTTACAGTTTTGCATGCACAATGAAACCCATTTTGTTATATAACCTTCGTGAATGCAAATTAGGTTATGTTTTCCTTCATTATGTACATTATATCATCCGTGCACGTTTTCTTCAGCCTTCGCTTCGTTCGTTGTGCGAGGAGTGGGGTGTTTGGTTATTTTGACAAGGAATGTTAGTATCAAATTTATAGTTAGCTTTTCGATGCAAAGTAGTTTCTAATTAATACAAAAACAGTTCCATTTCACTTTTGACTTTGTTTTCATTATACTAATTTTTACAATATGAAGCACGCTGCTCCTTCATAGTTATGAAGGAGCAGCCTACTGTTGAACACATGCTCTCACTATAAGAATTGTCAAATGTGCATATGTAAATTTTTTTTTATAATTAAATATGAAGGAACTGTTTTTGTATCCATTAATAACTCAGACCTTCATGTAAGAGAAGAAAAAAATTGTTTCTATTACATGGGACCGAATATTTCTGGTTATATTTTGTTCACTGCTCGTTGCTAATATATATTATTAATTCAACTATTGTTGGCAAAGGAGTAGGGGTAGATATTCCGGGGCCCAAGAAAACGTACGCATATAATACATGAAATTGTGCCACTATTCATTATCAGAAGGTGGGCTACAGTTTTCTTCAAACTCGAGTCGTTACAAAAAATTTAGAAACAAAATCACAAAACCATAAATTTCAAAGTATTATGTGAATTAATTACATAATATTATAATTAAGTTCATTATTTATTAAAAAAATAAGATCTCATTATTAGAAATTTATTATTTCAATTTATATTCATTTCCAGGAACAAGTCAATTGCACCAATAAACCAATTACTTCTGACTCTACGTTATTATGCAACTGGCGGCTACCAGCAGGTTATGGGCGACTACATTGGGGCCAGCAAATCTACAGCTAACCATATTGTACATAGAGTTAGTTGCGCTTTGGCTAGATTGGCACCTAGGTTTATCAGATTTCCGCAGACAAGAGTGGATGTAAGGCAAGCCGGCCTACATTTTTATGGAATAGCCAAATTCCCAAAAGCAATCGGAGCATTAATTGCACTCATGTCAAAATTCGTTCTCCAGGAGGCCCTATGAGGAATGTTTTCGCAATCGAAAAGGATACATGTCTTTAAATGTGCAAGTTATTTGCAATGCACGAAGAGAAATAATCGACATTAAGTTCTTTCTGGCTGTCTGTCAGACCGAGGTCTCCTCCGACTCACTTGAGGAGTTCTACCCCCCTTCCCTGATTTGCGGTTAGCTCATCTGTGCTCATCCTTTGAGCTCGTCGTTGGATTGAAGATGGTTCTTCCGCTATTTGTTCACCTTAATCCAAAATCAAAAGCGGAGACGCCATAGCAGTCCGAAGAACATTTGGGGTCCAAGAACCCTAATCGAGCACTTGGGATGCCGACAGGCCTGTCGACGGGCCTGTCGGTGGGTGTGTTGCCATCACACTCACTTGTAGATATTCCGCAAGGCCACAATTGGTGTGAGTCCCTGCTGCTGTTGTCACCTCTTCCTCCTCCACCTCCTCATCCTAAAAAACAATTAAAACAAAATTGATAAGGAAAACTCTTAAAATCCCTGATATATTATGTACCATTGAAAGAAATTGGGATACTTCACATTACAGTGCAACCAGTTTTGATTTTAGTTTTAAACACGGTTTTTTAAATAATACTAAAATCAGAGAAACATTTTATCAGGTTTCTCTGTGATGCGAATTAAATGGTACTAGATCTTCCAACTATTCATGCTATAAAATCAGTCACATTTGAAGTTCACTTCTACTAATGCAATAATATGTCTGAGCAAACCAGAATTACCTTCAAAAACGAAAATTAAATATTTCACGGAAAAGCAATTCTTGGATAACACAAGGGATTAGGACATCTTGTAAAAACAAGCGAATTCTTTCTTTCACTTCTAAACGTCATGACGTATCTCAAGATTTCCTTATCTGCTTTAAAAAATACAAAACATTGTTACGAAAAGTCATAAGGCAGGCAAAAATCATCAAAAATGATCAGGATATTTTGAACTCAAATAATAAAACAAAAGCAATGTGGAATATAATTTAAAAAAACTACCAAATCAACTAGGAAACCCGTAGTGAATGTTGTTTTAAAATATAACGATATAAATGTGAACGATCCGGCAACAGTGGCTGGTCTCTTTAATCAATATTTTTAGTGAATTGCTGCCGATCTCACTAAGGGTCTTCAGGCACAAAATTCAAAAACACACAGTTAACCCAAAATTTTAGACACTGTTCGTTTCCGAAACTTCCTCCTATGAAATTTTCAAAATAATCGGTAAACTAAAAAATAAATATTCGTCCGGTTTAGATCAATTCCCGGATTCTTTGATAAAGACTTGTGCGTATGCCATTATACACCCGTTAACTCACATATTTAATGCATCTTCATGCACTGGAACTTTTCCAGATATTTTCAAAACAGCTAAAGTTAAGGCGCTCTTCAAAAAAGGCAACAAAAATGAAATTCAAAATTATCGGCCCATTTCTCTTCTATCAGTTTTTTCAAAAATATTAGAGAGACTTTTTACGTACGAATGGAAACCTTTCTCACTAAACACGACGCGCTTAAGATTGCCAACATGGATTTAGAAAATCAAAATCAACGGAAACAGCTATATTTTCTTTCCTTAAAGATGTCGCCTCATCATTGGATCAAAACGAGGCACCTATTGGATTATTTTTAACTCTCTCAAAAGCTTTTGACGTCATTGATCATGACATTTTACTTTCCAAATTACCTTCATATGGAATTCGTGGTATTGCTCTAGATTGATTATGTTCGTACCTTAAACAACGATCTTAGAGAGTTGAAATACCTTACTGGAATGCTGGAACATTACGTACGCACCTTTCCGACTCTTTGCCCGTTGCATGTGGAGTTCCTGAAGGATAGATTTTAGGCCCTATTCTGTTCCTACTTTACGTAAACGATATACCCTCGACGATTCGAAACGGAAGAACGGTTCTCTTTGTGGATGATACGAACATCCTTTGCAATAAAGAAACCGTAAATAGTACAATATCAGATGTTTCAAATTGGTTCCGAAATAACAAATTAATAGTAAACGAAAAGAAAACGGTTTTAATGCAGTTTTCCATTTCAAATAAACAATTCGGTGCTCCATTGAAAATGAACAGTGTACCATTGACTGATATTAAGGCTACAAAATTTTTAGGTCTCTCAATTCAGTCAAACCTTAAATGGAACGTCCATTTAAATGAATTGAACACAAAATTAAGTTCATTATGCTACACGTTCAGACTTATTTCAAATACAGTCAGCCTTCATACTGCTCGTTGTGTATACTTTGCGAATGTTCATTCCCGCCTGAGATATGGCAGAAATAATATTCATCAGGTGACAGTGTCAACAGCTCATTACAAAAAATTCACATACAATACATGTACATTATTTTACAACACTTTGCCAGATGACATTAAACGATTAAATTCAATAGCAAAGTTTAAATTCCAAGTAAAATCGTTTCTGCTGCATAACTGTTTCTATACAATTAGAGACTATACTGAGCATCACAAGAAAAGTAACATTAATTTTAACAATGATACATAATGCATTATTTACCATTTGGACTGTGTAAATGAATATAAACAACCTGTAACAACTATTGTAGCTTCCGGGTCAATGACCCCCATCTCGATCAGGTTTTTCGTCCAGTTTCCCTGATCCATTGAGCAAATGCTGAGATGGCCCCTTGTTTTGCTTCTGGACATAAATGTAACTTCATTTTCTGTGCACGTGTTCTAGAATTCAGTGGGAAATACAATTATTCAAATTATCGTTTCCATGTTGTCGCGGCAGGAAATAATAAGAGCCAAAATGTATTGCTTATTTATCCTTGAAAATAGATTTTATTACATGGGAGTTTTTTTGTTTTTTTTTCTACCTTTCAAAATTCAAAATTTATTGCTTGTTTATCCTTGAAAACAGATTTTAGTACATGGGAGTTTTTGTTGTTTTTTTTCTCCCTCAAAATTCAAAATTTTAGTATATGACTTAGTGTAGGGATCACAGAATTTTGAAATTGTGCACACAATTCACTTTTCCCCATAGCACGTCATACGCAGTTTTTAACTGTTTTTTGACGTAAAATAAATAAATAAACCTCTGCTTCTGTCCGCAGATGGAAATTTCGATCTGAATCGAATTCGTTAATTAGACCTTGCGCAGTAGGGCCTAGCAATCCCTGTACCTTTGTATGGAGATGCTCTCGGCCTCTCCCTCTAAATACACCTCCACCTAAAATATAATACTAAATTCATAAAATCAAACATTTTAAATTGAACATCATTAATATTGAATACATTAATTCATTAACATTGTAGCCCAGTAAATAAGAACTATTACAAGTTTTCTGAGATCATTCAGAACAGAAAGAGAATGATATCTCCTGTGAATGAAGTAACAAGCGTTAATATTATATAAGAAATTTCCCCTGATACTATGTTTCCAGTAATATATTCATTTAATGTATAGGCTTAAGTTTTTGATTGCATTTTTTATTTTTATAATATAGGTATTCTCAGGAAGAAAGAAGGCTGAAAATATTCAGTGATGATTCACATTTGTTATATTTCGCATACCATAAAACTTACAAAAGAAAATTCTCATTAAGGCTAAATGTACCGACAATAGTTCCATTTGTCGCCACCACGTGGCAGCACCAAAATAAGCAAACTTTACTAGACCCATAACGTCTGAACAAATTGTCCGATTTTCGATCTGTAAACGGCATTAAACTCCTTTTTAAAATAGAATTCACGCTACGATGCCGTTTTTCGAAAAAAAAAAAAAGATTTATCATAGTTCCGGGAAGAAATTAATAAATGTGGGCTTATAGCGCGATGACGACGTGCTTCCTGAATCCAACGCCGTGTCAATCATGCAAATCGGATGAATAGGAGCGGCGTAAAGTGAAATTTCGGAAAAAAATACCTGTGCCCCCCTTCCCGCTTCACGCAGTGGCGTCACTCGACCCTTTTGGGGCTCCCTCGACTGTCCCAGTGCCATATCGGATTTGGAAATCCCGCGACCCCTCCCCCACGGCCAGTTTAGCCTAGCCCTTCGCGGCGGGCGCTGAAAGAACGCCCGCCCGGTGCCTAGAGGTTCTCACAGAGTAACAACCTTCTCCATGGTTTCACAATGAGCAAACTGAATCAGACCTGTAGAGAGATTTCAAGATTTTCACCGTGAAATATAAAGATGGAGTCTCACAATTGTTATAAATCTTGGAAACTCAGTCATCGAAGTGAAGATACGAAGGATTATATAGTACGAGTATATACACTTTACCTTCGATTCCTCTCCATTCGCGTGATGATGATGATTATAATAATAATAATGATAATAATAAAGTCCTAATGTGTCGTTCTTTTCAAGTATTATATTTCTCTGCTAAGAAAGCAAAGGATAAAAGTCAGAGAACTCAGCAGAGTATTCCAGCGTAGACCAAGACAATATAAAGAAAAGTTTCGTCAAGAAATATAGCACGTCATACGCAGTTTTTGACTGTTTTTTGGCGTTAAATAAATAAATAAAAAACGAAAAATGCAAAGAAGTGGAAGAACATAACAACAAAAGGACACCTAAAGAAATGTTCCGGGTCATTCGAAATATGACCAGGGAGTGTAAACTGGCAATTGGCAAAATAGGCAGGGACCGAAAAGGTTGTAGATACCGGTAAAATACCGGCATTTTACATACCTTTTTCAAATCCCTATGTTCTTTTATACCGGTAAAATAGGACGTCTACGGTATGGACGTCCATAAAGGTTATAAGGGTATTATACCTGTATTTTCAATGAAAAACAATAGCTTACCATCCATAAATGTCGACTAAATAAGTTATTTTAGTTAATAATATCTCACAAAATGTTTATTAAACTAATATAATTTTATAATTGTTATTTATTGTTTGATTTTTTTTTGTTCAACTATAATACTCGGTTACTAATAATTAACGATACGCGAATAATTCCACTAATTCTTGTATAGTAAATGTAATCACCACTTCGTCACTGCAGAATGTTCTCGCCCACTGAAAACTGTTCACCGCCCTCTTCCTACGCTTGGGCATATCGAATTGCCCTTGTGTAGCAGCCCGCCGAAGAACGCGCGAGATGTCTGCAGAGGTCAGAAAAGTCACGCTATTAGAACAGCGGTGTGCCAGAGGTGCGACCCTGCTTCCAGCTCAGAAGGGTATTCGAGAGCGTGCCCTGGCGGCACTGGGCTTGATACAAAGGAGCGAAATGAGGAGAAAACATTCAAAACGTGACATGTCCACTTTACTTCTTTTCGAAAAAACGCAAAATTTTATGTCATCAAAATTGTAGATGTTTTATTTGTACTTAATTGAATTATGTAATAATATATAATAGCTAAATATATTATTATTATAAAATTTAAATATTCTATGAACTTACATTTAAAGAAAACAACATTTATGTCAACTGGTAAAAAGGAAGCCTGAACATCCATGGAGAAGTGATATGGCGGCGGTTAAATACTTATGAATTACAATAACAAATTCTGGATACTGTACAGAAAACTAAAGAGAGGAATAATTTTAGAAAAGCAGGGAAAGAAAAATTTCACAAATTCATAAAATATGCAGGCATATCAAGTGATTGATTACTAAAATTTTAGGTCCTGGGAACGCTCTCAAAATGATTTATTAATTTAATAGAAATAATTTTTTATTTATAATATAATGTAATAATTATCAGCGAGATACAGGAACGCCGTTCCGTCGTGTTCCGTCAGAAATCAAGCCTTGCGTAAGACCAAAAACCAAATAATCGAGAAAATGGTATTTCTAATCCTGTTGTGTGGGTGTAAAAGCTGAACATTGAGATAGGCCGAAGAAAAGAAAGATGCTTTTGAAGTACGTTTGATATTTTCTTCCGTGTGACGGCCGGGAATTATTTATTTAATTTTTCAAGTTTATACAAGTAGAACAGAATCATTTTAAATCAATATAACTCACTAAGTAAGCTGGGACATGTCACGATTCTTAATATTATATTTTAATGTTTGTTACAGTGTTGGATTCCGGATGCATCTCGCCTGCGCGCTATTTTACCACTTCTTCAATTTTGTCCGAAAGTACGAAAACAGTTTTAAAACTTTACTTGAGAAAGCAGATTCATCAAGTGAAGTCTATCAAGGAGACAAACGCAGTTTTGAGATCAAATATCGAGTCGCAGGATAAAAGAGCACGTGCGTAATTTCGGCTCATTCTTTCTGGTAGTGGAATGATAACGAAAGATTTTAAAAGTAAAATGTACGTAAAATAAGATGTTAGGACATGGAATATTGGTGATATATACACAATTAGTTCAATTTTTTTATCAGTTTCCAAATCGGAATTGATGTTTTGAGTAGTGCCTCAAATAACGTTTTGATGGTATTCGAAGGAAGACGGAAATATGTGAACAAGATATATAGTTTTATACGACTATTACAGATGATATGAGACCGTTTGGTTGTGTTACAGCATCACTAGTTTGACACGTGGAGAAAAATATATTGAGATTGAAAGGGACGAAACCATTGTCTGCCTGAGAGCACGGCCTCCTCCCGTGCCGCAGGCCGCCGGGTTTGGCCGTTCGGCCGCGTCGAGGGAGCCCCAAAAGGGTCGAGTGACGCAACTGCGTGAAGCGGGAAGGGGGGATCAGGTATTTTTCCCGAAATTTCACTTTACGCTGCTCCTATTCATACGATTTGCATGATTGACACGGCGTTGGATTCAGGAAGCACGTAGTCATTGCGCTATAAGTCCACATATTTTATTTCTTCCCGGAACTATGAGAAACCATTTTTAAAAAATTTTGGAAATAGTTTTTTAAAAAACGGCATCGTAGCGTGAATTCTATTTTAAAAGGGAGTTCAATGCCGTTTACAGATCGAAAATCGGACAATTTGTTCAGACGTTATCGATCTAGTAAATTCCGTGTGATAGTGCTGCGATCTATTGATTTTTCCTATAAGTATTTTCGGTGCATTTAGCTTAAAGTGATGAGCAACTCTTGTGAAATGCCTCAAGAAATAAATAAAAATTGCACCTTAATTTTTGAGTAATCTCAAAGAAAAACAAACTGAAATAGGTAATTTTATGTCAACAATATGTTATATTCATTCAAATAGGTAAATACATTCACATCAGTTACATTTATGAGATTTTGAGACATTATTTGCTTTACAACTTCTAAACTAGGAGAAACATAATGCGTAATTACATGAAAATCCCAGCCCTAGCTATAAGACCCCAATGTTGAAAGCATATCCTATTTGGGGTGATGCAGCTATTTCTCTGATAATAAACTTCAAATTCTAAAATATTAAATTATGGAGATCATCTAAATGTTCCTTGGTATATTACACATTAACGAAAACTTTTCAACTTACAAGAGACTATAAAAACCACAACGATTAGTTTTTAAAACAGTTTGTTTACAATTATTTACATATTATTTAACTTCACATTCAATTCAAATTCATTCAGCTTGATGGTAGAATAAGGTATTCATTTCAACATCCTTTCATTATACAAAATATCCTACATTTCAATTCACTATACAAAATTAAAATTCCAATTCTTCACAAGTATTTGATTTTTTCAGTGATTGTGAGTATGAAGTACCTTTCATGATTTTTTCAGTTAAGAAAATTATGATTTGTTAATTGTAATTAGTTGTAGTAAAAACCTTCTAAAGCATAGTACTGGATTGGACATTTAAATTATAAAGATATTAAAAAATTCGAAAAATGAAACGAGACGAGTGATATATTACAGGGAAGATATATTTGTTAGAAATTTCAGATTATATTTACCTGTTCTAAACACTTCTTTCTTCTCCGCTGAAATAGCATTTCTTGCGTCTCGCCTCATATTCTCCCATAAGGTTTTTAGATTTTCCACGGAGCGAAACGCATACGTACTGATAGAATTGAATTCATCTGTGAATGCAGCCCATGCACGTGCTTTCTCTACACGATATGCTCCATCGGATTTTTTATTACAAATCGGCTTGAATTTGTAGATCAAATCGACAAGAACTTCCTTCTCTTCTGCAGAGAAATTTACAGTGTGAGTTCTTTTCGCCATTGTAACTTTATCCATCAAAACAAATCTCCCACGATCTCGGATACTCTTCAACCTGGCTCAAACGCTCGCTCACTACAATTGAACGGCCGGGAATGAATATACCATGTTTTGTTACTTTATTCTCTGTAAGCAGAGTAAACATATTCACCACAGAGTTTCCAGTTCACGGCCTTCTGAAAACATAAACTTATACATTTTGTACACCCATTAAAGTTAACTGGCGATTAGCTAACCGAAGCCGCGGAAGCGTTGGTGAAACGGAACAAATCTTAACGGGGACGTTAATCTTAACGACTCGTCTACTAACGTCACGTTAGGTGTATGTTGGTGAAACCGGCCCCTATTATGGTACACGAGTGTTTTAGTTTTAGAATTGCAAGTTCATCAATTCAATTTTAAATATTATGTTCATGTAATAATTCATTTTGGATGTAAATTTACACATGTGGTAATAATGAACTTTTTAATTTCAAGTTTTTATTTTATAAAATTAAATTACAAACTGTTCAGCAGCGGAGAATATAAATGAAAACAGAATCGCGCCTTCTTGTGCAAAACGCTGGGGATTTCGCTACTCAGAAATTGTGCATAAACGGCCGAAATGCGCGTGTCGTCAGGGATATAATCCGGCGAGAGGTGCAGGTAGCTATTGTTCCTGCCGAGACAGGGGGAGCGCCGTGACGTCAGGAGTTAGGTATGCGGCCGAAGATTAGTGACGCGGGAGCCTACGTCACGGAGCATTTCGGAAGGATGTCTTCAGGAGGCGCCAGCTGACTGTGTGAGACTAGTCACGGGACACCCAAACGGGCACGCCACACCCATGCGCCTTAAGGCTAAATCATAGACATAGAGTACTAGACTGGCAACGTCCTATCTCGTAACATTGGCGCTAGTGAAGCCAAAATCTTGCGCTCGACGCCATCTTTTGTCACTACAGGTTCGTTTTCTGCCTATGCTGTATGTGTTAAATTAATGAGTTTTTTTTCTTAATTTCGAATTGTTTCCGTTGTGTTTTGTGATTTCTGAATCACTTCCACCGCCATGGTGAATACTTGCTCGTGTTTGGATGCAATTTTTCGAATTCGCGGCACAAGGGAAAAGAAATTGGAGTTTCAATTCACCGGTAAGTTACTACCTTTTCTTTACTAGTTACTGAATTTTACTGACCGTTGACGATTTTTGATGTTAAGATTGTATTATTAAACAACTAATTAAAATTGAGTAAGAAAAGAATAAGTTTGTGTTGATTAAAGTTCCTGAGGAGTCATTTGTAAACCTAACCTCTAATGCCTTTTTGTTTTGTTCTGATTTTGATTAGTTTTCCAAAGCGAGAAGATTGCAGAAAAGCATGGGTTAATGCCATTAGGAGGGAAAACTGGCAACCAACATCTGCGTCTGGTGTTTGCTCCCAACATTTTTGTCCAGAAGATATGGACTTAACTGGCCAGAACAGAAGACTGAGAAAAGGAGCTGACCCGAGCATTTTTCCAGCATATCATTCACATCTTCAAAACCATGTGAAGACAGCACGAAAACGACCTAAACAAAGACATTTGTCAGAAAACGAAACAGATGATTGTCTGCAATTTTGTCTGTATTTAAATTTCAGTTTTGGCGTAAATTTTATTGTTTTAATGAAACAGATCGAGGTGATCATGATATTGATTTCAATGCTGCCTTTAACTGAAATTATTGTATGTGTAAAGAATGTAATTTACTTGTGGGTCAGCTGACCTCCATCTCGATCAGGATTTCATCCAGTTTCCCTTGATTCATGAGCAATTGCTGAGATGGTCCCTTGCCTTGCTTCTGGATATTTAAATGTAGCTTTTTATCCTCTTAATGGTCAATACAGAATGGACACTAGTTCTGTTTTTGACAATAAGGCAATAAAACCGATTTAAAACTTTGATATTAATTGTTTTACTTCCCAAAAATATTTTCTGTTCAATATTGGAGTTTTTATTAGCAACTGTCGTACTGACGTACAGACGTCGAAAATTTGCGTTCATAGATTTTCTAAGAGTTCATTGACGTTGTAACGATACCGAATATTGTGCCCCGGATAATCGCATACAAAATGTTGCGTAATCACGAACTGGCGCCTTTTGCGTCTTTTCTGAACCGTCGGGTGGCTAATTCGTTCCGCACAATGCTCGCCGCGACACCTCGGCGCCGAGCAAACGAGGGGGACTGTGTTTGTTTTCGCCAACGCCGACGCGGATCTATCCCTGGGGATCTAGCTGGGAAGGGGGGCTGCGCAGTTTGGAAACTCCGGGAGAGACCACCTACGTTTATTTACCAAAAGTGTGCGAGTGAGAGCGCATCACGGAAAATTCCGCACGACACACCGGCGAAACGCAAGAGATTATTGGACCAAATTTAAGTAAGACGTAGGAACCTTTCGCCAATAGAAGCACGTTTTAGTAAAATTTCTGGAAACTTCTAGAACATTTGAAAAACTGGGGAGAAAAGGCTTGTGAGCGCTGGCGTGCGCCGAGCAGGCACATCAGAACAGTGGGAGAGATCCCAGTAGGCGCATCAGAACGGTAGGAGATGTGAGCGCTGACGTGCGCTCAGCTCGCAGAGCAGTAGAGCCAGAGAAGGGCAGTGTCCCTTTGCTTTAAATTGAGGACGATAAGTTCATCCGGTCACTCATTTGTCTCTTTTGATCTCTGCCGATCACGCCGTTGGGAGTTTCAAACGGATATTTTGATTTTTGAGGGTTCTTTACATTCAGCCTCAAAATCATTTTCAAAATCTTCTCAAACCGTCACCAAATTATTTGATTAAATTTTGTCCTCGCGTTACGTACAGAACGCAAGAGAAATGTGATTTATGGTGTTTGTTGACATCACTTATTTTTAGAAAATTGCTAACGTGCAATTTTTGGGAGCGTCTTTCTTCAACTATAATATTGATGATATATTTTTTTTCTTAACTGAAATCTGTTCTGACAGATCTCAAAAAGAGCTCCAATTTTTTGTTTAAAGACGATACAAAATATGATGGTGGTCACATTTTCGCCCACCCCACCGTATTTTCGAAGATTGCAAAGGTCATGTAAGTTATTGCAAAACCGCGTAGTTTTAGAGTAATTTAAGAATGACATTGATGTATATATTACAAAAATCTCAAAAATCACAACATTTTTTTTTCCACGGATAGAAGGGATGCTTAAAAGAATTACCATTTTCGTTGAACTCTATCAATTTTCGAAAATTGCAAATTTAGAAATAATGCCAGAAAGTGTGTGAGCTTTTATTTGAAATTCTATTGTAAGGATTCTTACACGGTGTAATTGTACTAAATTATTTCTAACGAAATTTGATGTTACATACTGCAGGAAAATCTGATTTTGCATATTCGTTTATTTAGCGTTATCCTTGTATATTTATGTCCATATTTTGCAATTTCATTCTATAAATTTTTCCGGACTTACTCGTAGCATATGTATTAGTACTACGCTCAAGCTGGGAACTGAGATTAGTACATTGCTGATCGCACATACTAGTTTATAGAGAGGGTTGAGCAATATTTAAATACTTGTATTTGAAATATGTATTTTTGTATTTAAAACTCTATTTTTGAGTTTTTTGAGCATGTATTTTGAAGATATATTTAAATACATAAAATAGATGTTTTTAAAAAAAGAAATACTTCAAATACTGTAAAAACAAATGAAAGAGAAGATAACAAGGCTAGTTTGTTTTTCTTTGATTCTGCTAGTGAACAGCGACCGAAAAGGTATTGAATACCGGTAAAAATACCGGTATTTTTTCGTACCTTTTTAAAATACCTTTATTGTTGTATACTAGTAAAGTACCTCTATTGGACGTCTTTACCGGTATGGACGTCAATAAACGTTATACCGGTATTTTCAATGAAAACCAATAGCTTACCATCCATACATCTTGACAAAATAACTTACTTTAGTTAATAATATCTCACAAATGTTTTATTAATCAAATATACTTTCATAATTGTCATTAATTGTTTAATTTATAATTTTGTTTATATATATACATATATATTGTAACCTTTCACGTTTTTCATCAAGGATACTATACCAGATGTGTGACCGCTCTTTACTATGGAATAAAAAAATGAGCGGGTCACTCCAATAACTTAATGTTATATCCAAAATTTTACGTAAAAAAACAGTTAAAAACTGCGTATGACGTGCTATGGGGAAAAGTGAATTGTGTGCACATTTTCAAAATTCGTACATTTTCAAAAATAGTAAATTTTAAGGAAAATAAGCAATATATTTTGAATTTTGAATGAAAAAAAAACAAAAAACTCCCATGTAATAAAATCTATTTTCAATTTCGTATGAAATATCTATTTTCTTTTCGTATGAATAATTGATCTGAATTCTCGCTACGATATAGAAATATTGATAAGTTATGCTTAATAGCTATGGTTTAAACGTCTATCTCCATCTGGGCGTGAGGTGAAATCTATATTCTAATGCATGATTTATCCGCCTTCCAACTGTCCTTTCAAAAGGGATTTTGTTAAAATGTTGAAATTTTGTCTTTTTAACTCACGACGTCGCTGCGAAGACACTTTCTTGCCACTCCAGAAGACGGCGATGGTCCGGCTGCGTCCAAGGTCGAATTAACCTCTCGCGTCGTGAAGTACTTTTCTTTGTCGGTTTGCTGCTCGCCGATCTCGCAAAGCAACACAGCCCGACGGCGGTCTCCAACAAATATACGCCAAGTGAGAGCGTAGGCTACGCCCTGAGGAAGGTCGCAGAATGGCGACCGAAACGTTGGCACCTGTGCCCTGGACGCGGCGTCTCCCGGATAGCCAAGTTAACCAAATATACGCCACTCACTACTTAGAATGTCCAAGCGAAATACAACGCAAGACAGTACTGGTCCGTTGCGTGCGAAGGTTCATAGCAAAGAAAAAAAACTGATCCGTTTGAAGGTTCGCGGTAAAGAGAGAAACTGCTCTGTACCGTTCGAAGGTTCGCAGCAGAGAGCGAATTTTTCCTTGCGGTGCTGATCGCGCCGTCTGAAATTCTTCAAAGCGGTTCCTGATTGGATGTTGAATTTCCCCCACTTGAGTGCGTTCAGAATTTTTACTCAGAATATAGAATGTCTTTTCTTTCTGGCGCACCTCCTTGGAGTTCAGCGGTACTATTACTGCTTTGGGTCTTCGTTTACCATTATCGCGCGCTGTTTGAACGATGTAACCGACTTATGAGCGGTTACAATATATATATATATATATATATATATATATATATATATATATATATATATATATATATAAAATTAAGGAAACTCGAATGATTCCACTAATTCTTGTATAGTAAATATAATCTCCACTTCGTCATTGCACAATGTTCTCGCCCACTGAAAACTACTCACCGCCGTCTCCCTACGCTTGGGCATATCGAATTTCCTTTGTGTAGCACGCAGCCCGCCGAAGAACGCGGCGAGATGTCTGCAGAGGTCAGAAAAGTCACGCTATCAGAAAAGCAGTGTGCCAGAGGTGCGACCCTGCTTCCAGCTCGGAAGGGTGACTATACTTAAGCGCGTTCCCTGGCGGCGCTGGGCTTGGATAGAAAGGAGCGCGAAATGAGGAGCAAACATTCAAAACGTGACATGTCCACTTTACTCCTTTTCGAGAAAACGCAAAAATGTTATGTCATCAAAATTATTCAGATGTGTTATTTGTACTTAATTCTGAGTTATGTAATAAGGATAGCTAAATATATTATTAATATAAAATTTAAATATTCTATGAACTTACATTTAAAGAAAACAACATTTATGTCAACTGGTAAAAAAGGAAGCCTGAACATCAACGGAAAAGTGATATACATGGCAGACGAAGTTAAATACTTATGAATTAAAATAACAAATTCTGGATACTGTACAGAAAAACTAAAGACAGGAATAATTTTAGAAAAAGCAGCGGAAAGAAAATTACACACATTCATAAAATATGCAGGCATATCAAGTGATTGATTTCTAAAATTGTAGGTCCCGGAACGCGCTCAAAATGATTTATTAATTTAATAGAAATAATTATATATTTATAATATAATGTAATAATTACCAGCGAAATACAGGAACGCCGTTCCGTCAGAAATCAAGCACTGCGTAAGACCAAAATCCAAAAAATTGAGAAAATGGTATTTCTAATCCTGTTGTGTGGGTGTAATAGCTGAACATTGAGATAGGCCGAAAAAAGGAAGATGCTTTTGAAGTATGGACACGGAAGAAAATATTAAACGTACAATGGGAGGGCAAAAAGATAAATGCTGAAATTTTGAAAAGAAAACAGAATTTTCTCTAAAAGCCAAAGCCAAAAAATGGGAAATAAAATATTTTGGACATACTATGAGTCGATCAAAATCTCTAGAAAAGGATATTATGCTTGGAATGATAGAATGAAGCGGAAGAAAAGGGTGTAAGTGGCACAATTGAATAACTAATACACAATATCACAAACAAAAGGAAAATGGCTGTTCGAGTTCGAGTGAGCAATGAACAAATTGCTAGCATCCAATTGCTGTGTATATCCAGATAGGTCTAACAAGGGATGGCTTGCGATCTATGTTCTAGTACTATTTCTCTGCGCGTTCAGACCCCGCGAAGAATTGGGACCTGCAGATGAAAGGAGAGATGCTCACAGTCGCTGCTTGACTGGGACTGGAACCGACAAATAGACATCATCGCACTGTACAGTGTGTTTGATACTCGCAGTCTTTCATGCGTACATTCTGCCATTATTAGGGAAGAACTCACTGAATTATCGGCGCGTCCCCTCCCAGTTTCGGATAGCAAGAAAAGCGGAGGAATGATGCTCAAGTAATACAAATGCAAATATCAGTGTTCAAAATTAAAACATCTTTCAAAAACCAGGTTTACAAACATCGATCAAGTTCGTGCGGAAGATAATTTGTTTTGACAGTGGCCGTGTTTGTTATTTTTTTTTAATTTGCGTAATTTATAATTACGATTTAGAGAAAACGCAAAAGAAAGTTAAAAGAATAACAGCGAAACTAAGCCTGAAAACTATCACCCAGGGTCATCTTATGGAGTCACAACTTCCTCAAATGGGTACAGGAAGATGGGCGAGAGACCTCACACCTAGAGTGCTTGCGTTGGCCGCCTCTCTGCGTATTCTCAATAAATAGGTCATAATGCACTGTATTGAGAACCAATGTTTATTAAAGATGTACTTAAAAGAATTTTTATCATGAATTGATAATTTTTAATACAAAAGGAGTGAAAAGTGGTTTCCTGGCGTGGAAAAGGTAAGCGAGCAGTGACCGACGCTCTTCATGACTACCTACGGTGACGTCACGAAAGAGTGAGCAGGCTTTATAACTAGGAGGTGATGCCTTACACCTAGAGTGCTTGCGTTGGCCGCCCTCTCCGGGTACGGGAGGACATACGTAGGAAATGCCAGAAAATGGGGTCATTTCTTGGGCTGAAGATAGTCTACTGGATGTGGATGTTACAATCACCGTTCGCTTTATTGACAGTAGTATAATGCAACACATGTATTGACAGTAGTATAATGCAATATTATTTCATATTTTAACTTTTTTATAAAATTGTGATTATCGGTTCTTTTCATTCACAACAACTCATCAAGCACATCGATAATAAATATCAGGTTTCATAAATGTTTCATTTTTTTTACGAAATATGTTCATGTGTCTATACAAAATCTCTGTTTTGAAAATACCAACATCAATGTTGCATCCCTATTCTCGACACCTAGATGAGGATCGCCGATTTAATACTTTTGCATTCTGATTCACATTCCTTAATAGGAGGTTTATTAGTGAGATTGGTAAACCACGTTTTACTAGTAGTAAAATGTTAAAAATAGAATTGCTACCCGATTAAATGTTACTGAAAAGCGTGTACGATGTTTAGAAAAATAATATCTCAATGTAGAAATGTAAAAGTTGCCAAATTAATTACTGTATAACAAAATATAATTTATCCGCCTCATAAACCTATTCCTCGTCTAGTGTGGTGTTTCTAAGGGTTGATGTTATATTGCTTTCATGACAATTTAATGCATTAAAAATACATAAATATGTCATAATACAATAATTTATACTACATTCTTTTAATTTATCATTTACGTAGTTTGTACCAAAATGACGCACCAGGAATTACTTATTCCCATCTTCAAGTAAAATGTATGTAAAATAAGATGTTAGGATATAGAATATTGGTGATATCTGCACAATTAGTTCAATTTTCTTTTTGAAATCAGTTTCCAAATCGGAATCGATATTTTGAGTAATGCCTCAAATAATTTTTTGGTGGTATTCGAAGGAAGACGGAAATATGTGAACGAGATATATAGCTACAAAATACGACTATTACAGGTGATACAAGACTGTTTGGTTGTGTTACAGCATCACTAGTTTGATACGTGGAGAAAAATATATTGAGATTGAAAGGTACGAAAGCATACACCGACTGCCTGACTTGCCTGCCTAAATGTTTGGCCTCCTTTCGCGCCGCAGGCCGCCGGGTTTGGCCGTTCAGCTGCGTGGAGGGAGGGCCCGCAAGGGTCGGGTGACGCACCGGTGTGGAGCGGGAAGGTGAGTGTGGAAGGTGTTTTTCAAATTTCACTTTACGCCGCTCATTCATGCGATTTGCTTGATTGACACGGCGTTGGATTCAGGAAGCACGTCGTCATCGCGCTATAAGCCCACATTTTTTAATTTCTTCCCGAAACTATGAGAAATTTTTTAAGAAATTGGAAATCTTTTTTGAAAAAACGGCTTCGTAGCGTAAATTCTATTTTAAAAAGGAGTCCAATGCCAGATCGAATATCGGATCATTTCTTCAGACGTTATCGGTTTAGTAAATTTTGCCTTTTGTTGGTGCTGCCACGTGGTGGCGACAAATTGAACTAGTGTCGTTACATTTAGGCGTAACGAGGGGCCCGACTCCGACGAAACCACTGCGTGGGGTGATCTAGTGATCCCGCGCTCTCTATGGAAGCCCGCCGCCTACCAGCGCCCGCCGCGGTCAATTCTGGCTGAGATCGCCAAATGGTCACATGAACAGAACAATGAAAGGTGGAGAGGCAAGGAGGTTATCATTAGATCATAGGACGCAGTAGGCGTAATAATGTATAGTGTTGCTTGTATAATTATTCTGGGTGGATTTGATGATTAAATTGAGTGATATTTGTCCTTCAATTAGCGTATTTTAATGAGTAGAGAATTTGGAAACCCGTTCATGCATGTCTCCTTAAGCCAGAGCATACATGTGGCGACGCAGGCGAGTTCTCACTACCAACTGGCAGCTGAGCGAGCAGCCAGCCTACGTGACGAGGGCAAAAGGGTACAGTATGATTTCCACTTAGTCCTATCTTGAGCCAGTCCTGTCCATTGGGGCCCTGCTGTCTCTTTAACGCTGCCCTACCATCTTTTGTTCTGTCTTAATTGTCTCCAACCTTTACTGGACACAAAATGGCTGAAATAAGTAAATAAACTATAAAATACAGCTATAATTTCATCCTTCACTTCATTAAATAAAGAGCTATGCATTCCCGTAATTACTTATTTTAGTCATCAATTATTTGCTAGTGTGTTAACTGATGTACTCAGCGTGCCACTTTCTGAGGACTAAATGAAAGGAATGGGTTATGCGAAGCGAACATAAGATGAACTGGTGGCCCATTTCTTTCTCTTCCCGACACCTTGAATTTGGGTCTAGAGCAGGGGTTTTCAAAGTGCGTCGCGGAGTTTTATTAAAAAATGATCTTTAGATTTCAGAAGACGTTCACCATAATTGGACCAAAGATTCCTTCAGTGCAGAAATCCCATCAACATTAAACTCCGAAGAACAATAGCAATTCACCAATATTTCTTTTGACTCGAGATTAAAATCGAAGTTCGCTAATCATTGAGTTTTGAAGCTAGTAGATGAAAAAGAAGTATCCACAAATAGGTAGCACCAGCGTACCCGTGCGAGAACTCTCGCACGTTTAACCTAATTTTTCCTAAGGGTATCACGAAACTGAAGCATGGGAACATGTGGTCTATTTTCATCGTAGTTCCCTCCACAATTTGGTTCACTACACTTGTACACTATAGCAAAACGTTAAATGAATGGTTGCACTACACGCATAAAAAACAATCTTCATCAGTATAATGTAACTATTAATAGTTCTTGTTATTGCCCCGAGAGCAAATCTTGAATTAATAATTATTTAAATAACCACGGTGTACTGAGCGTAAATATAAGATGGAGGAATCTAAGCCTTCTAAGTGTGATGTCACAAAGATAGTCACCAGTGCCAAGGGCTGAAATATAGGTCATGGAGAAATATTGTAACGAATATTAAGTCACTGGCCGGCCCCACCACGAGCTGCCTGTATCCGCGGATTACATCATCTGCCGGCGCCATCACGAGCTGCCTGTAAGCGCAGGTTGCATCACCTGCCGGCAGATTATTCCAGAACGTGCGCGGCGGAAAGTCCTGGAAGGCACTCGCCGAGTATAAATACGCGACAGCCGGCGACCGCGAGTCGTCTCAAGTCCGCAGAGGAAGCTGAACTGTGAAGTGTGTGCATCGCGGTGAATAGCAGTGCAGTGATTGTGCTCAGTGACGTGAACCGTGGTCAGTGCATCGTACTGTGGTCGGTGACGTGAACTGTGACCAGTGCATCGAACTGTGATCAGTGCAGTGAACTGTGGCCAGTGCTTAGGACTGTGCGAGTGTGTAAGAGAAGTGTAGTGTAATCAAGTGTTTTCAGTGATTGTGTTAAGAAACAAAATAAACGTTTTTGTTAAAATAATACGAGACTTTAATTCACCACCTAGAAACCTAACAATTGGTGTCAGGTGTGGGGTCAAATAGTATCGTGTGGTGAATTAAAACTTTATTCTAGATGAGTTTCACAAAAGTCCTACGAGATCTGAAAGTGACGGAGTTGAAGAAGGAGTTAAAAGAGACGGAAAAAGACATTTCCGGAACGAAAGCAATATTACAAGAACGTCTTGCTAACGAAATGAAGGCAGCAGGCGAGGATCCAGAGAAATTTCACTTCGAGACAACGGGGAACTTTTCAGACCTATCCAGAATTTTAAAAGGAGAATTGATGGAAAATTCCAGGAATTTAGAAGCAAGGTTATCGGAAAATTCCAAGAATTTAGGGAAAATTAATTGAAAATTCCAGAATACTAGAAGAAAAACTAGCAGAAAATTCCAGAATTTTAAAAAAGGAATTGAAAAAAATTCTAGAATCTTAAAAGAGGAATTGACAGAAAATTAATTAAGAAAAAAAAAAACTTAGAAGAGAAGATGAAGGTTTTTACTCCCCCAACAGAAAAATTGAATATAAACATCGTACGGGAACCATTGGAAATGGCACGAGTGGCCACCGTACGGGAGTCACTGGGAAAAGCACAAGTAAAACCACCTACCTTTGGTGGCACTTCTTCATGGTCGAATTATTTGAAACAATTCAAGGCTGCTGCAACGGTAAATGGCTGGTCCGCAAAAGATTGTGCTACGGCCCTGATTTTGGCTTTGCGTGGTAACGCCGTCGATATTCTAGAGACAATACCGACCGATGAACAGTCAAATTTCGAGCAAATTGTCAAGAGATTCGAAACCCGGTACGGGCAAGCGAACCTGGAACACATGACCCAGCTAAAGAATCGTGTTCAGAAGCCTGGAGAGAGTCTTAAAGAACTGGAAGCTGATATTTCTCGTCTGGCGCGACTTTCGGACCCTGATACTTCAGAAAGTTCCCTGCAACGCACAGCCGTCCGGTGCTTCATTGAAGCGCTCCATGATGCAGAAACACAACAAGCATTAAGACTGGCAAGACCAAAAACCTTACTGACGCATTAAGTTAAGCATAGACTTCCAGGTTGCAAAAAGAGCATCGAAACGTAACGGACGAGTGCGAGAATTGCAAACCGGCGTCGATACATATGACGAAAAATATTTGGAGACAATGGTGGAAAGGTTGGTACTCATTTCTAGTGGCAAAAGGCGACAACCTCGATGTTGGAATTGTGAAGAATTAGGGCACGTGAAAAGTCGATGTGACCGTCCACTGAAGCAACAAGGAGAGCAGCAGTCTCTTGGTAAACCTAGCAGCCAGCAGGGAAACTGAAGCAGGTTGATGGAAGAGAGCATCCATCGACCTGTCAAACAAGAGCCCCACCTTACGAAATGCACGTCAAGTCCATTTGACACCGTTCTGATAGCGTTTACGTAGATGCACTCGTAAACGGCAGGCCATGCGTCTTACTTTTGGATACTGGTGCAACTAAGAGCATTATACGAACCGATTTTGCCAAATCATCTCATCTAATGCCGTCCAAAAGGAAGCTTCGAACAGCCACTAGTGACTCGGCGAATGTTGTTGGAGAGATGGATGCTCTCCTTGCCATTGGAACTGTTGCTTTCAGTCATCGTCTGCTGGTCGCTGACATAGAAGAAGAAGCAATTTTAGGAATGGATATTATGACGACATATGGGTGTCAGCTGGATTTACGATACGGTGTGTTGAGACTCAACGAAGTGGAGGTGGTTCTACATTCACGTAACAACATTGCTGTGAATGTAATTACGGTTGACGACGTAATCTTGACGGAGCGTAGCGAGATGTTTATAGAAGCGAGCCCTGAGGGCGACGTTTCAGCTGGAGAGATTGCTATCCTGGAACCCAGAAGTCACGACGAAGACATTGGGCGAGGAATTCTAGTAGCCAAATAACTGGTCAGAGTGAATAGAACACTACCTGTGACAATAATGAACATTAATCACTGTCCTGTTAAGTTGAGAAAAGGAACAGTGATTGGTTATTGTTCTACGGTATCCTCGGTTTTGCAGAATGTGAACCGTACCGAACCTCCACCTAAAGGAATTCCTGAACGACTGCAGAATCTGGTTACAGAGGCATGTAACGGCTTATCTCAGGAAGAGTGTCATAAGGCTGAAGACCTAATACGGCGCTATCAGCATGTCTTTGAATGCAGTGATGGTGTAAAAGGAAAGACTGATATTGTTCGCCACAGAATAGACACCGGAAACGCCACACTGATTCGCCAAGGTGCTAGAAGATTACATCTGTCTAGAAGAGAAGAAGCAGATGAGATTATTAAAGAGATGAAGAAGGATGGCGTAATCCAACCATCAAGCAGTCCGTGGGCGTCTCCCGTCGTGTTGGTAAAGGAGAAAGACGGGTCGACTCGGTTCTGTGTCGATTTCCGACAGCTAAACAATGTAACGAAGAAGGATAGCTATCCATTGCCCCGTATTGACGACATGTTGGACACGCTCTCTGGGGCCAAGATCTTCTCGGCACTTGACCTGAAAAGCGGAGACTGGCAAGTAGAATTAGATCCCAGCGATCGAGAGAAGACTGCATTTACCATCTTGTGGCAGTTTACAGTAATGCCTTTCGGACTGTGTAATGCTCCAGCTACATTCGAAAGATTGATGGAAACCGTGCTTAGAGGTCTGTTGTGGGAGACATGTCTTGTCTACCTCGACGATATAATTGTTATTGGAAAGTCTTTCGAAGATAACATCAATAACCTAGAACAGGTGTTCAAGAGGTTGGAAGAAGCAAACTTGAAACTCAGCCCAACGAAATGCCATTTATTTCTCACGCAGGTGAATTACCTTGGACATGTAGTAGCTGGCACGGGAGTAGAACCTGATCCGGAGAAGGTTAAAGCCGTAAAGGAATGGCCAGTCCCAAAGGATAAACATGAATTGAGAAGTTTCCTGGGTCTATGTAGCTATTATCGCCGCTATGTTTTGGGATTTGCCAACATCGTAAACCGCTGACTCAGCTGACCGAAGAAAAGCGTTTGTTTCAATGGGATCAAGATTGCCAACGCGCTTTCGAAAAGCTTAAAAGCGCCATGCTGAGTGCCCCTATATTGAGCTATCCACTACCTCAAGGGAATTATGTACTGGATACTGACGCAAGTAACGTTGGTATTGGATAAGTATTATCGCAGATACAGAACGGACAAGAGAGAGAATTGGTTATTATAGTAAAGTGCTATCAAAGCCAGAACGCAACTACTGTGTAACCCGAAGAGAATTACTTGCTGTGGTGAAATCCGTTGAACACTTCTACAAATATCTCTACGGAAAAAATTTCTTTTGAGAACGGAACATGCTGCTTTGAAATGGCTGTTGAACTTCAAGAATTCGGAAGGTCAAGTCGTCAGATGGATTGAAAGATTGGAAGAATTCACATTTAGAATAGAACATCGAAGCGGAAGTAGTCACCGGAATGCCGATGCTCTCTCCAGAAGACCGTGCCCTGAAAACTGCAAACATTGTTGTCATGCGGAAGAGAAGATGTGTCCTACCTTAAGGGTCACTGTCAGTAATGACCAATGGCAACCCAGAGAACTTCAGAAAGATCAGAAAGAGGACACAAAATTGAAACATGTTTGGAAATGGAAAATAGCAGGACGGAGACCAAGTTGGCAAGAAATAGCTCCCTGTACTTCAGCAGTAAAATCATATTGGGTGCAGTGGGATTCGATTACTGAAGAGGAAGGTTAAGAAGTTAATAGAATGTCCAAGAATATTTTATGCTCGTAGATTACGGTGTGAGATACATTTCTTTGAGGCCTTTGGCCTCAAGAGTTTAGTTTTGAACACCCTAGAACGCTTCGTTTAGCTGTTATTTAACGATATAGCTGACAGTGGCAGCAGCTGTGCGAAGCAGCATAACACAGTGCAGTTTGCATTTGACATGGATATTTAGATGCGTATCCTTCATATTTTTGAATTCAAAAGTGCAATTCTTCAAGTCTCCGTGAAATTTTTTTTAGAGATTATAAAGATTGATACTTATAAAGATTTTCTTTAGAGATTATAAAGAAAGATACTTACAAAGATTGGTTGCGTGTGAGAGCCGGAAAAGGTATGTATACTACTGAAATAATATAGGAGACGATCGTGTCATGAAGTAGTGATTTCTTTTGTGACATCGTACTTATGTTAGGTAGGATTTTCAGCATTGGCAGTAATGAAAACCAAACACAGAACGAAATTGAACATTGAGAATTGCGAGTCGCAGTTTCAAATATTGAACTCAAATTTGAACAATTGTTGATGAAGCTAAGTCGTCCCATTAATTTTTACAAGAATTTTATCATAAAAATTAAAAGTTGAATAAAATGTTTTATGTGTTATTTTAATACATAATTGGAATGGAGAAATAAAATTGCCCATTATATTACTCATTTGTGTTGTATCTGTAGTAGGCTTATATTAACCCTCATATTTGAAACTTATTGTTACCAGGGGAGCCGCGGGTAGTTTTGTTTAGGTCAAGGGAGCCGCGGACGAAAAAAGTTTGAAAACCCGTGGTCTAGAGTAATAAACATTCATGACTTTTCATCAATAAGTACTCGTATCTTACCCATTTCTTTTGGGGCAAAACCTCCATTAGAAAATTCAAGATTTACATACAACTGCGGTCGGGTCAGTTTCGTCCAACTGATAATATTTATTTTATGCAGCATAAATAACTTCATTACTTTGGTTTGTGATTCGTCAACAATGTTTGGGAACGCCTCTGTATCTCAAGATGCTGGCGTTGTTTATTGACAATGGAGGGGACGGTCGAGCGCTAGTGAGTTGAAACTGGAATGATGTTTATCTTCAAGCAGAAATCTTTTATTAATTTTCGAATACATGAGCGTCAAATCGCACAAGAGTTGACACTTTTTTTAAAATGTACATTTTTTTTCTTAAACCTGGACATCAAAAAAGAGACACGTGTTTTTTTCATTTGCCTGAAAATTGATTATTTGTGTAGTTATGAATATATTAATTTGTGGAATATATGCGTACTTCACAAAATATGATCAATTGTTGCTCCGAACGTACTTAATATAAAAATTCCTGATCAGTTTCATTTAATACTTCGACATGTAGTTTTTATTACCCTGTAAATACATTTTAAAAAATAAGTATTTCATTTAAAAAATCGTTCTTTTTTAAAAAAAAATTATTTTTTTTATAAAATACACTAAGAAAAAAGTGGGCACTCCACACATAAAGTAAAAAAAAATTAATTTTAAGGGCGCGCTGTGCCTACCCATGCACTAGCGAATTGAGTGCGGTCAATATTTAATCCAAGTGCTGAAGAACTATAAAAAGAATGACCGTCTGCCTGATTAGGGTTTCAAGAGATATTAGTATTTTAGATGTTCACTCTGCCCCCAGAATGGATGCGATTGACAGCGAAACGAATTCAAATACGAGCCTTTTGACGTCGAATGGAATGGACACGGCTGTTTTTTAAATGTATTGTTACGTTTCTAGGTGGTGAATTAAAAGTCTCGTATTATTTTAACAAAAACGTTTATTTTGTTTAACACAATCACTGAAAACACTTGATTATTTATTTACACTACACTTCTCTTTATTTATCTACACTACACTTCTCTTGATTATTTATTTACATTACTCTTCTCTTACACACTCGCACAGTCCTAAGCACTGGCCACAGTTCACTGCACTGATCACAGTTCAATGCACTGGTCACAGCTCACGTCACCGACCACAGTACGATGCACTGACCACGGTTCACGTCACTGAGCACAATCACTGCACTGCTATTCACCGCGATGCACACACTTCACAGTTCGTCTTCCACTGCGGACTCAAGACTCGCGGTCGCCGGTTGACGCATATTTATATTCGGCGAGTGCCTTCCAGAACTTTCCGGACGCCGCGCATGTTCTGGAATAATCCGCCGGCAGGTGATGAAACCCGCGCTCACAGGCAGGCTCGTGGTAGCGCCGGCAAATGACGTAACCCGCGATCACAGGCAGCTCGGGATGACGCAATATTCGTTACAGTATGATTTTTTTTATTAAATCTGATTATCAAAAAAAGAGACACTTGTTTCTTTATTTACCCGAAAATTGATTATTTGTATAGTTATGCCGAGAGTAAATTTTGGAATACGCGTACTCCATAAAATATTATTGATAAATATGATTGATTGATTGAAATTACTTTCTCAAAAATAAATATTTAATTAAATTTTTTAATATAAAAAATTATAAAATTCTGTATGAACTCGCTCAGATAAATTGAAACAAATATAGGCGTATTTCTTATTCAATTTTTTACAAAACAAAGAAAATGGGCCCTGAACACGAACAGATAAAAAAAATTGTAAGTAGTACGCGGGCGCGCGCTTCTTGTCCCCGCACTAACGAATTGTATTTTATCAGTCTTTGATACAAGTGCCGAAAAAAGTTACCTCTGCCTGAGTAGGGTTTCAAGAAATATTAGTAACTGATGTCTTCACTCTGTCCCCAGAAGGGATGGGTGACAGCGAAACAAATTCTACTACTGCTTTTCGCCATGTCACTGAAACGAATTTTACTGCTTTACAAAATTTATTGAGCACACGAATCCGTCGTTTAATAACTAAACACAATCGTCCAATGGCACCACCTCAAGAAGTTTTTAAATTATTGCTTCATCGAAAGAAACTCATCGCCAATAACGCAAGAAACGCGTCTGTTGCAGCAATCTTCTGCACACTGGTCCGTAAAAAAATTCAGATTTCTTAAAGTTACTGAGATCCCACTTTGATTTGAGTTGTCAACAATACTCTACTGCGTTTATTATTTTTTTAAATTTTAGCTCATCCAGTTTACAAAAATATTCTATTTTCAAAATTTAATTAAAAAAATAAAAATCTAGGAAATTAAATATATTGCAAAATCTCAAAATTTAACATAATTTTAAGTTTCGAATGGAATTTGCACGGATTTTCAATAATTAGTGTATTCAAATATGTGATATTTTTAAGGTAGTGAAGCGCGTCATTTTTAGCAAATTTCATAACGCAATATCTCCGAAAATAATGAAGTTAGAAAAAAATATAAATACATGTGTTCATTTATTTTATTCATATTATAAATAGAAAATAATTAAAAATATGTAGGTCAAATTTTGATCTTTTTTGGGCGATTTTACATGGAATGGCTCACATACGTTTTCGAATAATTTTCTTTATCTCAATCAGTGTCAATCCATTGGTCCAGAATTTAATAAATTGATCGCATGACTATCTCGAAAAATTTCCTACTTTGTACTTAAATTTCCTTATGTTTGGCTGCTCAAAAACATCTTTAATTTTTTTATTGTACCTTGTTTACAAATGGCGGCCATTATTGTTTTATGCCGTGAGCCATTTTTCGCGTTTGTAGACATTTACTCTTTTCTAAATTATACAGGTCTGGGTTGTTCTAGCATTCTAGAGTAAAAGGCATTGTATTCAGTGTAATCTGGCCTAAAAGTCGAAATTTTATTTACCTACCTTCTGGGTTTTTATTTGGAAAATATTTGCAACAAAATCTATGGAACGCGAATAAACGAAATTCGATTTTCAGAGAGTAATTTCTCAAAGAAGAATACAATCACAGCGTTGATTTTTTCTATTCTTTTACACATAACAGTACACTTTTTGTAAAATTTTATTGGTAAATAACGCATGACTTGAACGTTACATCCTCCTAAAAATTGGAATTTTTTATTTTTTTCAAAATTTTCTACTAATATCTCTTTCACCAAGGGGTTAATTGTTTAACGACAATTTTTAACTGATTGTTTAACTGACCGTTGTTTACCTAATTGTTTAACAACAATTAAATCAGGAATAATAAAAAAATTGAAGATATTTTTGAACAGCAAAACCTCAGGAAATTTATGTACAAAATACGATTTTTTTTTCGAGATGTTCGAGCGACGAGTGGTGGACCACTAAAAAAGAGTTAGGGTTAAAACCCGTTTACAAATAAATAAATTTAGACTTACCACCTTATTATTTCTTGTTTTTATTAAGATTTCTTGGAACAAAAACCTAACTTGTGTAATGGCTAAATACATCTACACACGTAGTAGCACACACGAAGCAAGTCCTGCTAAAAGAGCTATTATAAGTGTTTTGTGCCACGCAACAATTGAAAATCATTGTTCCAACTTTATTGAAACTAATTGTTTTGTTCCTGCTCATAATTTCTTCACAATTAGAAAAAAAGTTTTGGCCGACCAACAATTTTTTTAAACTACTGACAATGAGATATAAAACACTTTCTGGTAACAGAATTAATTTGAAAGCTCAACATAATTACAGGGCTTCCGCATCAGGGCATTCTGATGCATTCGCGAACAAAAAATTAGGGCCATCACACGTGATCTAATCCGAGAAGAGAAAGAACAAAGTGAAAGATTCAGAAGTTCCGATGTGAATTACCAGTCCTGAATTTCGTAATATCTGCTTATAACTTTTAATTTATTTGTAATATGTTCCTCCAAGTACAGTGCCGTTTGTTCAAATGAATAAGGAAGCATAATTATATTTTTGTCGCAATTCCAAACTTTTTTTTAACGTTCTGGTGGGTTGCATATGTTACGGGACATTTTGCAACAGGAATAATTACGGTCAGCTAGGTGTAACGGTTAGTTCTGCAACCTGGATTGCGACATGCGTAGCTCTGACCTAGACCCCTTAACAAGATGATGTTGCTTGCCTTTTATATGTGCACACAACGCGTCATGGTTGCCATTCCGTGCTTTTGCATTTAACACCAAGCTGAGCTGTAAGTGAAGATTAGGAATGTGCCCTTAACAGCTATAGCTGTACCGCTCGCAAAAAAAAAAAAAAAAAAAACACTTTCGAAAGCTGTACCTTTCGAATGAAGTCTCGAAGTCCCCACCATGCGGCAGCTGAGATTTTCCTTCTCGGCGATAAGGAAGCGTGTAGGCGACAAGGAGAGACGACTGAGAGACGCAGCGATCGCACTGATCATAACTCGTCATCACTGCCCTCATCGTCAGAAGAGGAACTCGCTCCAAAGAAATAACCACTTCATCGATGTGTTGGTCCATCACATCGGCGTATCGTTTTTCTGGGTGTGTACTTTGCATTATTTGTAACAATTAGGCTTTCGTGAGTGATGGATCAAAAGCAACTCCATGATTATTTAGCCACTCTGCTAAATCTTTCTTCAAACATGCAGAGTTTGTTGGTAACAATGGTACTTTGCTATAATAGAAGCGCGGGGCAACCTTATCAGAAACTCAGCTTGTCCTCTCAGTGGCATCCGCGACACACCTGCCGATGATGAAGATGCCATCATAAAGATAGATTTTTTCGATAAAGATAATTTTTTTCGTGTTTCCGGGCGCGTCAACTGCTTTGGAGAGAGAGATATGTGACAAAGAGAGCAGGCAGGCGGGGAAATATTTGTAGATTTGGAGGGGAGAGGCCTCGTTCGGGCATGCGCAGGAGAAGGTTTTGAGTCTGGTAGAGCAATAAATTATTTCTTAACAATTCGTAACTGTTATGCGAAAAAGTTTTTTTGTTTACTCAGATATCAGTATTATCGCTTAAAATTAATAGTACTGCAACCCATTGGGCAAAAACCGAACTATAAGCTTTCACGGCAACCATTTTGTACGATAAGTTTCACTGCAGTCGTGATTAGCAAGTCTTATTTCTTAATTCAAATTACGAGTTGAATTGAAAAATAGTTCATTATTACACACCATATAACACAAAATATTTAGATAATATTACATACACTTCAATGAAAAGTTCGTCCTTGAAATTAAATTCTTGCAATATTACAAATTCTTACAGCAATATGTTCGATATTGCTTCTGCCGTATTGCTGCTAATATTTGATCCATTAATACTCCCCAAAGTTCGGTAAAATTAAATGAGTTGTTACGGTCTAATAACTCACATTCTTTTTAGACATCCCACAGTCATTATCACCTTACCTGTAGATAAGCAAAACACAATTTCTCCTTGTAATTATTTAGCACTCTTCACTTCCCTATAGTGGTGGCTTGGGTGTGCGATTGCACCACCAACCAAAAAGAAGAAAAAGAAAATTTTCACCACATATGTTTATAAAATATGGTTTCTTAAAAGTAGTTTTCTTTATAATAATTCATTTGAACGAACGTTTAGACCTTTGATGCTCTATCAATACTCTCTTCAAACGCCCAGGGCAGAATCTGCCGGCCTCTAAACTGCTGAGCCACCTACGGATTGGCACCGTCTCTGCCCATTTAACGCTGTATAATGAACGTTGTGGTGGTTTGTATGCGTCTCATGGATGAGGTGAAGCCTAAAATCGAACTGGCGCAGTAGTTTACGTTCTATTCCATAGAGTGTACTAATGGCACCATCTTCATCGAAAAAACTATCTCTCCCTCAATATGACCCTGATACCCAGGTATTTCGTACGTCTTATTTCTCACATGGAAATGTGGGCGCGAAGTCTCCCCTCTTTTTCCCATACCCTTCTGCAGCGAGTTCAGGAAGCTGTGACCTGTTGAGATTACTGTGGGCGCTCAGGTTTTCAGGCTAAATATAGATAAATAATTTATTTAATTTGCTTTGGGAATTAAGACCAGTGGCAAATTCTTCACATTTATTCTACATCTAATGCCATAATATACTACAATAATGAACACTAAAATAATACAATACAATACATAGTACAAAATTATCTATTCAAGGCATGCCTACTAAATGCAGAGGCCCTTCACAAACTACTGATGTTATCGCTTACAGCACTATTACTACAATTTAATCCTAACCTAAAAGTCTTTATGTTTTGGGAAAAGTCTCCATAGTGCTGCAGGCAAGCTATTCCATGACTCGATAGTCCTATTTACAAAATTATGTTTTCCAATATCAGTTCTTTGCTTCCTAAGACGTATTTTTTAATATTGTCAAGACGTACTAAGTAGATGGATTCATGCATTCTTTCCTAAATTTCCCTCCATGCCGGATTTTTCTCTAACGCTTTGTAAAATATATACAATTTTGCTTTTTCCATTCGACTCGCCAATGATTCCCATGACGACGTTGTTGGAAATATTTACTAACGAGTTTCCCCTTTTCACAAATTTTGCTGCTACTTTCTGAACTTTTTTGGTGGAGTTATTTGGCCTTTCTATGCGGATCCCAACACGCTGCTCCGTACTCTAATACCGGACGCACAATGGTTGTATATGCTAGTTCTCTTGATTTACTACTTCCCTTCCTTAACACTCGCATTACAAAGTGTAAAAATTTCCATGCCTTCCCAACAGTAATGTTGACGTGCTCCCCCATCCAAGTTATTCATTAATTTTCACCCCCAGATATTTACAACTAGTTACCTGTAGAATTATCTTGCTCGCAAGCAAGTACTTAGCTGTCCCTTTATTTCTACTACGCGTAAAACTGTTTTGCATTTATCCGGATATATCTTCATTCTATTGGTTCCATGCTTGCATGATTCCATGCATTCTATTGGTTCCATCGCAAGTCTCGCTGTAATTTATCCTGATCCGATATGTTCTCGATCTTTCTGTAAATAAGACAGTCGTCCGCAAAATGTTTAAGTTTTGGGCCTATTCCTTCTGCTATGTCACTTACGTAGACCAAATATAGTAAAGGACCAAGTACACTCCCCTGTGGAACCCCAGATGCTACACTAACTCTTTCTTATTGGCTGTTTCTCAGTCTCACTACTTGGCGGTTATTTAGAAAATCCTTAATCCATAGTATCATACGCGAGTCTACCCCTATTCTGTCTAGTTTTTCAAGTAGTCTGTCATGGGAGACACGATCAAAAGCCTTCGTAAAATCTATTACCGCCGCATCGATTCTATCACCCGCATCTAGTACATCCGCGATATCCTGGCAAAAAACTAGTTTGACTTACGCACGAGTAACCCTTTCTGAACCCATGCTGCCCCCCCAAATTGCCAATTTTCTGTACTCCACACATTTCTAATGTGTTCAGCAATTAGGTGCTCCATCTGCTTACAGACAACTGATGTTAGGCTAACAGGCCGATAATTTTTAACTCCTGATCGAGACCCACCCTTATAAAAGGGAACTACAAGTGCTTCTTTCCAATTCTGAGGAAGAATTGAATTATTTAAGGTAATATCAAAAAGTCGTAACAGATACGGAATCATGACTTCACCTCCTGTTTTTAATAAGTCTCCCGAAATGTCGTCCGGTCCCACTGATTTATTCTTTCCAATTCTTGCTGTTCTTTTTCGAAGATCACGTGGTCTAGTAATTATTCTTTCTTCCGACCCGTTCAAAGCAGATACGTCATTTTTTTGCAGCAAATACCGAACCAAAAAAGGGATTAAAGAGTTCCGCTTTGTCTTTGCTCTCTGTAATTTTGTTTTTATTTGCATCTCTTAACACAGGAATGTTTCCCTTTCTTCTTTTTACGTACTTGAAAAACTGATTTTCCCCCTGCTTAGACTCGGATAATATACTCGCACATTGTAAAATATGTTCTTGTGCGGCCAGTTTCTCTTGGAGAAATACCCTAGAGAGAATCTTAAATTTTTCTCTATTTTCTGTACTTCTCCTGCGCTTTACGTAAGCTTCTTTTAACTTTTGCTTTTAACTTTTGCCTTATGTTTTTACTATAGTACTCGGGATGTGGTTTGTTTTTAAGACATGTCTGTGGTACGAAACGCTCTCGTCCTTAATCACATTTTTTTATAGTTCCCGTAGATTTCTTCTACGCTGCTTCCCTTACTACACCAGTCCGAGTAATTTTCTCTACGAAATTCATGTAAATCCTTCGCATTTACCTTATGATAGTGATAGACCTTTGTAGGTTTGGAATCTTCAACCCGAGAAAAACACACACACACGCGCGCACACGCACACACACACCCACACACACACACACACACACACACACACACAGATATATCGATTTTGAAACAGCAACCCTTTGGAAGAAAACAATTGACTATTGATAAGCGTACTATTAAGGAATGATTTAATTAATTAATTTACACCGTAAATGTAGGTGAATCGACAGTAACAGTATCTGATAACACATCTAGAGATCACATTCTTTTATGTAAAGGAAAAAATGCTACAATCGGTTCAGTAGAAGCTCTAAACAAAGCCATGGAAGAATACCTTATTTTTTAAATATATATCTAAAAAAGGTATATATATATTGAGATATGCAAAATTTTCCTCTCTACATTTATATCTGCTAAAGATCTTAGCGTCCGGCTTGCTGGGACAATGGGTCACGATATATTATAATCCTTATTACCTCTGTAATGGATTATAGGATCCGCCGACTATACAGCGCAGCTGGGAATCTGAAATAGAATGATTCTATTCCTAATTCATTTCTGTTTGGATTGACTAAATGAAAGATCACTTTCTTTTCTAAAGAACAAAATTCAACAAAGTTTATTTTTACGTTTTTAGCAAACAATTTAGTGAATTTACAATTTTTAGGCCTTTGATCAAGATATCTTTCAATTTACAATTTATACCGCGGTTAACTTATCTTTTCTTCGTTGATGTCCCTCGTAGACTTCTCAGTCGAAATATCTTGCGAGCTTGCCGTAGTCCAAAGTTCCACGAAATCCTCTTCTGCCCCTATCCAAGCTGGTCTCAAACTATCAAAATTATCAGTCCGATTACGTCCTATGACATAGTCCCGAACTCGATTACCACTCCCGACAAAGTTCCAATTTATACATCAATATTGCTTCCACATGAAAATATCTGCAATATCATTCACTGTCCTTAAAATTTCACTGATAACCCAATTCTATCTAGATTGTACTCGTTCCCTCTCACGAACCTACGATCAGTTCAGAAGCGCCTTGCCGAGCAGAATGAAATCTTCCTGCATGATTCATCCCTCGAAGACTTCGTATTAAACTACCTTCATTTTTTTCATAACATTTGACCGTCCTTCTCTCACCCAGCCAATCCATACGTTTGTTATATTTTGGTGTAGCTGAACTTTTGATCGTCTAAACTTCTTCGCCCAATCCCAAATTTTCTACTTTCGTCACCAAGCCATCTCTTAATGCATTTAGAAAAAACAAAAACTACATTGTTTATTCACGGTCGTTGCTAAGCTCTAGCTCTCGTGATATTTCGTAATGCATGTTCCACCATATTGTCTACAAATAAATGTTAGTTTATTTTAACGTGACATATCGGTATGTCACTATATATAATACATATGTATAACGTGTATATATATAACGACGTTTTGGGCGCTGGGCTAAATCTGCAAGCAGCCGTGAATACCGTCCACCAACTTACCTGCTTAGCCAATCTCCAGTACCAGCCAAAGATCATTCGATGGGATCTCTCCCGGCAGAGTTAAGAGAAATCTACAGGTTGGAGCCTCACTGGGTTAAATTGGCAGGATTACGTTTAGAATCACATGTGCTTATTGTCTATTGGCATTCGTTTAAACAAAAAGGGTCCAGATGCGATCCCACTTTATTTATTACTAAGTGATAGATTACTGATATATATTACAAATACTTTCATTTTAAAAATCTTCGGACATGAATGACACAAAACAAATAAATGAATAAATAAATCTGGTCATGCAGAAAGGGATTCTTCTTCTCTCGTGAATGATACAATCTCTTCACTAGTCTTTAGTTTTCTAATTTGCACTTTGACGAATTATCTTTTCTTACACACTTTCTCGTTACAATAAAATACTTTTAATGCATCGATGTTTCGTGAATCAGCTGTCGTCAGGGCACTTAACCGCACGGTCTGGCGCCGCTGGTGCTAAACGCAGGCCGTTGACTGGCAGCTCTTATGTTCCGCTCGGGATCCCGGGGTTCGGTGGAGGCGACCAGTGCTTCGGTGACAGCGGCGCGGGGGCGGCGAGGCGTCAAGGCCTCCGCGGTTGTCGGCCGGTTGGCGGGCGGCTGAGAGGATCGGCGGGTGCCGGCCTGGTCCTCGTAACCTGGAAGGCACCAAGTGCGGTGATTACGTCTCCGGTGGGCGGTGAAAGAACTCGAATATTAATCTCAAGACTTTTTACGTCGACTGCATGTCGGTAATTGAATACTTGACTTGCGACTTTTGGCCCGATGAGATGCGTAAATTGCGTATTGCGTAAATTGTGTATTTGAAGAAGCACCATTGGTAATAAAGTTATACATTTGCAGTCGCAGCTGCGTCAAACCTGCTGTTCCATGACAGTCTTGAAGTCAAGATTTACAAGTCTACGGATGTAGTTCGATTTGAAATTACGGAGTTTCATCTCGAAGTTTTCGCAGTTCATCGATGAAATTGTAGGAAGAAGATTGCTTTCAAGATTGTAAGTGGACTGTTCGCTGTGAAGTTCGTAAGTAGTCTCCGAAGTGATGTTCGTACGTGAAGTGCCGCTCCCTGCGAAGCGCTAGTTCCTGGAAGTCTGCGCTTCCGCGTGAAATCTCGATCCCAGGATGAAATTGTCTGTTCATTTCTCTCTCAATCAGAACTATAATTTTGAGACGCGGGACTAGAATTAACCTTTTTTTCTCTGATGTTTCTCAGAATCTCGGACTCGAAGTACGCTAACGCTCTCTTTGTTGTGATAATTTTGCCGCGGGGGGGAGGGGGGCTCGTGGGGCGTGGGGGCCGAAAGGGCGGTGGCACCGGGCGCGTGTCTCTGGGCTTATGAAATGGGTGTGATTGACGCTGCTTTCTTCGTGCGTCGTTACTGGACCCTAGTGACCGAAGAAGGTCACCGAAGTGACCGAGCATGTTTCGATAATTTCCACGGCTATTAGCAGCGCGTGTGGAGAGCTGTAGTTCGGAGATGCTCACAACGGCGCTTGGGCGGTAAAATGGGTCGGTGACGTCCCGTGGATGACCGACAGCACGGTCATGCACGCGTGACACCGTAAATAGCCTCCTTTAGACATCGCAACAATGCCGACGATGAGGGCGGGGAGGGTTGCAGGGGTGATGCAGGCGCCACATGGCATCTGCCCTCCTCAAAAGAGGGGGGTTCTCAGTCAGGCGTAAGTGGACGAAAATTTACAATTTCTTCGAGGGCGCTTCGAGTCGTAAAAGATCATAAACTAATTCCACCAAAGACGGGCCTCAGAGATGGAGCCGCGGTGGCCCAGAGACGCGGTTCTTATTCATTTATTTATTTATTTTACGTCAAAAAACAGTTGAAACTGCGTATGACGTGCTATGGGGAGAAGTGAATTCTGTGCACATTTTCAAAATTCTGTGATCCCTAACACTAAGTCATATACTACACGAATTTTGAAAATAAAAAAAGCTCTCATGTAATAAAATCTATTTTCAAGGATAAATAAGCAATAAATTTTGGGCTATTATCCATGATGTCCTTCGTCAAGGAATAATACTTCCTGCCGCAACATGGAAACAATAATTTGAATAACTATATTTCCCAATGAATTCTAGAAGACGTGCACAGATAATGAAGTTACATTTATGTCCAGAAGCAAAACAAGGGGCCATCTCAACATTTACTCAATGGATCAGGGAAACTGGACGAAAAACCTGATCGAGATGGGGGTCATTGACCCTGAAGCTGTAGTACAATAGTTGTTACAGGTTGTTTATACTCATTTATACAGTCCAAATGGTAAATAATGCATTATGTATCATTTTTAAAATTAATGTTACTTTTCTTGTGATGCTCAGTATAGTCTCTAATTGTATAGAAACAGTTATGCAGCAGAAACGATTTCACTTGGGATTTAAACTTTTCTATTGCATTTCATCGTTTAATGTCATCTGGCAAAGTGTTGTAAAATAATGTACATGTATTGTATGTGAATTTTTTGTAAGGAGCTGTTGATACTGTCACCTAATGAATATGATTTCTACGTCGAGTGTTATAGTAATAGATTTCGGCATTTTCGGAAATTAATTCCCGCCCTTAAGCAAGTCAGTTTTGACAAAAACCACTGATTCGTAATTCAACAGACATTATTCTCATATTAAAGGTGTGTGTGTGTGTGTGTATATACACACACACACACACACACTATATATATATATATATATATATATATATATATATATATATATATATATATATACACGTACCGGGTAGGCCGGCTTGTCCGCCGTAATTTATTTGTAAGGGACAGGTGTTCTTTCTCGTGAATGGGCTCGGGGTTATTAATCAAACACCACTGTTCCGTGAACAAAGTAAACTGAACTATTTATTAATTCTATACAAATCACTAATGATACAATATCTATGGTGGTCTTTACCCTTTTCTTTTATATCACCCAGAATCACTGTTAGTCTCTCGATCTTATATCGACCGAAGAAATATTTACCGTTACTTCTTCCCCTACGAGCGTCGGCGGCTTCGGGGACTCTCGGGTTGTACTCCTCTGCACGCAAGTTCTTTTGATTTGCGGTACTCCTGATATCAGCTATCACTCTGGCAATATGTCCGATCGACTATTGATGGTTATCAAGCACAAATTGTCCGTCAATTAATCTTTCTGCACTCGTTCGTTCGCGATACTTTTTTGCTTTTCGACCGCGGAGCAGCTCCAGATACGTCCTTCCTCGCCGGCGGCCAGCCAGACACTGCCTCCTCGCGGCGTCGTTCCCACGCTCTGGGCCAACCGACCACCCTTCGCCGCTCGTAACCGTTTTTCTTGGCTAGCGAGTGCCCTCTTGCAACCGTTCTGCCGTGTTCTTGCTTGATGCCTCGCCGTTTCTTTGGGTGGAAACGCGGTGCGTTTCAATATATATATATATATATATATATATATATATATATATATGTATATATATATATATATATACATATATATATATATAGTGTGTGTGTATTATAATAAACTCGGCTACTCCCTCTATTTTATATATTAATATGCTCATTTACTAGCTAAAGTTTCAAAATTCCGGGCGTGAACTTGTGATGGTTCTCGTACAGGGACCGAAACGCGGTACTCGTGCAACGCGCGCGTGGATCACCATCTACCTTAATCACAACACATTCTATAATGGTTATTGATGAACCCGAACGCATTCATCTCAATTTATTTTCTACTTTTATGGACTGTTTCTTTTCCTCTGGTGTTTCAAAATGACCAACATATGTACAATGATAGTGCCCTCTGACGGCACAAAAAAAAAAAAACAACAACAAAAAAAACATAGCAAACAAACAATTCCCTTAATATTAAAACACACAAAAAAAGAACAAAATAATGACCATTCACACTGAAAATTACAGAGTATAAAATTACATACGAAAATACATTCATCCACACCGAATGCGCATTCTGTCGTAACAGATTGTTGGCCCTCTTATTCTATAATTAATTAACAGGACTTGGTCTTCGACAGATGCCTTTGAAGTTGCCAGATAAAAAAAATAAATCCATGCATCACATCCCTGATACCGGATGAACACTGCAACATGCGGCCATATCACGAGTCGCCGTCGGCAATGGTACCGTCTCAGCTTCCACCAGTTCTCAGGACCATATTACCACGAACTCACATGGTTAAGAAAACCACTACGTAACGTTTTGCGATGAAACGCATAGTTTTCACTACATTTAAAGTTCCCGCGGCGAAGAGTGACTGTTTCGTTACGCGAACCAAAATAAAACAATCTGTTTGTATTAGCTTTTACTGTCCGGAGAACGCTAAATTTTGTGTTGTAAACACTGCGAGAAAATGTCCGTGACCATCGTTCAAAAGTGCCACCGCGTAAAATTAATGTTCGCGTCGCTTTTACCCGTAAATTATTCGCCCTTACTTACGAATTCATTCACCCGTTTGTTACAACCTTTTCGCCCGCATCAAAATATCTAAAATTTTTTCAAAGTCCACTTCCGAAAAATAATTTTTAAAATGTTACATTGCGCTAACACGGAGCTAGCGTCTTCACCAACCATAAAACTGCACTTTTTTCCTCGTCTGTCGAGTGTCGTTGTCCACTATCCTATATAGTTAAGCGCCGATCGCTCGCCCGTGACCACAAACAAGATTACAGAATGTTTCTGAATTTTCTGGTTTTAAAGGTTCTTAGGCCTTGTCACCGGTTCTCAATGCTGTCTATAATTTCTCTGATAATTACTGCACTATCTATTTTTCCTTTCATTGTCTTATTTCATTAAATACAACCATTTTTAGTTCGATACTAGCTGAACCCGTGCGATTACATCGCACTGAATGGAAACCTGTAGGAAGTTACAACAGAACATATAAAATGTTGAAATCCCAAAAATTTAGTTTCATTTCATTTGTTGTATATACACAATAAATAAAGAAATGATATAAGTTTTTAAACAACTGAATCTAATTACTGTGAACTGAGTTAAATGTTTTAAAAAAATGGCGATATGCCATAATTTTCATCATAATTAGGCGATGTGAATATCGTGTTGTCAATAAGTGGCTAATAACATAACTGGCAATGAAGAAATCAATAGCAAATCAATCAAAAACTATGCTCTAGTAGCATTAGAGCAAGAAATCTTGTTTAACTTAAAAATTGTATGCATCATTTATGAGTGTTCAAATGGAACACTTCCAAACAATTTTTTTTTTCCCCCACATTCGGTTGCAATTCAAAAGTAATGTTTGGTTCAATGTAAAAGCACTTATATTTTGATCAAAATACTCTCCGTAGTTTGTGATTATGTTAAAAAAACCTTTTGTCTGTTTTGTTTTTATGAATTTGTGATGGTCAAAAATAATACTTTGGACAAAATTAAAGTTTTTTGAGAAAGCATTGTTCAATTACTCAAGAGAGGATAAGTCACCAATTAATATCAATCAATTGCCAGTTCTGGCAGAGAGATTCATGAAAACAAAAGGAGGGTGTTCAAAAGTTACTTGATAAACAATTTAGGAGAGAATCGTCAGAATTGGGAGCTTATAAGTGTATTATTACCTGCTATATCAACTGCACATGATAATGAACAAACATGAACAAAACAGACTATTTCCATTTTTCTTATAAAATATTACTGATACATTTTTTTACCATTTCCTGAAAACTTTCTTTGATGGAAATAGCTCCAATTGGACAGCACACCTCAAACAATCATTGATTTCTTTTTTAAGGTATATAATTTATCATTGACAGTAAATGACATTTGAATATTGCTAACTCAAGGAAACAAAGTACGTTTGGTTCTGTATTAGGTTACACAGGAGGTAATGGGAGAAAGTAAATGAGACAGTTCATACAATATTTCCTTGTGTATAATTAAAGAATGTACAATTTTAATTTATAAAAGAAATAAATGAATGTAAACAATACATTTGTTATATACATTCGAAGTTGTGATGTAGTTTAATACATAAGCTATGACGCTTATAGCCTTCTTGTTTGGTTTGCTGATTGTTCTTTTTCAACACAGTGCTGTCTGGAGAACTGTATTTTCCATATGTTATAATTTCTTGATGAAATCCTTTAGCAACAACTATCCAAGACTAATAAAAAACAGCGAGATTTCAAATTCTGCAAAAATAGAATAACAAATCATGGTTAACATACACTTAGTTTTTTATGAAAATTTAATTACATTTTCAATATTTACCAATATCTCCAGATTCATGAACTTTGCATAAAGGAAAAGTTTCCCCACCACCCAGGAGGTAAATTCCATGGTGCGTTAGATTTTTTAAAAAGTGGAAACCTTCACTCAGTCCTATTATAAACCACTGAGAGAATGTAATGCAAGATTTCATTGTAGAAGCACCACGACCTGGACTATATTTCCTGAAATGAACATTGTTTAATATCCAAAACATTTTACCAATTCACTTTGTGATAACGTCAGTAGTCAGCAGCATCAGTGCAAAATCATTTCCTTGACAGAAGAGGCAAATTGAAGCACACTCGATACATACGAAGATTTAAGAATGCAATCACATTGCAAGAGATTGGTTCTTTTTAGTTAGGATCCAAAGATTATGCATTTTTTTTGTCACACGAAAAACTGAAGGCTAGTATTTGGAAATTATTAATCAGCTCCAATCATATTCGGAAACAAGCAATCTCTAACACTTTTGTAGGCAATGTATGAGATTTCAGTAATTAAAAGAATGAAGGATTTTTACATTTTCAACTACAGAAATCAAAGATTTTCAAAATTTGTTTCTTGGTAATACTTTACAAATAAAGTTGAAACAACAATTGAATTGAAGGTTTTATTTGTTTCCCTTTTGGATCATATGAATTCAGGTTACACAAACTTTATTACACATACCCATCCTTCATTCACATACAGTACTTATTATATGCCACCATAAAGTCCATGTATATTTCTGCCACCAAGTTATTGACCCTAAAATAGCTATCAATCTAATATTTCATTATAAGCAACATTCAATGTTAGCTTTAGAACTGTTTTTACATTTTCCTTGATTTGTGCCATCTTCAATTTGTACCCTAATCTTTGGCACCATTGATATTTCATCCCAAATGATAAGGCTTGCCTTCCGCAATTGAGTAGCCTCATGTGAACTTGGCCTCATGCTTGACACTGAAGTGTCTGTCATCGCAATAGGAAATTTAAATGCACTGTGTGCTGTGCGCCCACCTTCCAGTAGTGTTGCTGCTATATCCGTCCATGCAACAGGTAAAACAATCTTGCCTTCAGCTCTAAGAAGGTGAGTAATGCATTTATACAGGAAAGTCTTTCCGGTGCCTCCTGGTCCATCAACGTACCATGAAGTACCACAATCTATTTTTATGCATTGCAATACTTCATCAGCAACCATCTTCTGCATGTTATTTAGCATTCCGTAATACGTTTTACCTTTCTGTATTTCTTCTTCTGCGTTGCACAAACTTGTACACTCTATTGGCAAAAGGGGTACAGGAAGATTAAACTTAGTGCAGCTTACACCATGCACTCGGAACACTTTCTCAATGTCGTGTAAAGCTGAGTTATAACTTGCATCTTCAGCATGTTGTCGAGAGTAGTCCTTGGATAAATTATCCTTAAATTGTTCCCACAGTACTGGTACGTTACTTGGAGAACCAAAAATGCATATGAATGCAAAAAGGTCTCTCAACTGCTGTGGCATTCTGAATGAAGTAGCCCCTTCGAGGCAGTGCACTCATTCATTGTCATCATCTCCCAACTTCATTTCCCGAAAGAAAGGTGTCAAAACGTTGCCCACTTACTGTCCTTAAATCTTCAAAGGAAGTGGCCCCTCTTATATGAAGAAGAAGAATGCGGAGATAAAATCTCTCTCGCTTTATGCAGTTCACTGTGTACATTCTTCCAATGCATTTACATAACTTCTTCCTTCTCTTCCACATGTTCCTCACCCATGTATAATTTTCTGGGATATCCTTGTATAACAGCCCCATGGCAAAACTGTCACTTGTATTTAATTTAAACCATGCAGTTAACTTGGTATCCCTTGTAAGCTCTGCGTCAACAGCAGCCTGTTCATTTCCGACCTGAAAGAACATCATTTGTTCCTGTGGGAGATGCACAGGTAGCTGGATGCGACCTTTTTTGCATGTATCGCTCATGCAGGCGCCAAGCTGCTTCTGGTGGGCTCACATATCTAGCATTAATGTGAGTAGCAACTTCATCAACTTTCAGTGTTTCTGCATCAGAGTGTACATCCAGCGCATCACAGTCATGGCCCTTGTACACATACTTAAACAAATACTTAATACATTTAATAGATGAACATACTTCCACATTCATATGTGCATTATATTTTAAAATCAGGTATGGGTTGTAAGGTACTATCCACCTATTGTCAATTCTTACGTTACGGCAAAGTATGTGCTGACCATTATCCCTTCTTCTATACACAGGATATCCATCAACACTTGTCTGCGTTTCTGTGGCAATTCTTTTGGGTACGCTTAGTACATACCCCATTTTCCATACATGGAGCTCTGGTTTGTATACACAGGATAACCCTCAAGTCTTTACGCATTGTGTGGTCCACATGGCCCATGTATCATGCATTTGCTTACAATGGCATTCAGTCTTGGATTCTCTACAGGATCTGCCAACTCAGCTGTAACTACAGAATCAATATCTGGAGCTTGTTTGTCTTGATCTCGCAATATCTCCAAAATATGGGCATGTGGCAAGCCCCTCTTCTGAAACTCTATTACATGAACGTGTGCTGTAACTACTCCAAAAATATGATGTTCAGTTAAATCACACATGAGTTCTTGCAATTTCTGGTAAAATACTCTCACAATTAAATCAGGACGATGCTGTACTTGCTGTACTCTGGTACATTTTCCACTATTTCCTTCCATGTGGGGTTTGCTGTAAAAGTTATAAATAAATCTGGTTTTCCAAATCGTGCAACAATGGACATGGCATCCTGATAGTTCTGCATCATATTTCGGGGACTGCCAACTAAAGTTGAAGGCAATATCACAGGAACTCCTGCATGAACATTTCGCTTGCCGCTTCACTGTGGATGAAATTCATGAGACCTTTGTAATTCTCAGCTCGAATTTCTTTTTGATGGGTCTTAATGTAGGCTATTCTTCCTCCTTCTACTTTCACATAGGCGTCCACAACATATTGTTGAAAGAGCTTCCCAGAGCTATGTAGGAGGCTAAATCCATCTCTCACTGCGAGGCGATAGCAGTAGTACTGCAGCTGAGTAACTGCATTTCGTACAGCAGTCCGATGGATAGTGTTGTGATTAATTCCAGTCCTCCATGAAGATTCTCCATATGGGAACAGCAACGGATAAGACATAGGATCACAGTGCTGATAAATGCTCGCTGCTGGTTTTCCGCCTTTGAGTGAATAGCAAACGTAACATTACTTGGCGGGGCACCATCTTCCCCAAGAAATACTGCAGCGATTTCCCCAATTCTGGCACAATTATACCGCCTTTTGTCAAAACAATTCTTTTCGGAAAAAGTCAATTGGTATGTCTTCAGTTTTCAGTCATGTTTTTCAACATTTATCATATGACGAAACAAAACATGCATATGGATTAATATCATGTAGTAAGTTCATTAGGGTGCCCATAAGCTCTTTCTGACAATGCCTATTTGCCTCCCTATCCATTCGATATTCTAATGCTTCTTCAGTATCTAAAATAAATAATCCAGCATACGATGGAAGCTCACCAGTAGCAGGATGCAAACTTCCAACAGAATGATAAATCCTCCCGTGGATTTTATAGCAATAAGGACCTCTACTATTGGAAAATTGTAATAAATTTGTCTGAATTGATGCAAATGCTAAAGCATTATTATAACTTCTAATATGCAACAGATAATTTTTAGATTTTTCATCACCTCGTATTATCAATTTTCTTAATAGAAACTTCAATTCACTGTTTTTCAGCTGCAAAATGTAAAGCCACAAAACTCACACTGTTCATTCATTTCTCCCAAAGAAAATTCATCTACATTACAGTCACTATGGTTTGTTCAACACAACCAAGATCTTGCTCCACACAATCTGTTAACAAACCTGCGTGCAGTTTTTTTGGTTGTACACATGCGTAGCTGCCGCTGCCTTTCTGCCTGTGTTTCATTCTGTCGCAGCTCCCTCTGTCTTTGCCTTTGTTTATCAAGTCTGGTCCTGCGTTGTTGTTCGGTCTCAAGACATTGGCGTTGGGCACGATTCTGATAATCGCGTTCAGAACTTTCTCCTATCTCTTCAGGAGTTCTTTCCGACATAATTTGCTTCCTCTTTCTACGCTCCGAAGCCATCGTCATTTTTCTATCTCGAGGCATACTGACTGTAGAAGAGAACAAAATTTTCAATTTCCAAACACACCATTAATATGTTATTGTAAATGATATTCCATTAATTTATGTACATAATGTGGTGCAATTAACAGCATTCATACACAATATATAATTATATTATTACCACTCACACTATATGAATTATTAAACTAACCTTTTCTTATTTTCTATAAAACCACAATGTGACTGCAATTTACTCCTCAACCATTTAAGACCTTACTGCAGAAGAAAACAAAATTTTCACTTTACCAAACAACACATTTTCATAATGTAGGGTAATTTTGTGAATAGTTATTTCATTCAAAGCTACATATAAATAAGTTGATGGAATCAGATCACTAACCTCTTCAATTTCAAGATTTCTATTCAATGTAGAAGATCACGTTCACATGCTTATACAACCTAGACTAAAATTGAAACAATCAAAAACGCTGTGAACGTGAACATTCTGAATAGACGTAATACACGTGAAAAAATAATAATACTGTATTTCTCTAACCTTCATTCAAAGGCTACATATATAAATAAGTTGATGGAATCAGTTAATAAAATAATGTATTGTATGTATGCAAAAATTAAGATTCACTAATCTCTTCTATTTCAAGATTTCTAGTCAATGTAGAAGATCACGTTCACATGCTTATACAACCTAGACTAAAACTAAAAGAATCAAAAACGCTGTGAACGTGAACATTCTGAATAGACGTAATACACGTGAAAAAATAATAATACTGTATTTCTCTAACCTTCATTCAAAGGCTACATATATAAATAAGTTGATGGAATCAGTTAATAAAATAATGTATTGTATGTATGCAAAAATTAAGATTCACTAATCTCTTCTATTTCAATAATTCTAATCAATGTAGAAAATCTCATTTACGTGCTTACACGTATTACATGTACGTGCACGAAACGCGCACTGGATCTGGGAAGTCAGAACGCTGTGTACTCCCGCCACTGTCCGACAGTATAATTTTCTTCCGAAAGATCGCGCGGCAATCAGAAATTACAGATCCCGAAATCTACGTTTTTTTAAATATTTACGTATATTTAACGCACTTTTTCAACACGAATGTCCCATGTGCGCCTGAAAAGAAACACGATTTTTCAATCCATTACTTCTTTATACAGATCGGTTTCGTATGTCACCCAATTTATTGAAAAGACCAAACAGCCCTTTGAGAAATAATATATAAGAAGAAAGATTGCGTCGTGACATCACTACGATGCGTCTCTTGTTTTAATATGTATTTTAATCATACTTTTTTACATTTAATTTTAATTAGCTTTCTAGATGTTTCCTAACATCGTGATTAGTCTTGAAAACGTTCATAAATTTCGCCTCGTTGTTCTATAAAGTTCCAGCCCGATCCCTTCAGGCGTTTTCGTAATATTTATTAGAAACTATGTTTTTCCTCAATTTTACCGTAACAACAATGGTCTCCATGTTCACACTTTTTAACTTGAAATGTACGATTACGATATCTTCGAAATTTTGTGAACCCCTTGCCCGATTTTGCTGATTGTTCTGTCTAACAATTCTAAATATTATGCTTTATTGAAAGTTTATGTTAAATTTGACTTTCTTCCGCTTCTCCTATAAATCTTAACATTTAATTGGAAAGTCTTTATTCTCCGGAACACTAAATTACCGCAATGATAGCAAATAATAAAATATATATATATATATATATATATATATATATATATATCGGGAATAATTATTAAATTATATTATAACTACATAAATATTTCTATTAAATTATAAATTAGTTTGATTTATAAAATTTTAGGTCCGTGAACGCCAACCTAATTACTTACTAATTTCTAATTACTTGTGCGTTTACATTGCCCGAGCGAGCGAACAAATGATTCTGAACGCAGGCTCGTTAGTACGGCGAATGATCGCGGGGGAGAAGTGACTTTACACAGAACGTTTTCAAGACAAAAGCTCACGCTCTGAACGTTTGTTCTGTCAGCCATCTTGTTCACTCGCAGCGGCAGCCCTCCCAAGTGAGGTTATTGTGTAAAACTGAAGCGTCCTTGCAGTACGAACAAGCGACTGAATTTACTTTCCAGAGTAAACAGAACAGAAGATAAGCGATGAAATTTGGGGCTTTTCTTTCTTTTTGCCTGCTTTCATTGAAAAAAAAAGCTCCCTGACCAATAAATCGGATTCTGATAACTGGTTCATGAATTGAAAAATGTAAAATTAATACTTTTTATTGAATTTAATGATCTTAACTTGTAGTTCTTCAAAAACAAGAATAGGAACATACAAGAACGGGAAAACTACATATTTCTTGTATGTCCCGTATTACTGTCTACGAAAAGGTCACAATTTCTCCAGAGAAATGTGAATTAAAATTTAACAAAACATGTTTAAGTAAAAACTATTTTATTGAGCAGAAATGACTGAGAGTTAATACAATTAAATTAACAGAATAAAATTAACATTCTCATCAAAACAAATATAAAATACTTCATTACTGAAGCCAGAGCTTCATCAACATTATTAAAGTGCGCTTCGATAGAAGTGACTCGTTTCTAGCACCGCAATGTTAAATAATATTGAAACAAAGTTTAGAAACATAATTAATATAATTAATATAAGTAATTTTTTGTGTTTTGACTGTACTTCTCTTTTACTGCCTTTAAACTTACATTTAAAAGTGTTACACTTTTTCTATGCAAACTACAAACTGCACTCTTCGCCTTTAAGCTGACAAGACATTGAAATTAGCGCTATTCCCAACGTGTTCGAGGTAGAAATTAAAATGTTCGAACGCATCTCGAACTTCTCAGATCCGAACGAATGTGTTCGCTTGGCGCCTGCAACGAACATACCAAGCGAACATTCGCTCGCTCTCGCCAGCCGATCTCGTCCGAACGGAATTGTTCGCTCGGGTATTCCGTTTCCACCGGCGACCGAGCGATCGGAAACGTTCGCTTTCGCAGTGTAAACACACCTTCATGCGAACCAAATTTACGTATATATATATATATATATATATATATATATATATATTGAGACGAGCTCGAATATACGCCCTGGTAACGGACCAGACCATATATAAAAATTTCCCAAAATACCGTCTTCGGCAGTTCACTAATTTGAACGGGGCGCGAGAACCACGTCACTGTCTGACGTCGGCCGCGAACGCGTCGAGCGAAACGCTTGTCCACGAATAAGAAATTCGAAAGATAAGCTTGGGAACGAGATCTTATGATTGGCCGGTATCCGAAAAACGAGGGAAGCCGACTGCAAGAAATTTTTTCCGTTGAAAGTTGAAGGATTTCTCAGAAAAATCTCGGAGGAGGACGGATCGCTAGTCGCCAGCAGTGAACTTCACGCGAGATTGTTTAATCTGAATGGAAAAAATTTTTTAAGGAAAAGAAACGTATCAGTGAGAGTGAATTATGTGAATTCAGTGAGGGCTGAATCGGACTCTTTTCCGGTGTACGCCGAACAATTTCCTGCATCGCCGCTACGTCACATCACCGAAGCAAGGAGACAAGGCGATAACCATTCCTGAAAACACCGTTAGAGAAGCATTTGTGTTGGGGAAGGACGACGGGCGCAGAGGCGAGGCCGAGGCACTTCCCGGCCGAGAAAATTGGTTCGGAGACGCAGCGGAAGAAGGGGCGGAGGATCGTGGAGGCCAGGCTACCCCGACGCGTCGCCAGCACGAGCAGTCGCGGCAAGCGCAGCGAGAACTCCGGAGGTCGCGTAGAGCGCGATCGCCAGGTCCCCGAACGCCGAGGCGCCAAGGCACCGCTCGCAGCACTCGACTAGGCCAGTTCACGTAAAACCCCATTGGAGAAGCGTGAGTACCCGTGCGACAGACGGTTGCAGAAACGACAGAAATGTAATTGAACGATGCTAAACCACACTGTTTGTTTCTTAAAAGCTTTCAAGTATTAGGTATCTCAAGCCACATTTGTGAACGTTAATGTGTGGAACTCCTGAATGAAAGCCGTGTTAAGAACAGAAGTGATTAATTCAATTTAAACAAGTCACCCAATTAATTAAGTGTTAAAAAATGGGTGTTGTAAATAGTTTGATTAATTTTGCTTTGTGTCGAGTTTTGTTTAAGAAGTAGAGATTGAAGTGTATTATGGATTAAGAACCATTTGTCAGGAATGAAAGCAATTCAAAGTAGGAAGGTTCAACTTTGTATTCTTTGGGTCCTTAAGACCAAGGCATGCCTACACCAAATGGTGTATAAAGTACAATTCATTAAATGAATAGTTCGAAATACTCAATTATTGTGAAGAGAGGTAGCAATAATTGCTCCGAATATTCGTTTCCGAGCACGAAGGTCACGTTCTGTACGTGATTGTGTGTCAAGGGCTATTTTTGTTGAATTTATGTGTTTTTTTGTTTGTTTTTGTCATTCCTTGAGTATAGAATATACAGCCTTGTATGCCAGAGCCACGAGTGTTTTGCTTGAGTATAAACCTGCCCGTATTCCCCACCCAGGTGCATTTTCAGACATAAGCCTCATCCAGGCAATCGATTCGAAACAACTCGAGAGGTCTGACGTCGGGACGGCAGTGGACTGTCGAACGACGCCGGTAACGCCCACGCGATCTCACACATCCTTAGGGCTAACGACTCCTTTCGCAACAGAGTTGTATTATGCGCGGCACGTCGGAGGGAAGGCCACGACGTGTGTTCCGTTGCAATATATATATATATATATATATATATATATATATATATATATATATATATATTATTTATATTGTAACACGCCCACTTACTACCTTCCAGCCGGTGGCGATAAAGCGTGAAACAATGAATGCTCGTGAAGCGAGCTTTGAATTCTCTGAAGGGTATTAGTTAATGTGGACATCATGTACAATGGCCACTAATCCAGATCAATGTTATGCTAACGTAAATTAATTGTAAAATTCCTACAAAAGCTTATGTCGAACAAGAAAAACAATGATTTCGTTTTATATCATAGGTTTAAATCCTTTCAATTCAAATTCTAATGTTGCTAAGTGATAGAGGACTCAGCTTCCAAACTCATTATTTTGCATTCATTTGGGCTTTTTTAATTGTTAAAAATGTACCTATTAAAAATAATAAGTTATTTGATTAGTTTTTAATACTCAATTAGGCATTGCAAAATGGTATTAAAATGTTTTCCAATGTATTGAAATTATTTTAAAATTATTTTAAAATTAAATTAATTGTTGTTTAGTCTTTTCATATGCTATAATTACACAGAATTTTGATTATTTAAATTGAGAATCAAGCTTATAATGTTCAAAATTACTGAACAAAAAATAGTGCATTCCTCAAAATAAAATGAGAAATTGTTATAAAACATTTCCTATTTTTTTACAATTATCACTTCAACTATATTTTTAAATACTATTGTATTGATTTTATTTTTCAGGTAGTTTTTGGCACAGGTGAAAGAAATTGGTTTTTCTGATGACAGATAACAATGGATATCATGAATTCCAAATATCTATTGTATATTATAAGATCATAATCATGTATTTGAAGGTGATGCCAATACACATTTTGCTAATTTTGCAAGCATCGTGGACCTTTGTGATTTCATTCATATTTAACATTCACAAAATGTGCTAAATTAATTAATGTTCAATTTTGTTAGAGTGTATCATTTTCGACGAGGCAAGTTATTTTACAATTCTCATTAGGTAATATAACTAGTGTTATAATTCTGTTATAGTTTCAAAGTGTACTCTGAAGTTGTGCTCTCAGAATGACAAAGTAACAATAATGAAAAAAAAAATTTCACATTCCCACGAGAAAAGTGTCATAAACTCCAAAATTTTGTTTTTGTAGGACACAAGTTTATAACTAATTTCCAAAACAAGTTCATGGAGTACGACAATCTGTAATTTTGTTTTGAAAGATTATTAATTTTTATTTTGGTAACTGAAGAAAAAAGCTTTCAAATTTTTCATAATTTAGGGTTCTCCGCAGTGTGCTGCTTGTGACTTACAGTGTGGATAACATTGCATTCTCAAACATTATGCAATGATTTTGGATATTTTTCATTTTAAAAATTACCAGAGAATATATCTCAGATTGTGCTAATGATTGATGGGCAAGGAAATGTCATTACTGTTGTAAATGTGTTGACGTTGATAATTATCAGAAACATCTCTGTAGTCAAGTGAACAAAATACTTTCCTTTTGAAATAAAACAACTTAATATCACAGGACAGAATTTTTGTGCACTTTAAAATTGTAAAACATGCACACATATGTCGGTTAAAATTTGACAAAACATGCACAATCAAATTTTAGCTTGGTATTTTTTTTCATTGCTTTTCATAACAAAAAATAAAGAATTTTTTAAAATTTTACTTAGTCAAATACATCCCTTTGTCAGAAATGAATGTTTTTGAACATTCTTCTACATCATGATACAACTGGAGAATATTTCTAAAATGAATTCTGAGCCAAAGGCTGAGGTCAAATTGTGCATTTTCTGCTCTTGAACCACAACTTTTTTTAACAATTTGGAGAAGTTTCAAATCAGAACTTTAACTTATTACTTTATACAATGTTTCCTTGACAGTCGCTTTCACATGACCAAACGCTAATTTCAAAAACATTGTAATGTCTTCAACAATTTTTTATGACTTCACTGGAGGTAATCCTGCTATTTCCAATTTTTGAATTGTTATAGGCAAATTCACAAAATTTCATGAAATATACATTTTTATTTTTTTACATAAATGTTTTTTAACATATTTTATTTTAGTTTTTTGCATGCAAGTGGACTAAGAGTCTGCCCTTAATTATTTTCCCTCCCCAATGTCAGTTACCAGTGATTATGGCTTTCTGTATCTGCATTTTTCTTAGTGACTCAGTTGAATCGTTTATTTCAGAAACCCATCAAACGCCAAAATTTAAAATGCGCTTTAGCAGTGGAATATTGTTCCACGAGGATAGACACATCGCTTATTCAATATTTACCTGAAAAATATTCATTTATTAACTGCTTTAATATTGTAACGAATATTGCGTCATTCGCCAGCGCCACCCCGAGCCTGTGATTGCGGGTTACGTCATTTGCCGGCGCTACCACGAGCTGACTGTGAGCGCGGGTTGCATCACATGCCCGCGGATTATTCCAGAACGTGCGCGGTGTCCGGAAGGTTCTGGATTGTCTTGACGAGTATAAATACGCGGCGGCCGGCGACCGCGAGTCAGTCTTGAGTCCGCAGTGGAAGCTGAACTGTGAAGTGTGTGTATCGCGGTGAATAGCTGTGCAGTGATTGTGCTCAGTGACGTGAACTGTGACTACATCGTACTGTGGTCGGTGACGTGAACTGTGACCAAGTGCATCGAACTGTGATCAGTGCAGTGAACTGTGGCCAGTGCTTAGGACTGTGCGAGTGTGTAAGAGAAGAGTAGTGTAAATAAATTATCAAGAGAAGTGTAGTGTAAATAAATCAAGAGAAGAGTAGTGTAAATAAATAATCAAGAGAAGTGTAGTGTAAATAACTAAAGAGAAGTGTAGTGTAAATAAATAATCAAGTGTTTTCAGTGATTGGGTTAAGAAACAAAATAAACGTTTTTGTTAAAATAATACGAGACTTTTAATTCACCACCTAAAAGCGTAACAATATTAAAAATATTTTGAAATCGGAAAATCTGGAACACTTTTTCTCAATTTTCTCGACATGACAAATTTGGCGTTTGACATGTTTCTGAAATAAACGATTCAATTATTTGGCATTATTTTGCAATTGTTGCACATAGACTTGTACTTGTGTACTTGCTTTGGAAATTTAGCATGTGCTCTCAAGGATTAAAATTTGTAGTAAAACAATAAAAAATAAGTCAATATTTCTTCTTAATAAAAAAAGAAAACTGCTAGGATCCTACACGCTATTGTAGCGTCGTGTCACTATCACACGAGGTCGCGAGGGCATGTGGCGCGTGGTGTGCACCGGATGCGTAGACAAAGGCAGAAGCTATGACGCACGGGGTTTTTCCGACAGGGTGTGCGCGTCGTTAGGGCGGAGGCAATGGAGGCGGCGGGCAGCGTCGTGAGGGCTATTTAATGAGAGCAATTTAGGGCTATTTAGTGAGAGCAATAGCTCGCCCTTCTTGTGATCCTGGCAGCAGCAGCGTAGGTCGTCCGTGAGAGGTGCGAACGTGCACGCGGCGCAAGAAGCCGGCAGTTATTGTCGTGAGTAGTGAGACATGTAGTCGGTCTCACAAGGGAATGGTAACCTTTGTCATGTGGAAAGCGCTCCTGATTTTTTTCACTTCAAGTAAATATTATTTAAAAGCTGTTCATAAATTTTTTGCTGCCAAATTTGTCTGGAAGCATTTTTTTAAAAAAATATGAAAACTGATGATTTTTTGTATGGCACACCAGTCAAAATACTGGGCAACCCTTGGGCCGGATGCGTCAGCGCTGTGTGAAACAACGGCCTCCGCGCCGCGCCTCGCCTCGGCTAAGCTCGCCACCATGAGCCGAGGGTCGGGGGTCGGGGTCCCGACGACTGAAATGCGATCGCCAGTATAGCGCGAAATATCCAAATGCAGATGTGATTGGGAGACGTTTCTTTGGAACGGCCGCAGTGTGTTACTAACTTTAGTGCTATGTGGAACCCTGTGAACGTTTTGCGTCTTGCCTTGCAAGTGTATGAAGATAGGAAATTGCCTGCTTCATCAATTAGTCGTGAAGATTACTTAATGTGCGACACCATTGTGAATATTTTGGATAAACATTCAAGGGAAGAAACTGTTGCAGTAGAAACAATTGATACCCTCGACTTTATCGAAAATGAAAATATGTGCGGTGATGAAACAATTTAAAACGAAATGACGAATGAAAGTGATGAAAGTGGTTCGGAGTATCATCCATCTCCGAAGAAGCCGAATGTCGCAATTTCTTTTGCGAAGAGGAAGGAAGCAGTTGCCTACTGGATGAACGAAGGCGGAAAGAAACGCCGTAGTTTATGTTCTGCACAAAAGAACTTTCGCTTTGTTAAATCAGAACGGGGATTATACAGATGGAAAAATGAAGTAACTGAAAATCAAAACGAAAAAATAAGTTCGTTGAGTAGCAAACTCCTGAACTGTTTTACTGAAGCCAGAGAGAATGGGTTCAGTATAAGCGACAACCAGCTGCGATCATGGGCAATTGACTTCGCTTCTGAAATGGGACTAACAAGGTTCAATGCATCTGCAAGTTGGATTACCGGTTTTAAACAAACTAATAGAATTGGATCTAGAAAAATTACTAAATTCACTTCTAAGAAGCATCTGGAGAGAGAAATTACTTCCCAAAAACTATTACGGACTTTCTGACTGCGGCAAAAATTAAGATATCAGAGTACCTGAAATAGCTGTTTACAATGCCGATCAATCTGGATTTGAAAAAGAAATGCGTGCAAAACGAACGCTGTCTTTCGTAGGTGAAAAACACACGGAATCATTCGCGCAATCTCTGTCTGCTTTAACCCATTCTTACACAATAATGCCTGTGGTAAATTTGGCTGGAACACTTCTGTCGCCACTGTATGTATGTCTGCAGGAAGCAAACGGATAATTCGGGCCGCGAGTGAGAAGCTCAATGTTCAACGCCGAAAATCTCGCAATAGACTGTTCCGCATCCTGGAAAATGGGAAAAAGAAATGTCACGTTTTTATCAATAATGTTGTTTTCCTTTCATGCGAGAAAAAATCTCTTCTTTTGTTAGACTCGTGGTCTGGCCACAGTAATATTGAAAGTTTGGATGCTCACAATCAAATTGCAACGGATATACAAATTCTGAAAATTCCGGCTGGAACTACAAGTCTAATACAACCTTTGGATAAAGAGTTCTTCCGACAATGGAAATCCCTTTATCGCAAAATTACAGAGAAAATAATCGTTTCACGGCGAGCAGATTTTCACGTCTACCAAAGGGATAGTATCTTAAAATTACACTCATTCATCCATTACCAATTTTCATCCCCAAGATTTAGGAACCTCATTAAATATGCATGGTACGCCGCTCAATATGTCGATGAAAGACCTGCATCCTTTGTGACACCTGCACAATACTGTTTCCACATCACAGAACCATTATGTGCAATTGATTTATGCGAATCACCTTCATTTATTATATGTGCGTGGTGCAAAGAAAATATATGTTTAAATCACTGCATTATTCAGTCACACTTTTGTGAAACATACAATGAATGAAATTTTAATTTTCAAATGAATGTGATGGACAATACTGTCGTGTTCATTTGCAAGACACCACCGCAAGCATCTGCAAACGTTGGGGCTGAGGCGACGAAAGCACTCGTTTCCTGCCCTCGGAGCGAGGCACGTGGCGGCTGGGGTGAGGCACTGCCGCACGGCCGACCTTGAGACGTATCGTGTTCCAGGGACGTCTCGCAATAGACGGGACGTTCCGTGTTCGTGTTACATTGACCTATTTGGAGAAGAAAAACATGGCCAAAAACACGTAAGTTTATTATTTTTTTTAAATGCTTCCAGAAAACTTTGGCAGCTAAAATCTTGCATCTACCCTTGTTTTAACCCGAATTTTAAGTAGAAAAACAATGAGGTACGGTTTCGACATGACAAAGTTAAGCATTCCCTTGTCAGGGCAGGCGGTACTACGCACGGCGAAACATTAGGTAGTATGTTGCGGTGTGGTAGCCGTTGTAAATATCCCTCCTAGCAGTGGGGTCTATTTAATTAATTGTATACAGTGCATTGGTTATTTGTGACTACGGTCTAAATTGTGAATAAACCTGCTGTTATTACAACCCTGTGTACTGATTACACCCGTATGACGCCACACTATGCATCACTTATAATATTTTAAATTATATAAGAATTTAGTAGTGGTAATTAAAGTATTTAATATGCTCTAGCATGCTAATATGCTTCTATCTATAGAAGTCTAAATATGCAGTATTAATTGAAAAGAGTCATTATGCATGAAAAATACTACCAAAACCTACATGGAAAAGATACGCATTTTTAAAATGACTTTGCCCAGAAAGATATTTACAACTTCAAAAAGCTTAAATTGCACATGCATTTGCTGTCTAAATACCACAAAATAGACAACTTGACAGACATTCACATTGTATAAGAATGTCTAAGAGAATTTATAAATTATACTTTTCAATATGTTTACATTTTTAATAAGTCTCACAACAATGACAATAATGCGTGCCAACATGACTAAAAGGATATTGTTTTATTTATGTTATGTGCATCCATTAAAGCAATAATTCGGTTTAGAGAGCACTATAACTGGGTTTTCTACTTCGCACTTCAGAAAAATCATAAACCAAATTGAAAAATCACTAATAATTGTAGCAAAAACCTAAAAAGAGATGACACAATTCTTTTGGGGGTGCTATATATGTGGTTGTTTTTCACTTTATCAGGCTATATATGAGTTTTCAGGAAAACTATTAGTTAAAGAATACTACTGCTGCTGCTGCTGATTATGATGATTATGATTATGATGATTATGGTAGGATGGTGGTTATATCATGATAAACACCATCATGATCGTGATTGATGACTACCATGATGATGATGATCATGATGATTATCTGTGTTTGCAATCAAGCATCATATAAATATTATAGTTATTAAGCCTATTATAAATCATAGTATATTTTGTATTACATTCAGAGGTGCAATCAGGAGTTTCCTGTGTGTTTGAAAATAATCAATAGTATTCCAAGAATATAATCCTAAATTTTGAAGCAATCCAGACTAGTCTGCATTTAATAAAATATTCTGCTTTGTCCAGTGTGATTGCCCATCATGATGGTGATTATCATGATGATGGTGATTATCGTGACGATGATGATAATCGTGATGACGATGATTATCGTGATGATGACTACCATGATGATGATGATCATGATGATTATCTGTGTTTGCAATCAAGCATCATATAAATATTATAGTTATTAAGCCTATTATAAATCATAGTATATTTTGTATTACATTCAGAGGTGCAATCAGGAGTTTCCTGTGTGTTTGAAAATAATCAATAGTATTCCAAGAATATAATCCTAAATTTTGAAGCAATCCAGACTAGTCTGCATTTAATAAAATATTCTGCTTTGTCCAGTGGCGGCTCGTGGTCACGCCATCAGGGTGTGCAACGTCTCTTCCCCGTCCTCCAACCCCTTTTCTCTCTCTCTCTCTCTCTCTCTCTCTCTCTCTCTCTCTCTCGGGTGGGGTTACAGCGAGGCGACTCGGCACGTTCCAGAAGTGTTTCCAGGGATGTCAAGAGTTCTATTGAACGCACTGATTCAATTTTTTTTTCACTCGCACATTTGCTGTAGAATATATTTTCATAGTTCACTGTACAAATTTAAGGCTGAAAGTACAAGTTTCTTTACCAAGTATTCAAAATTAACAGAAAAATTTGGAGTTTACACTGTATGACGAAACACGAAGTCCATTCGACGCTGCTTCTTTTCAGAAAACTTTTCTATGACTTTTTCATTGAAGCCATTTATTTCTCGTATTAACGATTTTTCAATTGACAGCATAGCTAATGCAGAAAGTCTTTCCTCTGACATGGTACTGCGTAGAAAAGTCTTGATGCGCTTCAATGGTGAAAACATCTTTCAGCTTCGCTAGTAGTCATAGGAATTGTTACGAGAACTTTAAGAAGCTTAGTAGTTTCACTAAAAGTCTTTTGCAAATTGTTTTCTAAAATGAATGCCAAAAGGTCAGTGGCGCCACACACATTACGGAAATCACTGCGCATATACATTACTTCTAATTCTGTTTTTAATTTTGGCCGGTCGAGAAATGGATACACTGCACAGGTGTCCCAAACAGTCGTTTCAGAGAAGGTCTGGTGAAATTCTGAAAATTTTTCAGAGTTAAAAAGATTTGATGCTATTAGGTGTTGGTTAAATGAAAATCTCTCTTGAGCTTGAGTAAGAATCACATCACACACTTCTTTTGCAGCAATTTTTAGAGTCATTTGACCATCTTTTCGACGTTTCTTTGATTCCTGCTGCGTGTAATTCTTTATTGAGTCAATGTTATTTCTAACATCTTTGATGATTTCTTCAAAGGACTGAAAGGCTTTCTTAGCCGTTACTGAATCTATTGACCGTTTTTTGAAGAGTGTTATAAAGAATGTCAACATGAGGCATAATTTTGTGGAACACTTGCAACCAGAAAAGAAAATCAGGCTGACTTATTTTAAGTTTCAGTCCTCTAGCCTGGGAAATACTACTGGTTTGTCTGCTGGTAATTTCTATTTGTTCGAAACACTGATGCAATAATTCTTTGTGTTCAGATACTGTTTCTACTAATCGGGATTTGAAGTTCCACCTCGTTGATGATGTACTAGGCATTCTTCTGCCGACCAACGCACTCTTTGAGGGGAATTTGAAAAAAATGCCGAAATTTCGCTCAAATCTGCAAAAAATATTCTAACTTGTGTATTATAGCTTGCAGCTTGAGCCATGAGATTCAGTTTGTGCGCATAGCAATGTACATAATGCACGTAGGGATATTCTTCTTTCACAATGGTCTGAACGCCAGAGTGCTGCCCGCTCATTACGTGTGCGCCATCATAACTCTGGGATACAACTTTATGCGCAGATAAGCATCTGCAACTGCAACTCTGGGATACGCAGATAAGCATCTGCAACCACATTTGAAAGCATTTCTTTCACACACCGCAATTGCTGTAGCGTCTTGACCGTTTGGATTAGTGAAAGAAAAAATCGTTCTACTGGCTTACCACATTGTAAAACATACCGCCACATAATGACCAATTGAAAAGCGGAAGAGATATCCGTTGTTTCATCCGCTATTATAGAAACATAGTCTGAATTTCGTATTTCGTCTTTAATAGCTTCTTGGCAAACCTCTAACATGCATTGCAATAAATCATTCTGAATTTCTTTAGATGTTCCTCTGAACACTGTAGCCTGGTTAAGATGATCTTTCAAAGCAGAATCTAATTCGGCCGTAAAATCAATCAATCCTTTAAAGATCCCAGGATTACTACTTGTTGGCGTTTCGTCGCGTCCGCGAAGTGCTAATTCAAAAGCTCCACAAAATTTAACATAATTAATTATCTGTGAGAGCACATACCTGTTTTTCATTATTTCTGCGTTTTGCTGTTCAACATTGCGTTTGAATGCACTGTCGAATTGTTGAACAATGTTGTGGTTCCCCAAGACCTTCAACTCCAATACCGCATTCATGTGCACTTTAGAATGTTCATGTTTCGACAATTTCTGTCTCAGATGCCCCATATCACTAAATCCCATTTTGGTCCAAGTTCCTTCTTTTTCCGAAGCGAAGAGTAAGCATGGAAAACAGTATAAACGATTCGTTAGTTCGCATCCACAAACCCAATCATAATTGTCATACGTAGAAACATTAAACTTTCTGGTAACTTCCCTGTCTTTACATTTACTACTCTGAACTAAGTTTATGGCAGGAGTCGGTCTACCATTATTTTTAATTTGCAGTTTTTCATCAAGAGACAATTGTGAGAAATTCACACGTTTAATGTTTTCAACGCTAGTCATTGCTAGTTGCACAAACACTTGATAGAAAAACGAACACTCCTACTTCGGTGTTTCAAACCGCATTAGATAGTACTAAATACGTTTACAAAACACATCCGGGTTTTCATACACTTTGGAATGGATTTGAAATCGCAATTCACTTTAAAACAACCGGCGGCGCTAGCCGAATTCGTTTACTACGCTCCGTGAAGTCACGAAGGTTAAGCGAATTCGAGACTCGCGGGTTCGTGGTTGGGTGACCGGCCAGGAACCCCGGGATCTAACGGCGTCGAGCCCCTGGCCGAAGGGATAAAAGGCACTGACTGACTGCGACGTGACGAGACTTGACTAATATTAAAAATAATAAAGCACATGAATGGAGGATTACTCCCAAGGGCAAAGCGCTGAACGCCCATTAAGGGGCTTGGAGACGCGTTGCGTCAAGGAGTGGACGCAACAAATTAAAAAAAAAAAAAAAAAACACTTTCAAGAAAATGTGCCTATAATATTCAATTAACCCAATACTTATTAATGCAACACTGCCAACCAATGCATTCGCGCGCTAGCGTAGAACTGGTATTTTGGAAGGGATGCGAACGCTTTTAAGTGGAGAGGTATTTCACACTTCCCTCTTACAATGCTTTACTTCTCTGAAAACGTGTGCAAGCCGAGTGTTATGTCTTCGATACACACGTATCTTTGGCACACCCAGAGATTGCCACTGCGCCTGCGCCGTGGACGGCGCATCGCCGCCAGCATGCTCATACCATGCATAAGCCACTGTTGCACCCCTCTTACCCCTCCAGACCCTCGGCAGCACTAACTCTCTCTCCTCGCTCGCAAAATCCCGAGTGTGCTCCCGCTGGCTTTCAGGAGGGGCATGAGCGGTCGGTCAATTGCAGCTTCAGAACGGCGCGTGTTTTGAAATACCATGTTTTCGAAACTCTCTGGAAGGACTTGTATTCTCCTCTTGTTAAGATATGTTTAAGAGAAATTGCACCGAATTAATTTGGGTGTGCACATGCGAACGTGCGAATACCCACAAGCCGCCACTGGCTTTGTCCCAATTTAAAAGTGACTTCAGAACTGGTTATTGATTTGGTACGAAAACTTATTATTTGACTCCTCCGATAAGCAATTCTCCTCTACAATTTTTTATTGTTGCATTCAGAAGATCATTATCTGATGCATTCAGAAGGTCAGATCAACAATAGTTCAATCATGACATTAATATATTGGAAGTGTAGAAGTTGTAAATGCAAGCCAATAATAAGCTTATTCACAGTAAAATGGGCAAAGAGATTTGTAAGCAATGAGTTGTTCAAATTACAGACCCAGCAGTTAAATCAACACTCAGTAGAATTATGCGTTTCAAGTTCAGTTTTTAAAGTACTAATTTAACTAATTTGATCTGATTTTTATTGTGTTTATATATTTCGATTACAGAAATTGAAATAACAAAAAATATAAATATGATTAATGTTGGTGATTTCTTCCATACATTTTTTTTATTTTAATAGTATGTAAACCATTCATGAATTCATTGTAATAGAAAACTAAATGTTCATTTTATATAGATGAATTTTGTGCTAATGAATGCAAGAACCCTAAGCATAACGAAGGGACTAATAGAATTGAACCTTTTGTAACCAAAATTAATATAAACATTGAACAAGAATATTGAGTAAGAAGTAGTTTTTTGTAATTACTGATGTCTCTAAACACATGCTTAGTCTCCTTGTGTCCACCCGATCACATTAATGATTAAGTGTGTACATCAATGTTACATATGATTTGTTTGCAATTAGTTTGTGTCAATATATTCCATTCTATTGTGAATTATGTCATAGTTTACACATTTTACTTTACTAAATAAATATTTTACTGTAAAATTCTAATATTTTATTTCTAGGTACATGCTGTTTTTGAATATTCATTATATGTATAAAATGTACATTATATTATATACATGTATAAAACAATATAATGAACTTATAATATATAACTTATTTTATTCAACAACAGTGCAGGCATTATTTATGTATGTATACTTACCGTAAAACAATCACTGCAACATTTAAAGGCTTTTGAGGCTTTTCGTGTAATGTATTGTGAAATTAAATTATCATCAAATGCGTAATTTTTATGAACTTATTTCCATTTTTACGATGTCTGGTTGTGTAGGTAAATATACAGATAAAAATACGGATCAACAATAAATAATGAATGTTCTATTGGTAGCAAGTACTACGCATAACGCATCCTAAACCCGTCAACGATCAGTACTTGTAACACCAATAAGAAATGCTTAAATAAGGCAACACGTACGGCTGGCCCTTCAACCAGTATAGCTGTGCACGCCGACTCGAAAGACCGGCTCCTTCTATCAGTATCGTCCGGATACGTCATGACGGTAGGCTGGATCCTCCAACCAGTGTTGCTCGCTAACGCCGAGTAGATAGTCAGCTTCCCCGACAAGGTTGCATGGACTAGGCAGCTCGTATCCGTGCACTTCTGACAAGGTTATTTCAAAGGGGTACAACAAGGTACTCTTCACGATGCAACTTTGCGTTCCTACAATCTCCGTCACGAAACAGTAACAGTGATCTTGGTTGGGCCTATATTATCATGCATTCCCTTGTATAATGGATCAGGTATACTGCAACTGTTCTTTTTTCTCCGTGTGGTTTTTGGCAACCTCGATTTCTTTTAGCAGACGGATTTGTCTGACTGCTTTGAGATCGTAGCCGAGCTTTTTCAGCTCATTTGCTACGTTCTCAGCTGTGTAGCCAATTGGTAGTCCCCTGATGAATACTCTGAGGAATTTTTCAGAGTTTTCAGGCAGGAGCGGGGGCGAAAAGAGAAAGATATTTTCGCTGTGAGCGTATCGCTCCGCCAATGTGTATGCTCCTCGATCATAAGTGTGGATTTCATACACTATTCTTTTGGCACGGTTGGTGACCTTAGAGATGATCGCCTTGCACCCTGTTCAGGGCTAAAGTTCCCTACCGTGCCTGAGAACCTTATTCGGGCTGATCTGCAGCCTTATTGAATAAGATTTCTTTGGTGGCCGTGAGTTGGCTAGAGGCATCCGCAGGCGGAACCTGCGCGGAGGTTCCAACCCCGGTAGTGCTACCGATTTTTTTTTAAATTTTCCCCTCTCCAGTTACCCTGGAGAGGCGGGAGTTTATTCAATCATTGGGAATACATATTATCTAGCATTGCTGCTTATGGAGATTGGGAAGGGCTGTCTTAAATAAACTAACTAATCTAACTTAATTCTGACTTAAAATCATCATCATCATTAAAATCATCAAGCCTCTTTGGGCGATTAGTTTTAAAATAACAATTGAAAAATTTGGTGTTGGCATAGTTCTTGAGATTGTTCATTTTTTCTTCTGATTTTTTATTTAACATTAACGCTCTCATTCATACTTAATCTATATATTTACAAAGTACATTCATTCACGCATTCATACCACACTTCTACATACTATGCACATATACATACTATATACATACATACTACATATGCATACATATTCATACACGTATACATACTATGTACACTATTTACACTTCACTTTATTCGCCACGGCACCGACTTTACTCAAGCGTCCGTGGCGCGGCGACGTCTTTAATGCTAGGCGGCTCAGGCCCGGCGGAGCGCGTTTCCAGGCCTCCCACGCTGATTCCGGCATCTGGGAACGGCGACCGCCTCCCACGCACTATCTGCTCCCCCACGTCGCACAGCTCAGAGAGCTTGTGCGGGGGAAGTGCGCGGAAGGTGAAGGCGACGTGCTTTGGGCCCTTTCTTCTATGGAAGGCCCTGTGCACGCCGCTGTTCGCCGCTGCGCCGGCCTCGCGCAGGATGCGCGGAGCGGACGGCCTCAGCGCCTTGCGAGCGCCGTCTCCGCCCGCTTCTGCAGCTCCGCCGAGTTATTTTTTTCTCGCCCCCCGCCAATATTCCTGGCGAGGCGATATTTTATTCATAATATTGGTATACAGTATGCTCCAGCATTTCTGCTTATGGAGCTAAGGGAGGGCAATATCTTAAATGTACTAACTTAAATTTAACTTAACTTTAATTTAAATCTAAATACATATGCCACTTTGGGGAACGTTGATTTAATATAATTAATATATTTTCTTGAAGTTCTTGAATTGTTCTTGATTTTTCTTTATATTTCCACTCACCCCTCATTCATACTTAATCTATATTTACAAACACATTCATTCCACACTTCACTACACTATGTACACATTTTATTCGCCACAGCGCCGCGACGTCTTCGTCATCTTCAGGCGGCCCAGGCCCGGCGGGGCGCGTTACGGCGCCTCCCACGCGGATTTCGGCGTCTGGGAGTGGCGACTGCCTTCCATGCACTATCTGCTCTCCCGCGTCGCACAGCTCAGAGAGCTTGTTCGGGGGAAGTGCGCGGAAGGTGAAGGCGACGTGCTTTGGGCCCTTTCTTCTGTGGAAGGTCCTGTGCACGCCGCTGTTCACCGCTACCGAGAGGCTTGCATGTCGCATTCTAAAGGAAGGGTGTGAACCTATTGGCCGCAACGGCGCCCAATAGCAGGAGGGCAAGTGGCTCTCGATTGGTGGAGAGAGATATCGTGAGACCAGATATTGTGTGGGCACGGAGGTAAGGCGGAATTGGGAGAGGATAGAAAACTAAACAGGGTAGATATCTGAAAAATGTATCTGTGTGGTAGGAGACGGGAGGAAAAGCCGAAAAAACGGGCCAATAAGCGGACACGTCATTGGCCGTCAACGGGATGTGTCTCCGTGGGGCGCGACCGTATTGGCGGAGAGCGACGGCCCGTTTCCAGGTGTTGCTAAGGCGGAGCCCATCGTCTCTTTTGAGGTTTGCGGGTCTCCTGGAGATTTGTAAAGTATCTTTGATCATACGAGGCCACCACCGATCTTCTATTGAGATATTCTTGTAATTGACGAGGTGGTGTGTTGGGCTAAGGTCGACTTGTGGATATTTTGTAGCTGGTCATGCCCCATATGTTCCCGCAACCGCTCTTCTACTGTGTGCCCGGTTTGGCCGATGTAAACAAAACCACAACTGTACGGGATTTCATACACGCTGGCATCTTGAAGAGGGTCCGGACGTCCTTCAGCTGAACCAGGCATCCTCCGAGCTTTGTTGCTGCTTTGTTCCTCCGAGCTTCCAGGCTTTGTTGCGCGCCTGGAACACAGGGCGGATATCGGCTCTGCACAACAGTCTACCAATCTTGTCCGTGACCAAACGGGTCACGAAATGTAAGGTAGACGAGCTGTCTTGCAGGGTGGACTGGAAGGCTAGTTCCGTTCCCTCGATGTAGAAGAGTCGAGCCTCAATAGGGCATGTAGCACGGCGGAACCGCTGTAACCATTAGCCAAGAAGGTCTCTCTGAGTAGTGTCTTTTCTGACTTAAGATTATTGTGGTCACATATCAGAGAGGCCCAGTGGGTGGGGGTGGAAACGACACCCCTTTTCGTGGCAGGGTGGTGGTGTGAGCCGGCAGAATGGTAGCGATTGGTGTGGGTGGGTTTCCGGTAGGTAGAATGGCTGAGTGTCCTATCACGGCGCCTGATTACTAGGACATCCAGCAAATGAAGTTAACCGGTCTGTTCTGTTTCCATGGTGAACTTGAAGCGTTGGTGTATGTTGTTGAGGTGCGCGAGGAAGGTTCCAAGGGAATTTGTGCCATGGGGTCAAATGACGAATGTGTCATCGACGTAGCGCAGCCATAGCGACAGTTTAAGGGGTCGCGTTTTCTAAGGCCTGCTCTTCAAAAGCTGACATGAACAAATTGCTACAACAGGGGATAGCGATGAGCCCATAGCGGTGCCTTCTGTCTGAGCGTAATACTCTCGCCTGAAAAAAACTTTGTAGCAGTATAGCTCGGAAGAAAGATACAAGATGGCTGAACCGTCAGCTCCATCGACTGAGACGCGGCTCACCCCTGGCAGCCAAGAATCCCAGCACTTCATCTGCATTCAAACATTTGGACATCATCTTAACGGAAACATGGCTTCATGACAACATTCTCGATGCTGAATTAAATTTTCAATCTTTTATTATATATAGACTTGATTGAAACGTAAACACAAGTACTTTGGAACATGGTAGTGGTATTTCGATTGAAATAAACCAGAAATATATAAGCTCAAATATACAAGCTCAACCACAAATATACAAATATATCTGTTAATTCATCAGTCGAATTATTCCCTTCTCTTCATTTATTCTCTTAAAAATTAATTCATCATTATATATAATAAATACTCTGTTTACATTCCACCAAAACCATCATTGTTTGCGGCGGCGATGGTGTAACGGTTAGCGTATCGCTGAGTTTACTCAAGTTTGCGGGTTCGAACCCGATCGAAGCCGTGGATTTTTGAGGGCGAAAAAATTCTTCGTACACCTTCCTTCGGAGGGGAAGTAAAACCGTCTGTCCCATGTGAGTATATTTACTGCATACAAAAGATCCTCAAGCCTATATGATGCCTCTGAGCTAAATTTAAATCGCCTCTTTCGCCCCCCCCGCCAAATAATACCTTCTTTCTCTCATGGTTGGTGAAAGGAGTGTAACGAAATTTGCGTGATCAGACGGAACAACAGGCCTCATGGCCTGAGTCTCGCCACGTAAAATAAGGCCCATTCAATTCAATCATTAGATCTTTATATCGATGATATTGAAAATCTTGAACGGATATTTGAAAATTACCCTTCTGCTTTTTTGTTAACTGGCGACTTCAATTTGCCACATATAACTCAACTAAAAATTGTATTATGAACTGCATTCCTCGAAACCTCAAATTATAATAACCAGATTGGCAATTTACTTCTAAATACCTTAACATTAATGGTTAAATATTAACCAAATTAATGATATTGTAAATATCAACAAAAATTACTGGATGTAGACTTTGTGATGTAGAAACATTAATTGAAAATCCAAATTTTCCATTGGTACCACGTGAGGGCTTTCACCCTGCACTAAATATTACTCTAACTATTAAAGATACCATTTCATCTTCTGATTATAATAGAATTGAATACAATTATAATCATGCTAATTTCAATGACATAAACAAAGAGATATTGAGTTTTAATTGGTATCCTCTACTTCTTTCAAATACTTTTGAGACATCAATTGAAATACTTTACGCTAAATTATATGATTTGATTGATAAATATGTTCCAAAAATAAATATAGTTTCTTATTCATATTCAAATTGGAATTCAAAGGAATTGATACAAATGCTTTTGATGAAATATCATGTCAAATACAAACAAACACTAGACGTAAATGACTACATTTTCTTTTTCAACTTACGTAAAAATTACATAGCTGAACAATCCGATGATTATTTCGAGTATTTGAAAGAAGTAGAAATCTCTATAAATTATAACATAAAGGCGTTCTGGAAAATATAGGAAAGCATGGAGAGACCACATAGACAGAATGGAAAACACGCGAATGCCAAAACATATTCTGAAATACGTACAAGCCAAGAGGAAAGTAGGAAGACCGAAGAGAAGATAGATGGACCAATAATGAGACGTAACGAAGCGAAAGTTCAAATGCTTGAAGAAGAAGAAGAAGAAGAAGAAGAAGAAGAAGAAGAAGAAGAAGGAGAAGAAGAAGAAGAAGAAGAAGAAGAAGAAGAAGAAGAAGAAGAAGAAGAAGAAGAAGAAGAAGCTTTGCCTAACTTGATGTTTCTCGGAAGTAAATCTACGGGAGCTCCTCAACAAATTGTGTATTTATTTGCAAAATTTTTTCGAATCAGTTTACATAACTGAGAGCACTATGTTGATACATAAAACATCACTTTAAAATTGGTTGACATTGTTCTTGTGGAAATCACTGAACTGGAAATTTTTAATGCCATCGAACATTTGAAAAACAATTGTCCTCCTGGTCCAAATCAATACTATTGAAAAATTGTATTGTTAACATTATACCACACATTTTCTATTAAAGAAATCTTTAGGACATGAAATTCTCCCGAGTATATGGAAAACTAGTTTCATTTCACCAATCCACAAAAAGTAATCGTTTTAACATGGAGAATTATAGACACATATCGAAGCATTGTATTATCCCTAAATTAATGAAAGCCATTATTATGACAAAATTAATCAAAAATCTCAACGTTATCTTGATAGGAGAGCAACACACTTTCAGGGAAAACAGGTCCCCTTTTACAAATGTAATGATAATTCAACATCACACCTTAGAAAAACTTGATCTTCTTAAAATGGTAGATGTTGTTTACAGTGACTTCTCTAAAGCATTTGTTACAGTAAATCATGGCCTCCTCCTGTTGTCTTTGGAACAAATCGGAATTCATGGTCCTCTTTTGAATTGGCTACGCAATTACATAAACAGTGGAACCCAGAACGTTAAATATAAATCTTTTTTGTCCAGAAATGTTACATCTGGTGTTCCTCAAGTTTCCCACTTAGGACCACTGTTTTTATTCTCTTTATAAATGACATAAAAAGATTGACATAAAAAATGACATAAAAAGAATTTCCTTATTCTAATTTCTTTTTGCTGATAACCTGTGGCGTCGCGCATCGCTTCCTTGCGAGCCGTGCCGGGAAAACCGTCCTCCCCCATGCATAAGCCGGATGCGGGGTTGGGGCGGTTGGCATGCGCTGTGCACGCTGACGCGCGCCGAGCTGAAGACGCGCTGATTAGGCCAGGGGAATGGCGCAGGAAACTCTCCAAATATAACTATTGAGAAAGGTTAGTGCGAGTCGTGGACTATATCGCAAGACTCCTATAGGAGGCTGACCGTCGAGCCTTCCTGACGCCCGCCGGCCATGGGAGCGCCGAGGGGAGGGGGCGAGCCTCCGGGTACTTAAGGCTGCATCAACTGCGCCCACGCGGGATATGTGGAGGGTCGAAAGGCCGAGTGATATCTCCAGTGCTATCCTAGCACGCGGTCTTCGAGGCGAAGACCAGTTTGGCGTCAGGCCTAACGTCAGGTCATAACGATAGTTGAGGGACTCTACGTCCGACAGCTTCGCACCACGCGTTGCTAACCTGCTTTAAAGCAGTGGTGCTGGGCTGGGCCTAGGGACGGTCGCGGGGGTTTCGCGGCTAAGTAATTGGAAAGGTTGCCGGAGATTTTTATTTTGTAAATTAGGGTGTAAATATAGTTATATATTTCTTTTAAAAACAGTCTGTGTTATTTATTTCCAATACGTCACAAACCTCAAACTGTATAAAACTATATGCTCACTACAAGACTGTATGAATCTACAATCTGATCTTAATCTTCTACTAAACTGGTGCTTATCTAAACGTTTAAAATTAAATATCAGTAAATTCAAAAGTTTATTATTCTCTAAGTCTAGAAATAAAATAACTTTTAAAGCTATTAACATGTTATGACTGCACTTCCGAGGCCAAAAGTTAAAAATCGAGGCGGAGCGTAGCCGAGCCGAGATTTTTAATTTGGACGAGATAACATTGTAACATTTAACAAGTGAGACATAACATGTAACATTTCGTGGTATGTTAAGGGTTTTATCGGTCACCATAAAATCTCAAGATTTTTGAGAAAATGTAGGACATTACTGCGTTATGAAATAAATGAATTGTGTTGCTGCGGCTCGTTCATCGATATTATTGGTTGTTACTTGCGATGTATTTATTTCAACAATACAATTGTCTACCGGGGCTCGGGGAAGATGGAGGCGGGAAATTCGTCTCCACCGCAAGAAATTTTTGATGCAGCTGCGGAAGCCACACGGGATTAAATCCCAGAAAAAAGTCCAAAGGACGATACGAAAAGGCATACCAAGAATTTAAATCTTGGAAATTATAAAATCACGTAGAAGTGATTACAGAAGAATGCTTGCGTATTTTAAGAACTTGGTAAATTAATTTACATTTATTCGTTTTATAAAGACAAACCTCTATCTTACGTTTGGTTTTACAAAGTCATATGCACATAAGACAATATCATTATGGGTTTATTATTTAATGCTGATATGCACAATGGAGATGTTCAGAATTACGTCACAACGTTTGGCGGGAAACTGTTGAGTGACAACCTCTGCTGTGCGCGTAAACGATTCTGAGAGAATTTCTAAGTTTTTGGCTGTATGCTGCGGTTGCCGAGGTGCATGTGTCTTATAAAATTTGTTATTTACAATGATATCTTCTTTCGATTTATTTAGGTTCTGGCCAATTTTGTCGATATATTGGACTAAAAAGGACTATTTTATCAACACACGTCAAATCTGTTACTTATGTATTATTTGTTATGTTTCCATGTTACATAAGTTTTTATTACCATTCAATTGATGTAGGACAAATAAGTCTAAAACCTTATTAAAGATATCTTCTATCTATTTACTAAATTTATTTTGTTTGTCTACGTCATACAATTGAATGTATTGGATTTAATGGAAATAGGGTCAAATAATTGACAAAACACAATATACACTATTTTAAGAATATATATATTGTTACAGAAAAGATGAAAACAATGCTGGTCCGACCTACTCGGTTACCGAGAACGTTGTGTTGAATCAAAACAAAAGACTGACCCTCGCGCTCTCAATAGCAACGCTCGCGTGCGCGCCATCTATCGATAACTAACGTAATTGTGGGATGCACTAAGATTTGAATTACACTAATACTTCCCCTCGAACCACAATTAACTTGTAACGCGAAAACAAAACTAAAGGCGTTTCAGTCCAAGTCCTTCAACGCACTTCTCATGTCTGGCTCTGGCTAACCCTTTTGTCAATACGTCCGCCGTCATATCTTCCGTGGAGACATGTTCAATCATAATCTGCTTCTTCTTCACGGCGTCCCGAACAAAATGGTGTCGAATATCAACGTGCTTCGAACGCGCGTGAAACACAGGATTCGCGAACAGTTTTTGCGCGCCGATATTGTCATTCTTCACTACGACACTCTTCAAGTTGACTCGCAGGCTTCCCAGCAACTTCTTCATATGGATGGCTTCTTTTGTGGCATCGGATAAGGCCATATATTCGGCCTCTGTCGATGACAATGCCACCGAAGGCTGCTTCCTTGATTCCCAGCTGACTGCTGCACCTCCGATTAGAAAAGCATATCCGGTGTAAGACTTTCTGTCGAGCGGACAGCTCCCCCAATCTGCATCAGTGAACATCGTATAAAGCTCGTCGTTTCGAGTGTACACCAAGTTCAGGTCTCTCGTCCCTCTAAGGTATCTCAACACTCTTTTGGCCGCCTTCCAGTGAACTTCCCCGTAAGAGTTATTGTATTGACTTAAATAACTCACTGCGTGTGTTATATCCGGCCTAGTTCCCACAGATACATGAGACTGCCAAGAAGTTCACGATATGGGATATTTTTCGGGCACCCCCCTTCGCCTTTTTCTTTAGCCAATTTTAAACCCAATTCTAGAGGCGTGGACACGGGATTACAGTTGCTCATTTGAAACCTTTCAAGTATCTCGTCGATGTACCCTTTTTGGTTGATCGCAATGTAGTCCTTCTTTCTATCAAATTCGAGTCCTAGGCAGTACTTAAGGTCCCCCAAATCTTTAACCTCGAACTTTTTACAAAGATGATTCTTGATTCTCTCGATTTCCTCGTCGTTAGTTGATGCAATTAGTATGTCGTCTACATACACGAGGATGAAGCAGGGACCGGTCGCCGTCTGGGCAGAGTACACACACGAGTCAGCTTCGGATGGAACAGCTCCGAGTCCTCGAAGTTCAGCATCCAATCGCTCGTTCCAAGCTCTTCCTGCTTGCGGCAAACCGTAGAGTCCTTTCTTCAGAAGAAAAACCATGTTGTCTTTCTGCATCGCTTCCAACATCTTTTTGGCTTGTTCCGTGATGGATTTATCCTCTTCTTCGGTCTCGAGAATATGCTCAAGAATCTCCTCAAAATGTTTTGGTGCCTCCATGAATACCTGCTCCTTAATGATCCCGTTTAAATAAGCAGTCGATATGTCAAGCTGCCGAATTTTCATTCTTTTGCAAAAGCCACTGCTACAGCCGTACGTATGGATGCCAGTCTCGCCACTGGGGCGAAAGTCTCGTGGAAGTCGATGTCCGGTCTCATCCCAAACCTCTCGCCACCACTCGAGCCTTGCGTTTGTCGATGGTCCCATCAGCACTGCACTTGTTTCGCAGAACAAATCTGCTCCCAATTACGCGCTAATTCTTAGGTCTGCTCACCACCGTCCAAGTCCCCTTTCTGATGAGTGATTTCACTTCAGAAGTCATGGCGTCCTTCCACTCTATAGCATCGGGTCCGGATATAGCCTTTGATGTCGGGATTTCAGCAACCACAGCCCGGCGTAAACCTTGCGTGGTCGTCCTGGTTGGCCGGTTCGGATGATTCTCGGTCGCCCGCGGCCTCGTTTTGTTCCCGCGTTTGCATCCCGAACTTCGTCACCTTGATCACCGTGCACGTCCCTCATCGGTGCAAAACCTAGGAATGGTTCGTTGTCGCTATCCGCCTCCGAAGGTACAGCTGCATCGTCGTCTTCGTTCATTGATAACCACTCCTGGTCATCCTCGTCGCCTGACACCGACCCAGAATCTTGTACGTTAACTTGCTCCGGAAGAATCACCTGTGAAGAATCCCTGATGACATCTACTTCGAACCAGTCTGACTGAGTCTCGTCGTTGTCACGAGTTTCTGGACTCTTCTCGATAAATCGTACGTCCCTGGTGACCTCAATTTTCCGAGCATCGGGTAGCCAAATTCGATATGCCTTCGCCTGATCCGCGTAGCCAACGAGAATTCCCTCCTTCGCCCTGTCATCCAGCTTCCCCTTATTTGGAGCTTTGTTCAAAACGAATGCCTTTGATCCAAACGTTCGAAAGTAGCTGATGTTGGGAATTCTGTCATTCCAGAGCTCGTAGGGAGATCTCTTCTCGATCTTCTTTCCCGGACAGCGATTCCTGATGTGACATGCTGTAGAAAACGCCTCCGCCCAAAACGATGGTGGCAGATTTGATTCTTTTAGGAGACAGCAAGCCATGTCTGCAAGCGTCCGATTCATCCTCTCCGCCACTCCGTTTTGTTGTGGAGTATATGGGGTTGTGAGTCGATGTTTTATGCCTTCTGATTTCAAGAAGTTGTCGAATTCCGCATTCACGTACTCACGCCCATTGTCCGTCTGGATCTCCTTGATTTTCACTCCATGCTTTCTCTCGACGAACGCCTTGTACCTTTTGAATTCTTCGAACGCGTCATTTTTGTTCTTCAAAAATCTCAATTCCGTCCATCTCGAAAAGTCATCAATGAAAGTGATAAAGTATAGCGATCCACCGTTAGAAGAAATCCTCATTGGCCCGCATAAATCCGAATGTATGAGCTCCAGTTTTGAAGTTGTCCTGTTTACTTCCTTTGGAAATGGCAGTCTTGCCATTTTCGCTTTGAAACACACGTCACAACTCAAGTCTTCGCTCACGTCTTGAAAATTCGCCCCCTGAAAAACTCCAGCCTTCGACGCTTCGACAAGGTCCCGAAAATTGAGATGACCCATCCTGCTGTGCCAAATTCGCAGACGATTGTCCGGCTTCCGTGTGTTTTCCTCTGCAGAGACATCACTTTGACAGCTTTCCGTCGACTTTCCCTTCACGTAATACAAGTCATCGACTCGGTTGGCAATGACCTTGGTCTCTCCGTTTTCATCAAGGATTCTCGCTTGATGCTTGTCGAAAAACACGTTGTACCCTTTGTTCGTGATCTTGGCTACTGACAACAAATTGTGTCGCAAGTCCGGAACATGGAGCGTATCAATCACTTTTATGTCAAAAATATCACCGTCCATCTCCGTCTCGATCACGGCAGTGCCCTTTCCTTTTATCACCGCAGATGCATCACTGGCCAACTTCACTCGTCCACCGTGGTTCTTTTTGATTTCAGTGAATTGGTGTATGTCACGACAAAGATGCGAAGTACATCCGCTATCCAAACACCAGTCATCTTCAGTCACCTTTTCGACCCCTTGGCATACATCAGTACTCACCTCGGTTGACAAAAGGGCTATGTTCGCTGAGTTATCGTTACTCCTCTTCGGTCTGTCGTTTCCTTTTTGCGGACATTCAGACTTCGTATGTCCCTGCTGATGACACTTATAACACTTGAATTTAAACGCTTTCCCTCTCTGGTCTCTGTTTACATCGGTTGCGTTTTCCTTTTTCTTCTTCGGTTGCTGCTTCTTACGAGTGAACATGGCTTCTTGATGTGAGTTCGACGTTCCAGAGTTTTTTCTTGCGTCGTACTCCTCGACGATCTTCGTGCGGAGGTTATCAGGCGTTGGCAACACGTCGCGGCTCTCAATCGCCACTCGGAAGTTTTCATAGCTCGGTGGCAGGCTATACAACATCATAATTGCCAGCAAATCATCATTGATGTTTACATTCATTTCCGCAAGTTTATCAACCGAATCAAAGAATTCACGGTGTTCATGAGCGTCACCACCGTCGTTCATTTTCTTCAAGGTTAAGTTCTTCAACAGCGCCGCTTTCCGTGCAGGTCCCTTTGACGCAAATGTATCTTCGAGTTTCTGCCACAACTCGCGGGACGTAGCACAATTTTTCACGAGTTTCAATTGGTTGGGTCCGATCGCCAAAATCAGATCCGACTTTGCCTTTTCATCATTCGTGGTCCATTCTTGAATCGCTGCAGCATTGTTTTCCGCTGGTTCCGGTTTCACAGTTCCTCCGCTGACGTAACTCCAGGCGTCGTTTTTTATTAACAGCGCCTTCATCTGGATTTTCCAAGTGTCGTAATTCTCGCGCCCGAGCGCTTCGATGCGCACCGTTCCGTTCGTGTTCATTGTTCACAAGTCTGCGCGCGTACGAACAAAGAGCACGCGATCACGAAAATTTCTTTTTCGGACCGACCACGTTTCGCGTTTTTCGAATTTACGCGCTGGATCGCGTGTGCGTTGTCGAGCAGCCAATCACAACGCGCGTCGCCAAAGATGGCGTCTTCTTCTCCGTTTCTGATTTCAACGGTTGAACAACGTTGCAAAATGCCGGCGCTCGTCCGTCTCACGCCAACGACACTGATAATCCGGATGACACTCACGACACTGCGTTTCGTCACGCGATTCAAACACCAAAATGAAAAGTCTACAACTCGTACAGTTTCTAGTCCGAACCAACAAAGAATCGTTTCGCGTTACACGTCTCACAAAAGTCCGTAGACGCTTCCACAAAGCTCGTCCGATTCACTGCGTCACACTTTGTCACGACGTGTTCACTTTTCTTAGTTTCTTGTTTTGTCGAAGTTTTCTCCCTGTGCGTCTTCTGGGCCCATAACCATTGTTGGATTTAATGGAAATAGGGTCAAATAATTGACAAAACACAATATACACTATTTTAAGAATATATATATATATATATATATATATATATATATATATATATATATATATAGTTACAGAAAAGATGAAAACAATGCTGGTCCGACCTACTCGGTTACCGAGAACGTTGTGTTGAATCAAAACAAAAGACTGACCCTCGCGCTCTCAATAGCAACGCTCGCGTGCGCGCCATCTATCGATAACTAACGTAATTGTGGGATGCACTAAGATTTGAATTACACTAATAGAATGGTAAGTAACAAACTTTTTTGTAATCATAAAAACATAACAAATAATTCATATAACATTCTCCCCCGTCATATAACGTCTCTTCAGTCTTCATAATTTATTCTGCCATCCTAGCATCACCCGCATGTACATCTCATTCAAGGAAGCCTGTATGCTGGAACAAGAATATGTATCGACACTGGTTTCAAAACTGGCAAAAAATTTCTGAACGTAAACCTTGGAGTTCGACAGGGTTGTGGCTTATCAACAACTCTGTTTAATCTATTCATAGGTGAAATGCTGAATGAATGGAATTTTTAGTATGCCTCTTGTGGTATTGAGATTGCAGAAACCTGTTTGATAAATTCCATCAGCAGATGATCAAGTTTTGATTGCTGAAACAGAAGATGAACTTCAGCTCAACATCTACAAGCTCAGCAAAATAGCTAGATATAATGATTGTGAAATATTCACATCTAAAACTCAAATTATTTGCAGCATTTTGCAGGAAGGAATTGGTGAGACCTAAGATAGAGGTAGGAAACCAGGTTCTGAAACAAGTAAGCAATTTTAATTACCTAGGAAATGATTTATTGTATAACTACGACAGAGACATTCAGAAGAAACTCTCGTGGTTCCAGCTAATGGGTGGAACCATAAGAAGAACCCTTGGTAAGAAAACCCGAAAAGAGTCACAGTAAAAGTTCTATAAAACAATGGCAATACCAACTTTGCTTTACAGTGGCAAATGATGGGTTTTGAAGCAAAGAGAAATGAGCAAAATACAGGCATCAGAGATGAAGTTTCTGAGGGCAGTAAAAGGTTGTATGAAAACTGATATCAAAAAAATCAAGATATTCAAAAAGAATTAAAAGTTGTATCAGCTTTCAATGAAATCAAAAAGTATAAAAGAAATCTGACACATCTACATAGAATGGAAGAGCAGCACCTTCCTGAAATATCAACCCCTTGGAAAACAAGATCCTGGAAAACCAAGATCATTATCTGGTGAACTGTCGAATCAGAACAGACCCTTAGACCTCGATGATAGTGATGACCTTAATGCTTTGTATTTAATATTAAATATTTGTTTAATTAAAACCTTTTGTCTGGAGGTATGGCCAACATGGTATCCTTTTGCATAGTTACATTATATCAGGGTTTTTTTCATTTCTTGTGCACAGCATTATGGTGCATAGGGAACCATGCAGGTTGGACTTTTGTATCATCCTTCAGGGTAGAGGAAGTGAATTGGAGATGTGTTAATATATATAAATTGGTTTAAAGTTTAAATCAGCCTTATTAGGTTGATAAATTTTTGTTAAGGTATGCAAATAATATTGTATTGGTTGTATCAGAGTTTTAATGTGTGATTATGTTCCAATCATTATTAAAAGTGTTGTTTCTTTGCATTTCATAATCCTGAGTAGAGGTGTATCTACGGTATCGCAGACCTGGCACAAGCCATGAGCGCCACTCACAGGGGCACTATTTAGAGTATTACATCCCCTAAAACAAATAACAATGCTAATTTGAAGTATCCTGACAGGGGTGCCAATTCTATGCTTGCCATGAGCACCTGAATACCTAGATATGCATCTTGCCTTCAAGATAGAATTACATGTTCTGCGCATGTAATTTCATAAGCAATTCAGTAAGCTTTCTATGTTTCTTCAAAAAGTTTTCATATTCTGAAGATAAAATATGATTCTGAGCAATTTTCATAACATTATAATAATCTATAATAAATTTTTAAATAATGCTGATTGGGAAGTCATGATGTGTTTTTAATAATTATGATCATTAATATAAAAAAGGATTTGATTTAAGATATACTTTAAGTAGTTAAATTATTGAAAATAATTCTTTATACAATACAAGCAATTCACAGTCCAAAAGGAAGAAGGTTTAGTATTCAGTTAAGACTGAAGTAATGTGTCTTTCCTTGCATCTTCAATAATATGAATGGTAATGAATAATAATGAATGGCTTGATAAATATTTCATTGAGGGAAAATGCATTTAATTTTCACTCATAATTAAATAGGTTGCATTGTATATGTATTCTGTTGTATCAAATTTGGGGCTGTAAGAGAAGCAGCTGTTTCTTAGGGAAATGCTAGGTGAAAGGAGAAGAAAAAAATTAAAAATTATTTTCAAAATAGGTTCACTTTAATTTCCCCATGCGTTTCTTACAATACACTGATTTTTTCTGATAACCTTAATATTGAATGCTAATTATTTGGGTATATAATGGTATAAATTTAATTTTTATTTATTTTTCACAGTGGATATTTTTAAAAACTAAATATTTCCATCTACACTTCTTTAAAGTTTACATAAACATTCATGTTTGCAAATTGTGAGCACATTCTCATTATATCAAACAGTTAAGACAGAATTTACAAGTTGACAAGACTCACTTACATGAGCTACTTAGCGAGTCGGGGTAAAAAATTTCACGTGGACAGAAACAAACATGGTGGCGCTACAGTTTTGTTCCTGAGATTTTTTGTAGACCATTCACATCAGCTGTGTGCAAAAACATCAACAAATCATGTGAAGGTTAAATGTAACAACACACTTACTACCTTGAGAAAAAATTAATAACAAGAAATAATCTGCATCTTGACAAATGCTTGAATGACCATCTCAATGTAGTACAAACTGTTTTTTTACTTGACATCTTGCGGAAACAGCTGATGAAATATTCACGTACAATAATACCTTATCCGGTCTGATACCAACAAAAATAACAAAAGAAAAGTAGGCTCACATGCACAAAAATAACAGAAACTATTTTGAAACACAAAACTGTCAAACAACTGATGTTTACACAGTACAAATCAAACATTTGGCAACAATTACTGGCCTAATTACAAATTAAACATCTCTTGTACTGTATCAGCACTAAAGGAAATATGACATTTGCATGGCTGGCATTCTGCATTCCAATGCAAATTGTTACATCTAAAACTTGTAAAAATAACCTTATTTTAAAAATAAATAAATTTAAAACTTGTTTTGAACATAAATATACCCTCATATCAACATATATTGCAAATATTAATCCCAAATTATAAATGTTCTCAAACACATAAGTATAACACTATAAACAAGACAATTTCAAAACACATTAAGGAACATTTAATTACAAGAGGTTCACCTTGCATCAATTCACAGTAATTTGAGTTTTTCTTATTAGAAATGCCTTGAACTTACACCTTGAATGTCAAGTGCATAAAACAAACCAAATTATTGTCATCCATGACACTGGAACTTGTTTTTCATTGTGTCATTTGAAACTTTCTGTTATTAAACAAAGAAAAGGATGACAAAAAGAACAAAAATTAATTAAATGGATGGCAATCCTCCTTTCTGCACCATAATGCAAATACAGAAAACAATAAAAGTTAACATAAAACAGAAACATATTTAACACTTTCTATGAGGAATCTACATTAACAAATTTTTCTACAATAAACTGAACCAATGCAATCAAACAACTAAAACATCTTGAACACCCCACAAGTTCTTAAAAAAGTAACACCAGTCTATTCTCTTGCATATGACATATGCAAGGCAAAATTAACTATTTAATTTCTACTTTGAACCATTCATGTTTTCATACAAATTTAAAAATATATATTAAAAAATACCATCACAATTAAACTTATCATCAGATTTAAAAATCAAAAAAGAGAATTTACTTTGAATTCCTTTGGACTTGAATGAGCATTAATTTAACACAAAAAAGCAAATAAACTCGCTTATCAAGAAATCATTTTCCCCTCCCAAACATGGTAAGACATGTTGATAGATGATCCACCTCCCTAAGTACAATATTATCAATTACACAACAGAACACTGGTGGACTATTAAGACAAACATGACATACTCAACTCAAACATTTAAGACACATCTTTGGTTACAGTAGTAATCAATTACAATTCACAATATTCGGTAACTAACATTTCGACTTTATCATAAGAAATATTTTGATCGCCACTTCTTCGAATGTCTCAGTTCTTTGACGTCACTCATTAAGAGCTTGATGATGACATGCATTGTTAAACACTCGACCAATAGTATAAACATTCTTCATGACATATCCCTTTGACATCAACAAAACACTTTTTCAAGTGCACTCACAATGGGACTAGGAAACGGCATGTTTTCTGTACATAGACTTGGTAACATAGTTGGTATTAAAACCATCAATATCTCTTTGTGCTTCTAGCACAGTGCAAAACAATCACTGCAGCATTGGCATAGTTAGGTGTTGGAAGGGGAAGTGACTCCTCCAACAGTCATTAACAATCAACAACAACTATCATGCAACAGATGATGACACAGTTATATGGACTAGGTACATAACTGTGAATCAATCACAATGCTTAGATTACAAACAGTAATAGTAACATAAAATAGATAAACTGACAATATAGTGGCATTAAGAAAACCTATCTACATTCAATATCAGCAACCCACAACTAAAATCATGAAAGTACCAAAGTTCAGAGAAAATTTGTTTTATTATTAAAAAGAAAAAGAAAAAAAAAGAGAGAGAGAGAGAGGAGAGAGAGAGAGGGGAGAGAGAGAGAGGAGAGAGAGAGAGAGAGAGAGAGAGAGAGAGAGAGAGAGAGGAGAGAGAGAGAGGAGAGAGAGAGAGAGAGAGAGAGAGAGAGAGAGAGGAGAGAGAGAGGAGAGAGAGGAGAGAGAGAGGAGAGAGAGGAGAGAGAGAGAGGAGAGGAGAGAGAGGAGAGAGAGGGGGAGAGAGAGAGAGAGGAGAGAGAGAGAGAGAGAGAGAGAGGAGAGAGAGAGAGAGAGAGAGGAGAGAGAGAGAGGAGAGAGAGGAGAGAGAGAGAGAGAGAGAGAGAGGGAGAGAGAGAGGGAGAGAGAGGGAGGGAGAGAGGAGGAGAGAGAGAGGAGAGGAGAGGAGAGAGAGAGAGGAGAGAGAGAGAGGAGAGAGAGAGGGGAGAGAGAGAGGAGAGAGAGAGAGGAGAGAGAGAGGAGAGAGAGAGGAGAGAGAGAGGAGAGAGAGAGGAGAGAGAGAGGAGAGAGAGAGGAGAGAGAGAGAGAGAGAGAGAGAGAGAGAGAGAGAGAGAGAGAGAGAGAGAGAGAGAGAGAGAGAGGAACATTTTAAAAACTTGGCACAAATTAGCTTTTGACAATTTCAATGGTATATTTACTGAAAACATGATGCCACTGTGAAAACCTATCTACACTCAATAACTGCAGTCTGCAAATGAAGACAATAATGTACAAACAAAACACAAAAAGAAAGAAAGGAATGAAGAAAAGAGAAAGAAAGGGAAAGAGGGAAGTTGTGTGAAATTCATTGACAAAACACAAAATTATCATGAATTATTTTTAAAATTGGCACAAATTAGAATCACAGCAATAACTTCTGTGACAAAAATAAACTGAAATTCAACAAATTGAATAAAAGAGATCTCTGGGGAGATGAGGAGTGCACATAAAGTTACATCAGAGGGAAGAGCACAGGCATTTCGCATTACAGAATGTCTTGGTACTTTCTGTTTACGAAAATTGCAGTTAACTGTTCTTCAACATATACTGCATAAACATTCATATGTAATTTCTTGCACAAAATTCACTGAAATTACAAAGAAACATCTTGTATACAATTAAAATTAATAAATATAGTTTTGGAAACACAGAATATTCAAAAGAAGTTCCTTGAAAAACTATAGAAAATTAACATTTATTACAACATACACCTTTGGTTGAAATTGAAAATATGTTATATTTCTTCTCAACAGGCATCCAAACTTCAATATATATTTTGAGATATTTAAGTTCACTTAAATTCTTCAACAGTTCATAGCAAATATATTTTTATAACTTTTTTAATTATTCATAAATAGCTCTAGTTGTTTTCTAACTTGACTTGGATTTAACACTATCATCAAAATGTTCTTTTTAAAGACAGAAGCTGCACTTGCATTTTATTAACATGACAAGATTCTTTCAAAAACCAGTGATGTTCTCCCCTAAGAAAGATACATAACTTCAAATATCTTCTGCAAATAGTACAAAGTTACTATGAAAATACCAATGGGAAGGATATATCAGTCATTAAACAAGAATGTTAATGGCCAAAAAACAATCTCTGACAGTGAACTACGGGAACAATACATTAACCTGCATTCTATAGTCAATTGCTTCAAAATTCTCAGTTCTTTTTATAGTATACAGGTGTCCACTATAGTTAATATAAAATTATTTTCTCTTATGCCAATGTAAAACACATCTGCATTTTTACATCACTAGTTTTATACATATTCAGACATATGGGATTAGTTGACAAAAGACACAGTAGAATTCTGCATTCACTTGTGAATACCAGCCCAAACAACTAATTCTTATATGCATGTATGCATACAAACTTCACTCATTCATTCATATATACATGAATAAACATGCATATTTCCTCATATACATGTATTTTATCATGATATTTTTATAATTTGATTCTTTGTTTACTTACACTTCATTACACACAAATTATGTGTGCTGATATGATTTACCTATTTCTTTGTAACAATATGAAAAGCTGCTGCTACAGTGTTATATTAGAAACTAAATATTAAACAATTCCACAAATGCTCAGGCAATCAGCCAAATTAGTTTTTGGTCATCAGAATTTAGCACAACACATTTCAGTTGATTTAATATTTCATATGAGATAACGGACGGTCCAGGTTGAAATCACAGGATGCACACCTTCTCCCTACAAAGATTAACACAAAACATTATTAAAACAATTTTAAACCAATACCTTATTTTATTGTGGGACATGCTAATTCTATGCATATCATAGGAGTAAGTCTTCTACACAGTTAATTATGATACATCCCAAACATTCCTGACATGGAAAATGACTACACAGTTGACCATTATTTCTTTTCGTGTTAAAATACAGATATAAAAAATTGATGATCATATTTTTCTATATCATATTTCATTTACCTTGAAGAGTTTTGGTCTCATACTAAATATTTATTGTCCATGAAAGTGGAAACATGTTAAAATTAAGGGCTGTTCCACCATGGATAGGAAAGAGTAATGCTAAAAGTAGATAGTAATGAAATCATAAAATTCTAATTTGTTCTTGAAACTTTTATATGTTGCTCTAATTTCAATATTTATATAAAAGGTATTCAATGAAGTGGAATTGTGTGCTTCTTCAAAGACTCAAAATCTTTTATTGTAAAAAAATTTATAGAAACTAGAACTTTACCTCTTTCCACAAAACTTATTTTAATATATGCATTGACGAGGGTGAACAAGACAACAATAAGTGCATATTGAATTAAAAACATTGAAAAAAAATTGTCTTCAAAAGTGCTGTCTGTGTTGGCTCAAGAAACACTGTGCACTAAGACTATTGGTCTGTTGACATTATCTTAGTTTGAAAACTTAAAATTTTCTGTTCTCATAAGTACATACCAGTATGGTTTTGTTTTTAAGATTTTTGTTACATATTCATGTTATAAACACATAGTACATTGAAACACTTCGTTTTTTCTTTCCCACCATAATATGTACATACATATTAAAGAGAGTTTTGAAATGGTGCAGTGAAAAACAAATTTTTCTTCAGAAAATCTTGAATTGGGGGGCCATGATACTGAAAAAGTTGAGAAATCTTGTTCTCATCTGACAAATTTTTTTCTTTTTAACACGTTTTGTAATCCATGTATTATTGAGCCTTGATACCAGGAAAAATTGGTTAACACAAACCCATCTATCTGCAGATAGATGACATGCATGTCTGCCTGTGTAATTGTGAGGCTTTATCTCAGTCCGTCCGTCCGTCCGTCCGTCCGTCCGTCCGGTCAGTCCGGTCAGTCAGTCAGTCAGTCAGGTCAGTCAGTCAGGTCAGTCAGTCAGGTCAGTCAGTCAGTCAGTCAGTCAGTCAGTCAGTCAGTCAGTCAGTCAGTCAGGTCAGTCAGTCAGTTGCTCAGTCATGATGTCTCTCTGTCTCTATCAGTGTCTGTCTGTCCGTTTCTGAGAGTGTATTTCTTTAAAAAGTATATTTTATTTCACAGCATGCTCCGCTATATGGAACATTACATGCTTTCATATGCATGTGTAGCTCCGTTTTACAGTAGTAAGGAATGATTAACAAATTTAAAAAATTAACATGAAAATACATCAACATAATTTAAGACTATATTATGTAAATACTAAGTGTTTAATGTTTGGAATGAGGTTGTTAATTGCATGCAAATGCTGTATCATTAATTTGGCAGGTTTTGTGGGCCAGGATCCTAACTTCATTTTGACCTTCTGTTTTCTTTTCAACCAGTAGTGAACATTCATAAATGATGTGGTGTACTGACTATCTGTGGGTCTCTGACAGGCCGTCTGTCTGTCTGAAGATCTCTGACAGGCTAACTGTCTGAAGGTCTCTGACATACCTTTCTGTCTGAAGATCTCTGACAGTCTAGGTCTCTTGACAGGCCGTCTGTCTGTGGCTCTTCGATAGGCTGTCTGTATGTGGGTCTCTGTAGGTCTCTGCCTGACTGTGTCTGTAGATCTCTGACTGACTGTCTATAGGTCTCTGATTGATTGCCTGTGGGTTTCTGATTGACTGCAGGTATCCGAATGACTGTTGGTCTCTGATTGAAAAACTGCCGATTTTAAAACAATTATTTCCTCAAAACGGCTCTAAATCTTTTCTTTAATTTTTTCTGGAATGTATTGAAGTATTAGTCTTATAAAAAACGGTACAGGTAGCATTATCGTTGAACGCACTGCATTTTCGAAAATTGCAAAATATTAAAATTACAATACTATGATAGTGACGATAGAGACTTTTGTCTTTTATTTATATATAAAAGAAAAAGACGTGTGGGAAAGAGACATGGAAATTAGGATGTGGAAAACGACCAAGGCTCTGTGTGTGTGTGTGTGTGTGTGTGTGTGTGTGTGTGTGTGTGTGTGTGTGCGCGCGCGCGCGCGTGCGTGCGCGTGCGTGCGTGTGTGTGTGTGTGTGTTTGTGTTTGTTTTACGAGGGTAGGTGGAAATCTTCAAAAGACACCATGCGGCCCGCACCACATGATAGTGTGAACTTTTTACCCACTAAAACCAACCTCCCTTCTCCTCCATCCTCCCCGCGGAACCGCCGTTAGGCATTACATCACGGGGAGTGGATTAGAGTGGCTTAGTCACAAGCCACTTCTCTTCGTCAAAACGTAGGAAGGATCAAACGAGGATCAATCGACTTCCCTTCTTTCCCTTTCTATTCTCCTGAGCTCAGCTATTATGATCTGCGCATATGCGCTCACCGCATCCCAGTTGGTTTCTGAGGCGATCATGCACCCAACCATTGCTTCGGGTGTCAGCGGGTCAATCCCGAGTATACTCATAACGTGCCGTCGCTGCAGATGGTATCGCGGGCACTGGAAGAACACATGCTCGGCGTCTTCGACAGCAGGTTAACATAATGGACAGAATGGGGCATTATGTTAATGGGGCAGAATGGGGCATATCTCCAGCTTGAACCTGTGAAGATATGCCAGAAAGCATCCGTGTCCAGACAACAGCTGAGTCAAGAAGAAATTTACTTCGCCGTGTTTACGGTTGATCCACGGTGCAATGGAGGGAATCATGCGGTACGTCCATCTTCCTTTAATGGACTTGTCCCATCGATCCTGCCATTCGAGCAGTGTTGTCGAGCAGTCTGGGTTCTCCTCTTCTTTGTGATATCGCCTCCGTCTTTTTTCTGAACGCCGCAATGCTGATAACCTGTACACTGACGTCATCCCTCGGATGTAACTATTTATCGACATGGAGTTGGCCCATACTGGGGCTCCATAGAGCAAGACGGACCTCACAACCAAGGCCAGAAGCTTCCGTTTCTCCTGACAGGGCCCTATGTTGGGCATTAGTCTCGACAATGCTGCATTAATTACCGCAGTGTCTGTGTGTGTGTCTATGTCTGCGTGTGTGTGTGTGTGTCTCCCACACGTCTTTTTCTTCAGTTCTATTTTTTACTTTCTCGCTACCCCTATCGCGTTAAAAAAAACAACTGCGAATTTTCGGCAGAAAACTCTTATTATAGGGTCTTGGCAATGAAAAATTGAATAAACCCATATGTTAAATTTAGAAAAAATCCTCAAACACGTGGTGTAGCCAGAATTACTGTTTTGTGGGTCCTTGATACCGAAAAATCGTTTCACGGCAAAACGTATGTCCGGCCATCAACAACGCTAGCCGCTAAACCGTTCAGTCGATTTTCTCCAAAACTGATACCTCCCGATCGATCTGGCTGATGTCGCTGCCCCTTGAATTTGAAATTGATGTTCTGTTTTTTTTTTGGGGGGGGGAGAGGGTAGTACTTTACAAGAAGCCCCTGGAACATTTTCAAAAAAATGACCCCATCGTTTTTTAATTAACTTTTGTTGTTGGATAGAGTAAAGGACGTTTAAGAGAATGGCGCATGTCTCACATTAGTTGAAAACTGATTTTTCGAAAATTTCAAAATTTTTCGGCGTCTTCCTACAAGTAAAATATTAAGGATATAGATTTTTTTCCTTAATAAAATCTGGTCCTTAAAGATAGATTTTGAAATAAGGTCATGTACAATATTTCGAAAATTTGAATATTTTTCGCATAATTTTGCTTGAAATATAGGCAATTTTTAATTTTGTTTAAACATTTTTTTCTCAAAAACGACTTCATCGTTTATGATAAAATTTTGTTGTTGCATAGTCTGAAGGACATTTAAGAAAATGGTGCAGGTTTATAATGGTTGAAATCTGTGATTTTTCGAAAATTGACAAATTTCAAAATTTCTTCGACATCTTCCTACACCTACAACTAAGACGATACTTTTTCCCCTTATGAAATGTGTTCATCAAAAACATATTCAAATAAGGTCATATTCAATTTGTGGAAAATTGGTAGTTTTTGTGTAATTTGGCGACAAAAAAAATAGCCCACTTCGAATTTACTGCATTTCATGAATGTAATTACATACACTTGGATGCTTCGTAAGTTAGAATTTGTGTATTATTTCATATTTCTTTGTTCGTTTCTTATATTTGACCTTTGTTATACATTTACACATTAATCTTTTAGAAATTATTTAAAACCTATTTGAAATATAAAAATTGTTAGCCTTCATGGATTGAAATGCAACAATGACTCAAGAGCTAATTTTTGTGAAGTACGTCTTATTGTTGGGATGCGATTTACCTGTAGGAAAAGCAGTTATAATTGTGAAAATTGTGTTGATTTTTTTTAAAAATTTTGTTGCGTCTACACCTTGACGCAATGCGTCTCCAAGCCCCTTAAGGGGCGTTGAGCGCTTTGCACTGGGGAGTAATCCTCCATTAATGTGCTTCTTATTTTTGGAATTTTTATTTTTGTCTCGAATTTGCTTAAACTTCGTGACTTCACGGAGCGTAGTAAACGAATTCGGCTAGCGCCACATTGTTTGAAAGTATTTAGTTTTTGCACCAAATGTATGATTTTAATGAGCAGGATTTGCAGCATACGTGTATTTGAAATACATATTTTAAATACATTTTGTATTTCAAAAACTTTATTTTTGAATATTTTGGGCATGCATTTTTGAAATTTATTTAAATACATACAGTATGTGTACTTAAAATACTTCAAATACAGAAGAAGATAGTTCACAAAGAGGATCATTTCTTTTTGATTTCACTAATGAATGCACCTAATTGAAACAGAAGTAAAAGCTCCTATAGTCTGATGATTTGTTTAAAAAATTAGTCATTTTGAAGGGAAATTCTATTTCTTTGTGTTAGACATAATTTTGATATTTTTAATTAAAAATGTTTATACATATTGTTAAAATACAATACAATAATTATTAAAACAATGTAGGCTTTCACGGCCGGAGTTGTAGTCGAATATTTCTTCCGGGCTGAATAGCCGTGGTCCATTGGAAAACATATTTCCATGGAAATTAGACTATCTTATTTGTACTATCTATCTATCTATCTATCTATCTCTCTCTCTCTCTCTCTCTCTCTCTCTCTCTCTATATATATATATATATATATATATATATATATATATATATATATATATATATATATATATATATTTATATATTGAAACGCACCGCGTTTCTGCCTAAAGAAACGGCGATACATCAAGTAAGCACGTGGCAGAACGGTTACCAGAGGGCGCTCGCCAGCCACGAGAAACGGTTACGGGCGGCGAAGTGTTGTCGGTTGGCCCAAGGCGTGGGAAACGACGCCGCGAGGAGTCAGTGTCTGGCTGGCCGCCGGTAAGGAAGGAAGTACTTGGGGCCGCTCCGCGTTCGAGCAAAGTAAAATAGTGTCGCGATCGAATGAGCGCTGAACAGTGATTGACGGACGATTTGTGCTAAGGATAATCATCATCGGTAGCTCGGATGTAGTGCCAGAGTGACAGCTATTATCTGGAGTAGTACAGATCGAGAGAACTTGTGTGCAGAGGAGTACACCACGAGACTAGTAGCCTGGTGAAATGGTGAGACACGTGCTCGCAACTGTACTTTGAATAATTAGTGGCGTTTATCAGCTCGCGGAAGGTGACATCAAGGAATCTGGGTGAAACGGAATGGAGTTCAGCGAGGAGGCGCAGAGGCACCGTGGGAAGATTACGCTGGAGAACGTACTTCGGAAACGCAACGCATCGCATCGGCTGGTCCCCAGTGGAGCGGACACAGGCAGACAGCGAAGGAGTACGAGGCAACCCGAGAGTCCCCGAAGCCGCCGACGCTCGAGGGGAGGATTAAACGGTAAATATTTCCTCGATCGATGTAAGATCGAAAGAACTAACAGTGATTCTGGGTGAGGTAAAGAAAAGGATAAAGACCACCACAGATATTGTAATCAATAGTGATTTGTATAGAATAATAAATAGTTCATGTTTATTTTGTTCACGGAACAGTGGTGTTTGATTAATAACCCCGAGTCCATTCACGAAAAAGAACACCTGTCCCTTACAAATAAATTTACTGCGAACAAGCAGGGCTACCCGGTACGTCACTATATATATATATATATAATATATATATATATATATATATATAGTGAGATCTTCTCTCTCTCTCTTCTTCTCTCTTCTTCTTCTTTTCTTCTTCTCTCTCTCTCTCTATATATATATATATATATATATATATATATAGAGAGAGAGAGAGAGAGAGAGAGAGAGAGAGAGAGAGAGAGAAGATATTCCTTTCTCTTCTACACTTTTTTTTGCAGATATATTATCATAAGCCTTTTTCAATCTACGAAAAGTATGTGGTTTCCTTCCTCGCTCAATTATTTTTTCTGTAAGTTGTTTGAGACAGAAAATATTGTTTATTCAGGATCTTACTGACCTGAAACTACTTTGATGTTCTAAGTCTGACATTTATATTTCAATTCTTGTCTTCTGAAATTCTGGCGTTTTCCCTCCTTTTAAAATGTCATTCAATAGTTCTGTAACTAATTCCAAAGCTACAATAATATTTCGCAAGATCTATGGATATTCCTCCAGACACCAGTGCTTTATTATTTTTCTTGTTTTCAAAATGTTTCTCACGTGTTTCAAACTCACCTCTGGTTCGATCAAATTTACATACTCTATTCCCTGAACTTCAGTTCTATTTTCTGTCCAAACATTTCCATAGTATTTTTGCCATTTCTCAATACCAATTAGGTCTACTAAATGCCATTCTTGGTGATTCATGATTAGTGTTCAATTTCACAGAATGTAATATTTTCCATGCTGTTTAGCTTTTTGATGAACATTTATTTCAATTTTCAGTGTATACAAACTCCTGCTTTCTTTTAGCATATACAACCGTTTTACCGTCTTACATTCATACAAAACTTCCATCTCCCTGCTACCAACGCACATTACAAATATAAGTAATTGTTACCAACACCTCATCTTCCCCTATTAGACTCTTGTTTTACAGGTTCATCCTACCTATTGGTTTCAGTCTCTTACCATACCTTGACATATTCCTGTATGGTATTCTCATTACATTTTCATTCATTGTTTCATTTTGATTTATCACTATATCACTCCCAGTATTTTCAAGTTCATTGTTAGTCTCTATTTCCTTTCAATTTCTGAATAGCTATCCCTATTTGCATCAGTATAAGATTTTATCATATGATGACTAGTTCTCCTTACAACTCTACCATTCTTTTCCATTCTTACAACATATGATCTGGGTTCCTCTCCTTTTCCTAACACTAATGCCTTTTCCCAAGTCTTATCCTTATCTGTTTTCACTACTACTTTCTCCCCAATTTTAAAACTTTTTATTTTAGCTGTAGCTGTTCTATTATACCATTCTTCCACTATTTTCTGTCTAGCACATAATTTGTCATAGATTTGAGTGTGAACCACTGGTTCCATAGCTTTTCCTGTCATTGGCATATGTGTCCTCACGATTCTACTATTTAATATTTGAGATGGTGATGCACCTAGTCACTAGAGGCGTATTGTTATACTCCATCATAGCCTCATTGATATCTTCTCCTGAATATGTACATTTTCTAATAATTTGTTTGATTAATTTTACTGCATTTTCTGCCCTACCATTGCTTTTAGGATAAAATGGTGAGCTATTAGTCAATTTTATATCTTTATCTCCAAAATATTTCTTACACTCTAGTGAGTTAAAAGGAACATTGTCAGCTATAATTTCTAGTGGGTATCCAGTATAACGAAAGTTATTTTTCATTCCTTCTATAGCGGCCATTGTACTCTTATTTTTTAACAAAATAGCATCAATCTAGTGGGAAGAGTTACTATTACAAGATATGGTTTGCCTACATAATCAGCAATATCCATTCCAACCTTAGTATATCTTTGTTTTGGTACCTCATGTAATTGTATTGGTTGCTTTCTGTTATTACTCTGAAATTTCTCACATGTTCTACATTTCTTTACAAAATTAGTGATATCCGTAGACATATTTTTCCAATAGAATAACTGCCTAGCTTTCTGAATGGATTTTGCTGTTCCAGGATGTCCTTTATGAATAGCCTGTAGCATATCTTGTTTTAGTTTATGTGGAACAATGATTTTCTCACTTACAAACACAATTCCAGCCTCTACATAAATGTCTTCTTTCATATTGAAATATTCTTTACAACTTATATTTACCTTCTTAAATGTAGGCCAACCCTCATACTTAAAGAGTAATTGGAACTGTTTATCTGTAGCTGTAGCCTTTCTAAATTATTCAATCCTATATTTTGACATTGGTAAGTGCTGTGTTATTGAATGTACCATCTCTAGCATTTGCATATCATTCTCGATAATATTCATTGTTGATCTAGATAATATATCTGGTAAATCCAGATATTTTCCAGGAACATATTGCAAGTTAAGATCATAAGGTAATAATTTGAGTCTTAATCTTTGAAGACGTTTTGAGCCTATTTTACATACAACCTTTTTCATGATAGGTAACAATGGTTTGTGATCTGTTTCTACTATTAGATTTTTCACACCATATATACCATATATTCATGACATTTTTTTGCCCCAAAACAAATACTGAGCAATTCTGTCTCTGACTGACTATAATTACACTCATAATCATTCATATTCCTTGACACACATGAAATAAGTAGCAAGTCATTTGCTCCCTCTCTTTGAAATAAACAGGCTCCTCGTCCATTTTTTGATGCATCACATTGCATGACCAGTTGTTTATCTGGATCATATGGTACAAGCACTGGTGAATTTACCACTCTTCCTTTCAATTCTTCTAATATCTGATCATGCTGTGTTGACCAATGCCATGTATTTTCCTCTTTTAACAATTCACACAAAGGTTTTATTAAAGTCGCCATATCCGGTATGTGTCTCCTAACATAGTTAAATGCACAACATAATTTTTGTAGCCCAATTTTATTTCTTGGAGGCTTTATTTCTTTTAATGCCTCTTTTCTACTAGGATCTACAGACATTCCTTCACTTGATATTATTTGTCCCATAAACTTTACTTTTCTTTGCTTAAATTGTAATTTAGTAGCATTTATTTTAGCATTCACTTTTTTAGCTCTTTCCATTACCTGATTCAATGTTTTATCATGCCCTTCTTCTGTCATACCCATTATTAATATACCATCCCTACATACCACTACATTTTGTATGTTACCAAAATATTGCATTATCTTTTCATCAAACAAATCACTTGAAATTTTCATTCCGTAAGGTAGAACCAAATACCTATAAATCCCAAAAGGTGTTGCAAAATAACATAGCCATAATGATGGTTTATCTAAAACTAGATGATGAAACCCTTCTCCCAAGTCCAATACTGTGAATATTGACATTTTGTTGCACTTAACTGATATATCTTCTAGCCTAGGCACTAGCTGTGGTTTCCTAATTATAAGTTCATTTGTTCTGAAGAATCTAAACATAATCTCAATTTCTTATTAGATTTTTATACTTCTACCAATCCATTCACACAGGCTGTACTGTCTAATTCCTCTACTTTTTTTTTTGGCTACTCGTTTTTCTAACCTCTGTAACTCATTTCTTAGTGGTTCCATTAACACATTTGCTACCCTTCTTGGTGGATTGCATATCTGTTGCCTATTTTACATTTTAGAATATTGTAGAAAGATCCATCTTTCTACAATATTTTACATTTTGACTGTTTGACTGTTGACTATTTTACATTTACCTGGAAATCTCCCACATCCCTCAAACACTTCTTTATTCATCTTTATAAAATTCTCTCTATCCGTCTTTATTGTTGTTACCTTGTCAATCTCTATTTTCTTAGATGGTTCAATTCTTTTCACTAGAATTAGCATGGTACCTCTGGTAATCCTACTTTACCTTGCAATTAAGATCTACAATTACAAAGTCTAAGTATGCCTGGTTATCTGTAATTTTACATGCCAAATTTACTATCCCTTCTGGTCTAGTTTTAACTTTATTAAATCCTTCTAGGTGGATATTTGTAGGTCGCATTTTAAACTGACTGCCTAATTGTTTATGTATTTTACAGGGCTTTACATTCTTTCTTCAGAACTTCTGCTCCTGGATCTAATTTTAGTTTTATTTTCTTGTTCTCTATCTGAATTGTTTCTAACCATTCTGTTTGATCTCTTTTGTTTACATTATCTAGTTTTACACTTCTAACTTATCTATAAACAGTACACCATCACTATCATCACTGTCTTCATTCACTGTTTTTACACACTGTATTTGTGCATTTCTCCTACATGCCACTGCAAAATGGTTTTTTATTCCACACTTTGCACACACTTTACCAAATGCTGGACAGGCTCTCGGTCCATGTTCTCTTCTGCACCTATTGCACAAAAATGTCTTCGGCTTCTCATATATTTGTTTGTTGTTTGTCATTTCTTGATTGTTCCTTGTCCATCCCCTGTTCTTGTATACTGCATCTACTTCTTCTACATATGTGTCATTCTTACATTCTCTTTGATCCATTTGTTGGGCATGTTGTTTACTTTTTTTTCCATGGCCCTATAGTGATTTGCTGCTTTAACTAGCGTTAGATTATTTATTTTCAGTTGTCCTTGTCGTGTTGTACGACTCATTACTCCATGTACTATCTGATCTCTGATCATTCTGTTTTTTATGTTTCCCCTGTAGGTATTATATTATAGTCACATGTCTTTACCAACCTTCTGAATTCAGTCAGATAATCATCAAAACACTCTCCTTCTTGTTTCCTTTCCATAGACACAAAATGCTCATATATTTCATTTTGTCATATAATGCTCATATGTCATATAACGCTCATATGTTTCACATAGTTGTCTATTTTCTGTATTACCGTGTTATACACTTCACTTTCAGGTTGAGTCATTGGTATGGTCATAAGAATTTCACAAGCTTCTGTACCCATGAGATTTCTTAGTAATGCCAACTATATTGAATCCGTGGCTTCATGATTACCTGTTGACAACATATAGTCTTCTAATGGTCTTTTCCATATTGTCCATCCTTTCACACAATTTGGACCTCGTAGATTCAGGTCAGGCAGTAACTTCACAGGTCCTAGTTGCATCTTTTCACTTGCTATGTTTACTGTTGATTTTACGTTTATTATTCTTTCACGTATTAGCTCTTTCTTCCCTATTTTCACTGATTACGACTGCGACTGCGCCATGTTTAGCTTTTTGATGAACATTTATTTCAATTTTCAGTGTATACAAACTCCTGCTTTCTTTTAGCATGTACAACCGTTTTTCCGTCTCCCATTCATACAAACCTTCCATCTCCCTGCTACCAACCTCACATTACAAATAGTTGTTAATTACAAATAATTGTTACCAACACCTCACATGCTTTTCTGGATTGTGTACTACCAATGCTTGTACTTGTCTAACCTGTCACGTTTTTGTTCCCAAAACATTTTTCCTTCGCTACTTCTTTCATAAAAAAATACTTCATTTTTTACATTCACTTCTGTCTTCTAAATCTTTTGTTGAAAGCCATCTCAAAAGACGACTTTTTCTTTTCTTCAACTAGGTTCTTTATATCTTCTGTCCATCACAAGTCTTTGATTTTATTTTCACCTTTTCCATTTTCTCCCAGCGCTTCTGTAGCTGCTTCCTGATTGCACTTTTGTAAATGTTGATATTTATCTTCAGTATTTCCTATTAAAATGTACTTCGATTTCTGCTGCACGCTATTGGTACAATAATGAAATGGAATCATCTTGAAGGATTTCAATATTGTATCTCGGTCTTTTTTCTATATTTTTTATTTGATTCTATGTTTTAACATCTTCTGGAGTGAAGTTTATATACAAGCTAAACTTTTCTTTCTTTTTACTTTTAAGTAATGGTCTGATCCGCAGGGAGAACCTCTATGTACCTGGACATCACTCCGCTTTGTTGTAGACTTTTATTTAGTAATAATTAAGTCAATTATTGACTGCAGTTTTCTGGTGGGGAATTTATTACTTTTCATGTGAAAAACAGTCTTCAATATTTTATGATCATACTGTACACTTGTCTCTGTGGCCGTATTCATAGTCATCAATTATAAGGAAAACAAATTTGAAAATTTTAATTTTTTTTATGAGTACAAAAACTGTATGTGACGTATGGGGGGGGGGGAAATCATCTGCACACGCTTTCTTGAGTTTCAGAATTCCTTCCCAACTATTTAACTATTAATAGTTTAAAGATGAAAAATAATAGTAATAGATGAATAATAATAATAATAATAATAATAATAATAATAATAATAATAATAATAAATTTAAAAAAAGAGAGATTAACATTTCAAAAACTAGATATTTTCGTTGCCGACTTATAGAAAACTTATTTTTAACGGTAAATGAACGATGACCATGATTTCTACGTCGAGTGTTGTAACTATAAATATCAGTATTACATGAAAGTAAATTCCCACCGTTAAGTAAGTCAGTTTTGACAAATACTACAGACTCGTAAATAAATAGGCAAGTAAGATTCCAACTCAATGAAACGAGGCTTGCACGGATCGCGTGGATGGCATTTTTTCATTATTCGGATAATTTTGGAATTGATAACATTGTATCATTTGCGTTATACACTTGCGTTTAGTATTTATTTATTATTTTTACAGATCGTTCAGTTTTATTTATTTATTATTTTTGAGACAACCGAACGTTGGGCATTGTTGATGCAAAGTGAGTACGAGGAGCCGCAGTATTCTAAGAACACGAATTCTTGCGGCGCGCTGCGAAACACTCTGCATGTATTGTTATAATTTTATATTCGTTGAAATATACGTATATTATTAAAAATAAGTTCGTAAAATAAGCAATTGTAAGTAATGACATGTATGTTACAACTCTATAACCGGGTACAAACTTGTCTGGGTCGTGAATGACCCTCTGGGCAGAAATTGTAGCAAGTCACCACTTTCTGCATATGTATGCAGAATTGTAATTCTATTGACTCAGTTACCTGAGAAGCGTGTTGTTAGATTGATTAGAAGAAAGGTTTTTTAGATTGATTTGATTATAAGAAATTAAAAATATATAATTTGCTTCATTGGGTTTCAGATAGGTTTTCTAATGCAGGTCTGCGAGTATCTGTCTGAAAGGGCTGAGTACTACCACGAGATTTTGGAAGAACTTGAAAAGGTAGTAGAAAGATGAAGTAGCAGAATGATAATGTTGGTCAAGTAGATGCTGGAAATGAAACTATGATTTTGGTGCAATGATCCTAATAAACTTTCAAGCAGATAACTTCAAGTTCCAGCAGAACTTGTCATCAATAATAGTAATTTTGAAGTACATGAGTCATAATGCGATGATTAGGATCAGGTAGAAACTGTACAATAAGCACTACATCAATTCCTGTCTCTATGTGTGGATTAACCAAATTTCTAGGAAAATGGTGACATTTGCAGTACATCTAATTTGCCATGGACTAGACACTTCTACTTCCGTCTCTTTCTAATTGAAGCCATCCTGCAGAATTCTAGCTTTTTGATGTGGTAGTGAACAACGCATATCTTCTGGCACGGTCGTTCGATCATAGCACATGTACGTTGACGTTCAAAAGGAGCCAACGCAACAGCGATACAGAAGAGCACAACCATCTACGAAGGCCACACTGGATTCCCTGTCTACCGCACAGCAATATCAATAAGTCACATGGTAATTTAAGAGCAAAGTAGAAGAAGATGTAAATGTTTGCAAAAACAAGAAAAAAAAAAACTTGTAAAAAGTGTTCCGTGTACGATACATGCTTTGCTACATTTCATCAATAACTAGGTTAGTTTATACAAAATTATAAGTTTTTATTCAAACGATTATTGTTTACTTTTTATTCTCCGATGCAAACATTTAAAAATATTAAATGCAAAATTTAAATTATTATTTATAAATATTTCTTCAGAAATTTCAACAAGCGTTTTTACAAAAATCTGTTAAATATGCTCAGCGGGTGGTTACCGACCCACACGAGAAAAATACTTTCGCAAAGAAATAAAATCAAATTTCCCCTTTCATAATATATTTTAAGCTTTTATAGTATTAAAATTCATTTTTTTAAAAAAATAGTAATTGAACAAAAAAGTTCTGGCAGATATAGATTAAGGATTTCTTCATAATGTTTTTCAATTCATAGTCGCAACTTACCCGCGCACATGCCGATCTCCTTATTGCTATATGGAAGGTTAACCTATACGTGAACCCTCTCTTGGTGTGTTGAAAATTGTCGTAATTAGAAAGAAATGGAAATAGACACCTATTTTGAAGATTATATGGATTTTTAATGGTGGCATAGTTCCACGTAGTAGCAAGTGATATCTAGATGACAAGCAACATTCATTGGAAGTTCACAATGATTAAGAATTTTCACCGGTAGCGGTAGCTCAGTGCATCAACTGATGTCACTGCAGCGCTTCTGTCAGGGAGGTCCTAGGTTCGAGTCCTGATGGCAGATTTTCGACACTAGCTTTTCAGCTAGGTCGAATTCAGTCGCTGTCTGGAGGAGAATTCTAGCCGCCGGCTGCTCTGATCGGTAGTTTTCCGTGGTTTCTCCGATCAACGCCAGGCGAATGCCGGAGCAGTACTCTACCAAACGGGCTACAGACCGCGCGCGATATTTCCTTCCTCTTCCTTGTCCTATCCTCTCCTCTTACACACACACTTACACTAACATGCATCACATTATCGGGAGCTTAGAGTTTGTGGGGCGGTGCCCCGCTGGTGGGGGAGTCTTGGTTAGGGGTGCCCCACTAGCCGACGGTAGGTCGGTGCCGGATCTCGCCATCCAGTGGGGGAAGATCACCGCCATCTCCCGAGAAAAACATGCACTACACTAACGGGACTAATGACTGAAGCAGTTGACGCGCCCGGAAACACGAAAAAATCAATCAAGAATTTTCAAGCACCGTGTTTGAGAAACAACTGTCGGAGTTGACTTCTTTCCTGGTCGGAAAAGAGCTTTCTCTTCAGCATATTCGCTATTATTAGATGAAAATCAGTAAACACCGAAGCCAATCGCGTGGCCAAACTGTGTAGTCTTCCCCACGGTTGCCTCACGGACGCAAACATATGACTCGTTTATGGCCAGCTTGATGAAAAGCTTCAGGCATTATTCAAGTGGCTGTGAAACGGCCAATACGTCGTCATACTTATATTAAGTATTGTCTATGAATACCAAATGCACCTGAGCATTTCCTTATCAAAAGTACCTTCTTATAGCTTAAGTATTTCTTATAAAAGTGACGACTATGAATACGGGCAAACGTCGTTCTCCATTATCATTTACTACATTTTCACATAACGTCCCACATTATGCTTATATTATATGCACATTATTCTTTTCCAACTCATCCGTTAAAATAACCTAAGAGTACCACTTCTTTGCGATTTCCTACAAAATCCAGCAGGATAGTCAGTTTCTTTAGAAACATATAATTTTCTGCAAACACTTGCGTCATCCGTTGGAGCATACCTCCGATGTAACCTTCTTAATACAAGATCCAGAATGCTATTCTCTCATCAATTTCTTCCCAACTATGAATATTTTCCACTCATATTTTATGAATAGCTACGGACACTCCTGCTCTTGCTAGCTTTCCTTTTCCCACTCCACTAAAAAGTGTACATAATTTCCTTTCCTCATCACTTCCCTTCTTTTGTGTTTCACTCAACACTAAGACGTCCATGTTAAACTCGTTGCGTTAAAAACTTCATTTACTTTAGTGCTTAAATCTTAAACATTCCAACACCGCAAGTTCATACACCGTTTACTTGCCTTAGACGTGTGTTTATCCGAGGTTCATTTCCATCTAGATTTTGAGAGGTTTTTAATTTTTTTCGGGTTTGGGGATGTTGGCCACTTGCCGCAACCCCCTTCCAGAGGGCGCGGTAAATTTTCTTTTAGGGGTTTCTCCTCTTAGATTGTGTTTCAGAACTATGGAGTTCAGTCTACCCCTATTTGAAGAACTGCTGCTCCCGAAAACGAAAAAAAAGGAAGGAAACAGATGAGAAGGATAGGAAATGGATACCTCCGGGCTACTTAAATCCAACCATTGGCTCCAGGGATCAGGAACGTATTTTAGGTAAAGATTTCTTACAGGAACGGACTGGTCATCCACTCCTTTCTATGTAAGAGAAAACCAGGCCAATTGCTGCATTTACCACTCACCAATAACGGCGTGCGGGGCGATGAAGTCGCTACATTCCTACGCCTAGTATGTTATTTCCTACAAAATCCAGCAGGATAGACAGTTAAAATATGGTCAAGTACAATGTTTTAAAAATACAAGTGCTTTCCTCATAATTTTTTTTTTAGAGTAAGAAAATTGGTGTTAGTGTTGATCATAGACGGACAAACAAAAGTTTTGCCGTCAATCGATTTTTCGGCTCCAAAGACCTTTTTTACGAAACAAAACGCGGATTGTTAGAGAAAGTAATTTACTACATAAAAGCAAAAAAGTACACTGGTTATTCTTATAAAATACAATCTGCTTTCCACTAGATTATCTGCGGTTATCTGCTACACATCCGCAGTCAGTGTGTCTCCTGTATAGCAATCGGGTACGTTTACTTGAAGCAACGTTTGCACTCATTCATAAGGTATGCTGCCCCAAGTCATAATTTTTTGTAATGATATTAAATTTACTGAAATTAATTATCAGAAATGATCTCATCATCCAAAACTTTATTAACATTATGAACATACTTGTAGGCACTATTTTATTACAAGCAAAGAATTAAGAAATAGTATTTCAAAAAATGTCGTAGGGGTGAACTGAAATTGTCTCCTCCCTATTACTTTTTAGACCCACCTCTGTCTTTCGATTATATATCTTGTTTGAAAATTCCAAACAGGAGAAATCAACTCTGAGGCCAAAACTCCCAAACGAAAGTGTTGTGAAAGTGTATAAACTGGGCTACTGGAATTTTATACTCTTTATAATTTACATTACATATTTGCAGACAATTTCCCATTCTCCATTTGCCAAGGCCTAGTCATGAAGCATTTCATAAGCTTGAGATAGAAACTAAGATGAGAAAAGATTTGTTAAAAAATTTTATTCCTTACCTGCCAACATTAATACGGCCTGGACGCCTCCTTTGAACGCTTCAGTTGCACTTTTAATCGTTTGGTACCTATCTGGAAGCCATTCATGGCTTGTATTGCAGCTTGTGCACTGACTGGATTATCATATGAAACGAATCCTGTAAAATACAAACGAGTAAAAATGTGATTAGTAGGAAACGAAATTTATTGCAATAAAAATCCAATATATATATATATATATATATATATATATATATGTGTGTGTGTGTGTGTTTATATACACACACACATACAGACATATACACATTTTTCAAAAATATGCAAGAAAAAATAAATATTTGTTTCAAATTGCTCCAGTCCAGCATTTTCACATTTTTCGAATACAAAATGTGATCGTTCAGAACCTAAAATAAATTATAAGCAGCTAAATGGACTTTTTCCACCTCTACAGAAGTACTTGACCACTAGTAACAACATTATAATTGAACTATATTTATTGAAACTATATTTGTTGCGACCATATTTGTTGCGACCATATTTGTTGCGACCATATTTGTTGCGACCATATTTGTTGCGACCATATTTGTTGCGACCATATTTGTTGCGACCATATTTGTTGCGACCATATTTGTTGCGACCATATTTGTTGCGACCATATTGGTTGCGACCATATTTGTTGCGACCATATTGGTTGCGACCATATTGGTTGCGACCATATTGGTTGCGACCATATTGGTTGCGACCATATTGGCTGCGGCCAGATTTGTTGCGGCCAGATTTGTTGCGACCAGATTTGTTGCGACCAGATTTGTTGAAACCAGATTTGTTGAAACCAGATTTGTTGAAACCAGATGTTGAAACTAGATTTGTTGAAACTATATTATTGAAACTAAATTTATTGAAACTAAATTTATTGAAACTATATTTATTGAAAAATGTATTGAAAGTGCCACAGATTCATGGCATCACATTTCAAAGGAGTATTCCTATAGAGCTCGAGCGGGTGGGGTTTCATGAATATGTTACTAATTTTGCATCACTGACACGGGTTTAAGAAGTGGGATAAGACAATGGCCCGTAAGAAATATTTGGTAGATATCAATCGAATTACGCATGGGCTTTATGAAATAAGAGCAAACATGTAGTTGCGATTACTTCTACTGTGCAAATATTCGTTCTTCCTCGATTTCGAGTACGGAATTTCCGAGTACTCCCCACCTGGGGAGTACATGATCTTAACGTTGGTGGTGGAGCTTGTCCCAAATGATCCTGAGAGCTATACCGGCGGTAGCGTACCGAAGGTTGGAAGAGGTCGTTCTCTACACAGACGGTTGGGTACAAGCCGGCACAGCGAATAATACCAACCGTACACCCGTGACTGTACAAAAGACATAGATACCGCATCCAGTCACAACTCAAAAGAAATTCAGTGTTTTAGATTATGAAACAGATTTTCCTCGCCTTCCTGATCATCACCACCCTTTTCTACCATCGACAAATTCATGGACAAACCAACGCAAACAGGCTAGGAAGCGCGTCAAAACCAAAACACGTAAAGCTGCGCATCCTAGCTCACTTGAAAACAAAGACATTCCTACTGAGCCTAAAAAACAGGTACTTAATTTAGCTGACAGTCATGGCCGCCATCTGTTCTCCATTCTCAGTAGGAAGTTACCCTCCAATTTCTCAGTCTCATCTATTTTTAAAACTAACGGGAGGTTTGCAGATGAGACTGCAGAGTTGGACACCCACACGAAGACACTGACCAATCAGGACACATTCATTATCAAGGAGGGCAGAATGACATTAACTTTTGCGGTAACTTTACACCTGAACAACATGTTAACAAATGACAATGTGCCGCCCAAAATACTAACATTGTAGTCTCGACTCTGCCCTTCTGGTACAACAGACCAACACTATGCAGCGAGATTAAGCACGCAAGCCAACAATTAAAACTGCAACTAAGAGAAACAAATGTCACACTTTTTGAAATTAATTTCCTCTCAGCAAAAACACTTCACCCGGCATGGTCTTCACATGAACCTTGCTGGAAAATATGCAGTCCGTAACAAGCTTGCCCGATACATCAACTCCAGTCCTACGCAGTCTCCTGCCAAAAATCCATCCCTTTCACCTTCCTTACGTACCCCACCCTCGAACCTTATTTCGAACCCTGTTGCCTCTTCCTCTGAACCTACTCCCGTCTCTCCTATTCCCACTACCAATTCTTATACACCTGATGTCTAATTTCCCACCCAGAAACAGAGAGAGAGAGAGAGAGAGAGAGAGAAAGAGAGAGAGAGAGAGAGAGAGAGAAAGAGAGAGAGAGAAGAGAAGAAGAGAGAAGAGAGAGAGAGGGAGAAAGAGAGAGAGAAAGAGAGATAGAGAGAGAGAAAGAGAGATAGAGAGAGAGAAAGAGAGAAAGAAAGAGAGAGAAAGAGACACAGAGAGACGCAGAGGGAGACAGAGAGAGACAGACAGAGAGTGAGACAGAGAGTGAGACAGAGAGAGAGTGAGACAGAGAGAGAGAGAGAGAGAGAGAGTCGTATAAAGGTCCTACGAATGGGGATTCTTGTATTTACGTTAGAAATAATATTAATTCTATCTCCTTGGCGGAATTAAATGTGTATTCCAATGAAAATGTTTTCGAAATTACTGTTGTACATCTTCCTCTGCTAAAGTGATAATACTTTGCAACTACAGACCCCCAACAAAGAGAACTGCAGATTACATTTTGTTCATAGAAAATCTGGGGATAACACTTAAAGTCAGCAATCGCTCTTTTGAATCCATTGTTGTATGCAGAGATATTAACATTGATTTTCCGGTCGAATCTTGCAAGAAAGAAAAGTTTCTCAATTTATTAATTCCTTCAATTTAGACATTATAATTAATGTACCTACACGGATCACACAAAATTCGATGAAGGCAATTGATCAAATTATAATTCACAAAACTACTACTCCATACGAATAAATAATACACGTATGACTAGATTGTTTACAAAAAGAAAAAGAAAATTATTCATTGATTACTTGATGCAGGAGTCATGGGAAGCGGTTTATAATACTGTTGATACAAACGGCAAATATAATTCTTATTTTTCAACTCTTTCATTTCATTTTAACACTTGCTTTCCTCTTCAAAAAAGAGGAAGATTCTCAAGATTTCCTTATCTACTTTAAAAAATACAAATTATGGTTACGAAAAGTCATAAGGCAGGCTAAAATCATGAAATATGATCAGGATATTTTGAACTCAAACAACAAAACAAAAGCAATGTGAAATATAATATAAAATACGACCAAATCAACTAGAAACCCTGTAGAGAATGTTGTTTTAAAATATAACGATATAAATGTGAACGATCCGGCAACAGTGGTTAGTCTCTTTAACCAAATCTTTTAGAGAATTGCTGCCGATCTCACTCAGGGTCTTCAGCCACAAATTCGGCAGCGCTAGCCGAATGCGTTTACTACACTCCGTGAAGTCACGAAGGTTAAGCGCATTCGAGACTCGCGGGTTCGTGGTTGGGTGACCGGCCAGGAACCCCGGGATCTAACGACGTCGAGCCCCTGGCCGAAGGGATAAAAGGCACTGACTGACTGCGACGTGACGAGACTGGACTAATATTAAAAATAATGATGCCCATTAATGGAGGATTACTCCCAAGGGCAAAAGCGCTCAACGCCCCTTAAGGGGCTTGGAGACGCGTTGCGTCAAGGAGTGGACGCAACAAATTAAAAAAAAATCAAAAACAGTCCGTACACCCAAAATTTTAGACACGATGTTCGTTTCCGAAACTTCTTCCTATGAAATTCTCAAAATAATCGGTAAACTAAAAAATAAATATTCGTCGTCTGGTTGAGTTGAATGTTAAAGACCTGTGAGTATGCCATTATACACCCGTTAACTCACATATTTAATTCAACGCTATGCATCGGAACGTTTCCAGATATTTTCAAAACAGCTAAAATTAAGCCGCTTCTCAAAAAAGGCAACAAAAATGAAATTCAAGCTTATCGGCCCATTTCCCTTCTATCAGTTTTTTCAAAAATATTAGAGAGGCTTTTTTTACGTACGAATGGAAACCTGTCTCAGTAAACACGACGCGCTTTCAGATTGCCAACATGGATTTACAAAATCAAAATCAACGGAAACAGCTATATTTTCTTTTCTTAAAGATGTCTCCTCATCATTGGATCAAAACGAGGCACCTATTGGATTATTTTTAGGTCTCTCAAAAGCTTTTGACGTCATTGATCATGACATTTTACTTTCAAAATTACCTTCATATGAAATCCGTGGTATTGCTCTAAATTGGTTATGTTCGTACATTAAACAACGATCTCAGAGAGTGGAAATACCAAACTGGAATGACGGAACATTACGTACGCACCTTTCCGACTCTTTGCCCATTGCACGTGGAGTTGCTCAAGGTTCGATTTTAGGCCATATTCTATTCCTACTTTACGTAAACGATATGACCTCGACGATTCGAAACGGAAGAACGGCTCTCTTTGCAGGTGAAACGAACATCCTTTGCAATAAAGAAACCGTAAATAGTACAATATCAGATTTTCAAATTGGTTCCGAAATAACAAATTAATAAGTAAACGAAAAGAAAACGGTTTTAATGCAGTTTTCCATTTCAAATAAACCATTCCATTTGCGGCGGCGATGGTGTAGCGGTTAGCGTATCGGACTGCTATACCCAAGTTTGCGGGTTCAAACCCGATCGAAGCCGTGGATTTTTAAGGGCGAAAAAAATCCTTCGTACGCCTTCCTTCGGAGGGGAAGTAAAGCCGGCTGTCCCATGTTAGTACATTTACTGCATGTAAAAGATCCTCAAGCCTAAATGACGCCTCTGAGCTAAATTCAAATCGCCTGTTTCGTCGCCTAAGTAATACGTTCTTTCTCCCATGAAAGGGTGAAAGGAGTGTAACGAAATTCGCGTGGTCAGACGGAAGAGCAGGCCTCATGGCCTGAGTCTCGCCACGTAAAATAGGGCAAATTCAATTCAATTCAATTCAATTCATTCCGTGCTCCATTGAAAATGAACGGTCTACTACCACTGATGTTAAGGCAACAAAATTTTTAGGTTACTCAATTCAGTCAAACCTTATTGCCCCCAGCAATATTTTCAGTAGTTGTGCAGTTTTAATCAAAATAACGTCATTCCCTTGACAGTGGGCCACTCCATTCAATTCGTTAATCCTGTCACTAGGAGCCACACAAACATTATTGAATCGTGTGCTGTAATTAACATGCGTAAATCTGTCTTATAGTAACTTAATTTCCTTTATATATGTACATTCCTATGATCCTTGTCCCGTTTTCTCATTTTGTTGGGTTGGTAAGGCTGAGTGGACAGTGTATCTTCGAACATGTGAACATCACGCTCCGCTCATATCTCTTGAATTCTTAAATATCTCAATGATCGCTGGAACGATGTAACTTTTGGTCTCACTGCTGATGCGTTGAACACGTTTGAGCTCAAAACCTTATCAGACAAAGAGTTATGCGTGATGCATCCGTCCGCCACCTCCTCGCCCGTCCGTCCCCATATCCACCGACCACCCGTCCATCCTGTTGGCCATTCATCCAACCCGATTTTGGGGTACAAAACTGTGCGTATCTCCTTACCACCGCCACCACTCTTAATCTGTGGAACAGCACTAACAGACCATAATCCTGAAGTGTGTGCAGGTTACAGTCAAAACGACCTTAAACTAGGCTTTTACGACAGCGAATTCGTGATTGCATTATTAAGATAATTCCAATACTAATGCCTCCCTGTTCCACAGTATAGGGACGAAAAATTATTTAAAATATGTTTATGGGGATTTGAACTGAAATTACCGCCCTCCTGAAATACTTTCGGATTTGCCACTGTTTGGCCGGGAGCCAGCATGAAAAAACACGCATGATAAGCTCAAAGCTAAAAACGTTTTTAGAAGTTAGCCAGTGTTATGAGGAACAGGGAAACAAAAGTATGGCGGCCTGTACGTGTTACACGGTGGGTTAGTATCTTGAAAACCTGGCCAGAAAGATAAAAAGAAGTTTCTAGATGGGAATTTTGGACTATCGGTTTGGCTACAGTAATGTTTGGACTACTGAATACCAGTTGTGCAGACTTTGACCGGTTCATTATGTTCGTTGTATTCCAGATCGAAGTTGAAATTTTTTTGTTAGAAGTGTGTGGAGCTGGCCAGGCTACAAAATAGTCTTGTCGTTGAATATAAATATTTGTGTTGTGTGTAAGTGCAGCGAATATTTTCAATATGAAATGTGTTCCGGGAGTATGTACTAATTAAAACATTAACATAATTATTATATCATTAATTATACATGTTTTTTGAAAATTTACTGAATACCGTCAAATTCACGAGAAAATTGTTAAATGTGCTTAAAAAACAGAGGAGTTACGAATTCCACGACATTCCGCTTTCTTTTGCACTGTGTCTGTGAGCTTATATTATTACCTTTTGTAAATTAACCTTCAAATCCACCGACATGTACCGACTCCGGCTTTGAGCCACGTCTAAAACAACATTTGCAAAATGTCGTTATTGGGGTATCTTGAAAAATGACAATAAAATCACTAATTATGAGCTCCATTTGTTCAATTTAAATTATGGTCGATGCCTAGAAGCATTGTAAAGTACTCGTATATAATAAACAGAAAAAGGACGGAAACAACGCTTTCTCCTTCAAAGTGGGATGAATAACTTAGAAAAGGACAAAGGTTACCGCGTCGCGATTACTATTATACAACCGTCAAGAAATTATTGCATTCCGGTTTCTTATATTAAACTGAATATTTTAGTTATATTTTACGCCGTAGAAACTGACAGACACTACTTCAAAGAATACCTCTGGTACAATATGCCAACAGCAGTCTGTAGATTGTTTTATCCACCGAGCAGACATTATTTCTTCGGACATATTACATATCGATCAACTGTCGGAGGATGTTTAAGAATCAACTAATAAGTTGATAAAGCAATATCACCTGAGTTTTTCTCGAATGTTTTCCAGAGTTGAGACTATGTATGACGTGTTCAAGAGATTCTTGACAACCACAGATCCCTACATTTCTTCGCAAATCTACGCAAATCGTTACCAAAGAAACAGTAGTGTGCGGGCAGAAGCCGTTGCCCTCTTAGTTCCTGTGGCGGAAGAATTTGAAGATTCCGATGCACATGATGTGGAAACAGTCTTTGAAGATGATGACTCAGTTGAAGAAGCAGAAGAAAGGGAAGATGTAGATGAAAAAGAAAACGACAAGTTCTAATTATAGTTACAAATAATTTACTAAATGAATAATTGTAATTGAAATAAAATTATTTTTGTAATTAATACCATCTTCTATCCTCTATTTGGTCCTTTTTTTCGAGCTTTCCATTTTTGAGATATTTTTAACATTTAACTAAAACAATCACTAACTATTGACTTTTATATTAATAAAAAGACATTTATGACTATGAAAATACAATAAAAAAATATTCTACCATTAGACCAAAAAATTTACTTTGTAATCCAAGAGGGCATTAAAATGACACTATGAATTCAATGTGGCGATCAGTTTGAGACGGCACATCGGTATGGCATTCTTCCACACCTTGGCACAATATACAACAAGAATTAGCAAATGTACTCATTCACAATGGCATAGTTTTTTTCGGTACATTCTAAAATTTGTGCAGCACAACGCCGACACCTATAGGCCGTGATACTGGCTAACTTCAAGAAGTTTTCGCTTTGAGCTTTTCATATCTGATTTTTCTTGTTGGCTCCTGGCCTACGTCGCCATGATTCCCTAAAAGTTTATTTTGTTACAGAATTCCGAGAGAATTAAAGGCCCTGTTTCCCAGTTCCATTTATTTATTTATTTATTTATTTATTTATTTATTTATTTATTTATTTATTTATTTATTTATTTATTTATTTATTTATTTATTTATTTATTTATTTATTTATTTATTTATTTATTTATTTATTTATTTATTTATTTATTTATTTATTTATTTATTTATTTATTTATTTATTTATTTATTTATTTATTTATTTATTTATTTATTTATTTATTTATTTATTTATTTAACGTCAAAAAGCAGCTAAAAACTGCGTATGACGTGATATGGGGAAAAGTGAATTGTGTGCACATTTTCAAAATTCTGTGATCCCTACACTAAGTAAGTCATATACTACTTAAATTTTGGAGGAAAAAAAGTGACGTACGATGAGATTTTTAACACCTTAACTTGACGTCCAGAACTTCATACGAGTAGGAATGCACTTTTCTACCAGTTAATTTTTTGTATTCTGTCAAGTTGCTAATTAAAATCTGTGGTTCAAGTACACGGCTGTTTTGATACGCTACCCATGTTTATCAAAAAGTACAATACTTTTATTCCGAATCATAAGTGTTTAGCTTGAGATTTTCTGTAGAATAAGACGCATTCCCATCGTTACAATCTCCCAGCGTGGGAGATCAGAGTTCGGAGTTCTTTCCCTAAATGCGTAACTTTCACCACAAAATCCCGATCTGACGCATTCTGGCAGAATCTAAACTTTCGATCTTTGGTGGACATATAACTCCAGAGAAATTGGCAGTAGTAACCTTAGTAAAGTGTTGCTAGTCATTACAGGGTCAAGATAATATGGTAAAGTATCACGTTAAATTATATAGTCGTGTACTTTTAGCGCGACTGCATATTGCTGAGAAGTGACGAGGGATGGTTCATTCTAACAAGTCTCTTAACGCTGCAAATTCATATTCTTCGTAAACGCTGCGCATACATATTCTTCGTAAATGCGTGTGGCATGAATAGACCTGGATGATCTTCGAGACCTTTTTCTCCTCACAGTTTGCAGTGTTTCTTGTGAAACAGAAGTAGGATGTGCTTAATATTTCGGCTGATGCCTGCCACCCCTTTTGCCCAGAATACCGGGAAATAAAATTCTAAAAAAGCCTTGGGTTTCATAAATGTAAAACACTAACAAATCCAAAAACGGAGGATGTTTAGTTATTTTTTTAGACGAAGTACGTTCGACGTCGTAGCAGTCAACTTCGGTTTAAACCGTTGCAGTACCGGTAATTTGTCGACTTCCTAAGTTTGTAGGTGTTAAAGCGTTTTGAAAAATAGCAACACTACGTCCTCAATTTTATTACAACACTAAAGGTCCATTCCAACAAGCACTGAAAAATTACATTTCACAGAGCAGCAGTTACTACCTTTTCAATGGGTTCATTTGAATATCCACAGGTACATGCAGAACAAGAGATGTGTGATGGCATACCGTAAAACTTACCAAAACATTTGGAGAGATTAGTCTGCTTATCAATGAACACTTTTGCTGACACAACGTTTCCAAAGGGAAGAAACGTTGAAGCCAGATCGTTGTCGCTAAACTCTTGAGGCAGATGGTAAATAAAAAGATTAGCTCCTTCTGGACCTTCTATTTGCTTCCCTGCTGGTCCACTCGAACCAGACGAGCTATTTAAACCAGCACCAGCAGATGTATGGCTACTTCCTCCAAATGATGGAAAACCTGCACGACATAAAATTAATTCTTTTAATATTAGTAAACTGGGCCAATGTAAGCCCATGAATATGTTGAAAAGAGAGTAACAACAAATGTTTAGTAAGAAAACCTCTCGCAGAAATGTGTTATCAAAAATTATTAGTAATTTAAAGCACTTAGAAAAATGTTCATAGATCCCTGTTCCTAAGAGTTGGATTGGTCCATTTACAACTGCATTTATCATTAGAATTAGTATTTGTACGGATGTTTCCGCTCTCAGGAGGTGCAACACTCATCCAAAGTATCTCTCCTATTAAGAACGAGTGCTGCTAATTTTGCCCCTAGACTTGCAATTTTGAAATCAAAATGTGTTAAATTTAACTAGTATGATACGATGTGATATTTTGTTACCAAAAATATGCTTTCATTCGGTTTAACGCATTTTAAAAACAAACTTGTGTGACAGTTTGTAGCATGCGGTTTATCTTATCCATTTTACTTCCTTTTTCTCGTATCGAGGAGCGGTTTATGAGAAATGAAGCAGCACTCTAAGAATCGTAACCGTAACTAGCATCTCTGATCCTCTTCAAGAACTGCTTGCGGACACGAGAACTCGAACGAAAAAAAAACTGGCTTATTGAAGAAAGCAGTTTTCGAAAAGTCATCTAACCGATTTCGCCCTCTAAGTAATTGCCAAATAGCATGACGAAATCGAAAATACGACCGAACTACTGTTTACGAAGAGACCATCCAGAGAAAAAGTTTAGAGATCTCCCTGTTTTCCCTACGACAAAGTTTACGTGACATTCTAGACTCAATGTTCTCTCTATTTAAAAAAGTAATTTGTAGTGTTGAAACTACAGCCTCTTGTAAAAGTGATTTTAGTGAAAATGTGATTCTTGCAAACTGAACTTGGAATTCAACGATTACCTTGCCTCTTCATTAACGATTAGTCATAACTGACTAACTCATGGGTGGGAATATCTTTCATGCAATATTGATAATTAACACACACCAAGTCGGAGTCATATCAGTTCGCCGTATGTTGAGGGGTGAGCGCAACGGTTAGTCAAATTTCACGTCGGTAAAGCTGGCACCCCCACTTTCGAAAAACTGAAAAATTTTTGCGCCATAATTTTGGGCTAATTTCAGCCCCCATTCAAAAATTTTGGGCTACCTCCCAACACCCCGAAATTAAAATTTGAAATTGAGGCTGGTAAAGCTAGCACCCCCACTTACTCAAAATTCAATTTATTTTGTACGGTCGAAACAAGTGAATTTTGGGCTCCTGAGCGCTACTTTTCGAAATTCCGAAATTCACCCCTAAATAAGACAACAAAAAACCAAAACCACCCCAAATTCTCAAAACTCAAAAATTCTTGCGCCATAATTTTAGGCTAATTTTGGGCTCTTCAGTGACACCAAAACATTATTTTTGATACCCTAAAACCTCCCAATTTAAGATTATAATATAGGGGGAGGTTAAGTTACTACCCCGACTTACTCAAAATTCAAAGTTTTTTGCATGGTCTAAACAATTGAATTCTTTTTTTTGTATGGGCCAATACTCAAAATTTTGAAACTCTCCCCTAACTACGAGAGAGAGAGAGAGAAATGAGAACCACCCGAATATTTCGTAACTAAAAAAATTATGCGCCATAATTTGGAGAATTTAATGGCACCGAAATCATTTTTTTTATCCACGAGTACAAACACCCAAATTCAACTTAGCCAAAAAGGGGATTGAAAAGTTCCCCCATGCTCAGAACTAGAAGATCAGAAGTAATCACGCACACACATGATATTACGGTTCAAAGAAATTAGAGCCACAATTCCATCCATTATAAGCAATTGCAAAATTTTAGTTAATGAAAGATTTAATATAGGTAATTTGTCACATATTTGTTTCATTTCTTTAATATTTAAATTTTTATAAAATCTAAACAACAACACTTTCTCTTCCAGGAATCGAATAATCGCTAAATTACATTCATGTAAGTTCCACGAACGCCAAAAAGTGCATACGATATTACAAACTTTCGAGCATTTTTCCATTGTTCAGATATAAACACAAAAATAATGAACGTATACGAACAAGACATTTTTTCACAATTTTCCACATAATTCTAAATTACACTCGTTACTCAAATAAATTTGGGCTAGTACAGTATTGATTAAAAAAATTAAAATTAATAAAAATAATCCCACAATTTATCAAATCTTTTTTCTTCCTTAGTAATAAAACCCAAATTACACGACGTTCTATTCCAGTAATCAAATATATTCTAAAATGGAGTTCGAAAATGCTCAAAAATAATTTTGGGCTTCTGTCATTTCTTTCCAAAAATCGATAAATCTCGTGCCTACGATATTTTGACATTATGAGTTATTTCACATTACCTAGTAATAACCTGATAAATAATGAACGTATACGAACAAGAACTTTTTTCACAATTGTCTGTACAATGGTTAATAAACGGCTAAATAATTTGGGTAGTCTATACGTATTAAAAAATTATAAACTAATAAAAGTTATCCCATACTTTTTCCGATCACTTTTTTTATATTGTTATAAAACCGAAACTACACAACATTCTCTTTCGGTAATTAAATAGTGCATAGAACAGATACAAGGGAGTTATACAATGATCAAAAATAATTTTTGGCTTCTCTACTTTCCATCAAAAAAAAAAATCTCGTGCCTACGATATTTTGACCTTATACGTTTTTTCACATTATCCAATAATAAACAGAAAACAAATGAACGATTACCATAGACAATATACCGTAATCAAGCAAAGGGAGCAAGTGAGATTTTAACCCAATCCTTTGGTTTTGGGTGGAAGGTATTTGTAAGAACATTTGAGTTAGTACATTGAGGCATACCCTTTGCACCAAGTGTCCCGAAAACTTTGGAATAACTTTTATTAGTTTATAATTTTTTTAATACGTGCTAGACTGGCCCAAAATTATTTGAGTGTCCCGTTTCATTAATCGTTATGTGGACAATTGACAAAAAATGTCTTGTTTGTATACGTTCACTATTTTTAAGTTTATTAGTGGATAATGTTTTGTAAAAACTCATAAGAGCGAAATATCGTAGACACGAGATGTTTTTTTTGATGGAAAGTAGAGAAGCCCAAAATTATTTTTGATCATTGTATAACTCCCTTGTATCTGTTCTATGCACTATTTAATTACCGAAAGAGAATGTTGTGTAGTTTCGGTTTTATAACAATATAAAAAAAGTGATCGGAAAAAGTTGGGATAACTTTTATTAGTTTATAATTTTTTTAATACGTACTAGACCCAAAATTTTACCAAAGAGAATGTTGTGTAGTTTCGGTTTTATAATAATATAAAAAAAGTGATCTAGAAAATTATTTGAGTGTCTCGTTTCATTAACCATTGTGCAGACAATAGTGAAAAATGTCTTATTCGTATACGTTCATTATTTATCAGATTATTTCTAGGTAATGTGAAATAACTCATAATGTCAAAATATCGTAGGCACGAGATTTATCGATTTTTGGAAAGAAATGACAGAAGCCCAAAATTATTTTTGAGCATTTTCGTTTTTAATTTTTTTAATCAATACTGTACTAGTCCAAATTTATTTGAGTAACGAGTGTAATTTAGAATTATGTGGAAAATTGTGAAAAAATGTCTTGTTCGTATACGTTCATTATTTTTGTGTTTATATCTGAACAATGGAAAAATGCTCGAAAGTTTGTAATATCGTATGCACTTTTTGGCGTTTGTGGAACTTACGTGAATGTAGTTTAGCGATTATTCGATTCCTGGAAGAGAAAGTCTTGTAGTTTAGGTTTTAGAAAAATTTTAATATTAAAGAAATGAAACAAATATGTGATAAATTATCTATATTAAATCTTTCATGAACTAAAATTTTGCAATTGCTTATAATGGATGGAACTGTGGCTCTAATTTCTTTGAACCGTAGTATGGTGTGGGTGTGATTTCTTCTAACATGTGGAGCTTTTTAATCCCCTTTTTGGCTAAGTTGAATTTGGGAGTTTGTACTCGTAACGTGAGTGAAAAAGATGATTTCGGTGTCATTAAAGACTCCAAATTATGGCGCATGATTTTTTTTAGTTATGAAATATTCGGGTGGTTCTCATTTCTCTCATTTCTGTCTCTTTCACTCTCTCTCTCTCTCACTCTCTCTCTCTCTCTCACTCTCTCTCTCTCTCTCTCTCTCTCTCTCGTAGTTAGAAATGAGTTTCAAATTTTTGAGTAGTGGCCCATACAACAAGCAGAATTCAATTGTTTAGATCATGCAAAAAGTTTTGAATTTTGAGTAAGTCGGGGGAGTAACGTAACCTCCCCCTATTTTGTAATCTTAAATTGGGAGGTTTTAGGGTATCAAAAATAATGTTTTTGGTGTCACTGAAGAGCCCAAAATTAGCCTAAAATATGGCCCAAGATAATTTGAGTTTTGAGAATTTGGGGGGGTTTGATTTTTGGTTTTCTTATTTAGGGATGAGTTTTGGAATTTCCAAAAGTGGCAAATGGGAGCCCAAAATTCAATAATTCAGACCGTACAAAAAAAATTGATTTTTGAGGAAGTGGGGGTGCTAGCTTTACCAACCCTTATTTTCAAACCTTTGTTTCGGGGGTAGAGGGGTACAAAAAATAATGTTTTTGGTATCACCGGAGAGCCCAAAATTAGCTCAAAATTATGACGCATGAATTTTTGAGTTTTGAGAATTTGGGGTGGTTTTGGATTTGGTTTTCTTATTTAGGGGTGAGTTTTGGAATTTCGAAAAGAGGTGCACGGGAGCCCAAAATTCACTAATTCAGACCGTACAAAAAAAATTGAATTTTGAGGAAGTGGGGGTGCTAGCTTTACCAACCCTTATTTTGAAACCTTCATTTCGGGGGGTAGTGGGGTACAAAAAATAATGCTTTTGGTGTCACTGAAGAGCCCAAAATTAGCCCAAAACTATGGCGCCAGAATTTTTGAGTTTTGAGAATTTGGGGTGGTTTTGGTTTTTTGTTTTCTTATTTAGGGGTGAATTTCGGAATTTCGAAAAGTAGCGCTCAGGAGCCCAAAATTCACTTGTTTCGACCGTACAAAAAAATTTGAAATTTAAGGAAGTGGGGGTGCTAGCTTACAACCCTTATTTGGAAACCATTTCGTGGGTACAAAATAATGTTTTAGTGTCACTGAAGAGCCCAAAATTAGCCAAAACTATGGCGCCAGAATTTTTGAGTTTTGAGAATTTGGGGTGGTTTTGGTTTTTTGTTTTCTTATTTAGGGATGAATTTCGGAATTTCGAAAAGTAGCGCTCAGGAGCCCAAAATTCACTTGTTTCGACCGTACAAAAAAATTTGAAATTTGAGGAAGTGGGGGTGCTAGCTTTACCAACCCTTATTTGGAAACCATTTCGTGGGGTACAAAAATAATGTTTTTGGTGTCACTGAAGAGCCCAAAATTAGCCCAAAACTATGGCGCCAGAATTTTTGAGTTTTGAGAATTTGGGGTGGTTTTGGTTTTTTGTTTTCTTATTTAGGGATGAATTTCGGAATTTCGAAAAGTGGCGCTCAGGAGCCTAAAATTTACTTGTTTCGACCGTACAAAAAAAAAAGAATTTTGACGAACTGGGGGTGCTAGCTTTACCAGCCTCAATTTGAAATTTTAATTTCGGGGTGTTGGGAGGTAGCCCACAATTTTTGAATGGGGGCTGAAATTAGCCCAAAATTATGGCGCAAAAGTTTTTCAGTTTTTCGAAAGTGGGGGTGCTAGCTTTACCGACGTTCAAATTTCGCTAGCCATTACTTGACGGTTAAGTATTCAAACGCTCTCGGATTCCTTGCAGCTGTTGTGTGAAACACTTTGACGCAACTATCTTATATTTTCACAAAATGTTGGATTTGCTGGCAGATTTTCAAAGAAATTGTCTCCAGAGGTCTCCTAAAGCGTGTACAGACTGCGAATGATTTACTGCCAGTTTGAACTGCTTACACTAGTACTGTACCTGGAAATGGGAAGGAGAATCATCACCAAACACTGCCAAGATGCGCAAATGAATTTCTTTACGTTCGTTTGCTTCGTTAGGGAGACATTTGGGGGGAGGGAACGGTTCGAACTTTGTGTGATCCATGACTTCGCGCAGCACTACACTTGGTAACCTTAATCTGTGATTTACAAACTAAATCATGCACACGCATGTCTGACTTATAAAACTTATTGACGAGTCGAAAGAGCACTTTCCTTTTCACGACAGTCACGACAGTCTGAATTCCGGAATTGGAATAGCCGTGGATGCAAAACCCCAGCATGTAATATTAGATGAACTCCAAAAATGATCAGCCTTAAATAAGAAGCCTTAGATCAGAGTTATAGACGGGAACTTTATTCCACAATATTGGTGGCAGAATACAGGAATATAAATTATTTAAATTTAGAAATACAAATTGCAATAACTTTACATTGATTATCCTCCACCTAGCACATGCAAATGATATTTGATACATACATACTGTGACGTCACGGGATTATGCAAACCCGTAACGCCACCATAAGCCACGAGAAAAGACCAGAACACCGAGGAATAGGGTACGCGGCGGAGCGATGGTCCGAGAAAGCGACATCTACCCGCAGGTTTTCGCACTCCGATGTCCAAAGTTAGCGGATAATATTTTCTTGAGAGGGCGCGAAGGAGGAGAAAATTCACCCCTCCAGAAATTTTTCCCCAGGCGGAGACGCATAAATACCGCGACGCACTTCGGAAGAGCTCTCTTACAACTTCGACAGCGACGGCGACTCAACTTAATTCTTCGGCGATCGTCGTATAATTTTACTTGCTTAGTTAAAGCTGATTTAAGAAACGCGGTAATAAGTGATAGAATTCAGAAGTGAAGTGCATGTACAGTGTTAGCACTAACATTACGCGAGTAAGCAAGCGATGTGACTGCTTGAACCTGAAATAGTTTCATAATTGCAATAAATTCGCGCAGAAGGACTCTAAACGAAATCCAGTATTTAATTTTGTACGTCACGACCACGCACGCTCAAAGTGTGGTTTGTCGGTCGAATGCTAGAAATATTCAATTCAAGTACGTTAGTTATTTAAAACTGGTAGCGCGAGCAACGAGAACGCGGCAGGCGGCAGAAGGACGACTCCAGTGAAGACTCAAGCGTAGGCGAGAAGGACTTGGACCACATACGTGGATGGTAAGAGCCCGAGATCGAGAGAAAGGTTTGGAATTTGGACGTGTGGCGGCATTCTGAGATCGAGCGAAGGACGTGGTGTAACCGCGGGACATCGAACCAGTCAAGTGACGTGGCGAGGACTGCAAGCGACCGAACACCCCAAGGTTAACTGACGGCGAGCGGGAAGGAAATGTCGAGGTAAAGAACTGGCAACTTCTATGCGGCAATTTGTTGGGAAACCGTATAGCTTTAAATACCAGGCGAAACGTCCTAAAATAGGTGAAAGTTCCAAATAATTACTGGGAAATATTTCGAATGTATAAGCGGCAGTTTTTGATTTCATTCGCTGTACGCACCAGTAAATTCGTTTGAATGCCATACCTTGAACAACTTTTCTAAAGTAAATTATAATTTTTCATGTAATGTAAAAGTAATCTTATTTGAAAGTCATGTTTTCATTGTATGATGTCAGGGATAATCAGTTGCTATAATTTTGTAAAGGGTACGATTTAGTAACGTGTGTGTCACGTTTATCCTTGTGTTAGAGTTTACAGCATTGTAATAAATGCGCAGCTTAAGGCTGACCTCTGTGAAGTCTAGGATAGAATAATTGTAGAGAATCACTTGAAGAGCCGTGCACGGAGAAAACTAAGCTAAATGAGGTACACGAAATAATTGAGAAAGAGGTAGAAGCAATGAGTATTGTGAATAGTGCTTATTGAAGTATTCAGGTAGTCAAGGTGACGCCTATACATTTTTTTGTGGTTGAGTTCTTTCTGTTATTTTGTTTCTGTTTTCTTTGCAGTGACCATCTACGCAAAGTGCATACTTTATTGTATATTTGTGCCACTGTGTAATTTGTTTTACTGAATATATGCTCATTTTACCAGAATTTTACATAATTCATTGTGTCAAGGGTTCAAACTTTTCTCATACCCGAAAGATTCTGCTTCCTGAGAATGCTCGCTTCACGAGCATTCATAGTTTCACGCTTCATCGCCACCGGCTGGAAGGTAGTAGATGGGCGTGTTATACATACAATACTCATGTATACAAGGGTGTCTGAAAGCTCCCATTACAAAAAAAAACAACATATTCTATTTTAAATTTTATGAAGAATGGCAGGACCACCTTTTTCGAAAAATATTTCTTGGAGAAAATTGTGTTTAAATGTCACTTTCAGACGCAAAATTCACACCGGTTGCCGCGCCACAAAAGCGCATGCACCGCGGCTGGGCCATGCGCCGTCTCCCTGGTTTTTCGGTAAAACTTTCCTGAGAGGAAAACATCGCTTGCTGCACACTAGCGAAATCTAATACAATGAAGTGTTTTATGTGTTATATTCTATCTACTTAAAACACATTTTTGTTTTATAACCACGGTTTGCAACGGTGTAATGCTGAACACTAATGAAGCCTTACGGAAATTAACAATTCGCCTGGAGTGTTCAAATTATTTTTAGTATATCTTCAGTTTGAAATAGTCTCTGGTGTTTTAGTTAGCGACAGACGATAAATGATAGCCCCCTGCAGATTCTATCCTGACACATATTAATAGTGATTTGCAGCTAAAATGTTCCTTGTAAAATACGGAGTTTCTTCCTTACTTCTAGCTACATAGTCCGAACTGATGGATTGGCCAGTTTCACTTGCGGAGCCGCAGGCGGACCAGTGAATTGAGGAATGAGCCAAGTGATCAACAACACTAGTGTACTAGTACGATATTGACGCAAAAGGGTAAAAACAGAAAAAAACGTTATGTTGCATGCACTGGTGTACACATTTCTTTCACAAGACTGTCTCGTTCTTGCGCGCAAACTATCGCGTTCCACCGTGTTCCCGCCAGGCGCCGACGCACTATGCCACTGTGCATAGTCTGTTGCTCGACCGCGTCGTCTTGTATCGTGCTACAGGCTAACATTTGAACCTGCCACTACCGCACACTATTCAATTGAGGAAAACAACAAACAAACCAACAAGAAACAAACAAAAACGACATGTATTTAATGTAGGAGAGACCGGGTATAAGCCATGGGGTACGACGAATGTTTGTTGATAACCAGGGTGTTTAGGTTGGCTAAACTGATCATGATTAAATATTACAGTGTGGCCATACTTACAACTTCATCTGGCTTCGTTGTCTAAGGAAGCGTGAAGTGTTAACTGATTTTTCCCTTTCGAAGGATTACTGGCAACGTTATTTGTTTTAATATTATTATTAGTAATTTTAATACTGCTATTAAAGTTAAAGTTGATATTAAAGTTCCCTTAAGTTTTTACCATCTTCTGTAGGAAAGCTACGGTAATTAATTTTATAGGTCATATCTGACCACTTTGCAAATGGGGTAAGTGATGGGGCAATGGGGTAAAATGGGTCAAGTGATGATGAGGCTCCATGAGCCATATGCTGCATTGCTTCCTCACACGTTTACCATAGTTTGAACATACAACAGAAAAACTACCAATAGGATACATGAGGAAACTTATATGAAGAAGCAATTAATTTGGTTGCAGAAGATAGAAGCATAAAAAGGGCAGGTGATGAATGTGATGTCGAAAGGGAATCAATAAGATAAAATCACTTTCTGGTGCAGAAGTGAACTCAAGTCAAACTACAGCCATAGACAAGTTTTTGCTAAATCAAAGAGGAAGTGATTACTGACTGCAAAATGTTTTACGGTTTGTCATTAAAAAACGCCGCAAACTACCCTATCAAACTCCTATTGCTAATAATGTTAAATATCCATATTCATGATTAGAAAAAAAAAATTGGTTTGCAGAATTTTTCTAAAGAAATAAAGATTTGACACTAAGATCTCCAGAGGGGTGTAGTCATGCTCGTGATACGGCATTCAATCGACCAAAAATGCAGGCATTTTCCCAACAATTAACAATCGGTAAAGCGAGAAGCTAAATTAGAGAATCCTTCGAGTGTCTTCAATTTTGATGAAACAAATACATGAACAGTTCAAAACAGCAGAAAGGTAATGGACGGGGCGGGTTGCCTTTGCTTGGAGTGGACTGTGTTATTGGTTGTTGAATGTTGGTAGGCAATCCACTCAGTCCCTTTCGACGCTCGTTAGGAATTTTGTAATGATGTGGGTTATCATGGAAACACAATTCTCACATTGCACAATGATGTTTAATAACCTTTGAGTTGTCACACTTGTTCTTCACAATAAAAATACACTAAGTTACTGTTCTCAATGTGAGAATACAGGAACCTTCCATCTTGGATCACGAAGTGCGAGAACATATGCTCGCCTGGCAACTTACTTGCAACTTCGTGTAAAATACATTGATTAGTTCAGTTCATACACAATGCTGAACTACAACAAATGTGGCTTTCACTTGGCCACAACATAAGCACAGAATATTACTTTCTGTATAAGAATTTACGTGATCTTTTAACACGGAGCCCGAGACATACTTCTCGCACGGCTGCATCTCAGCGACTGACTTATTTTCGGTTGCGGGCACGCGAAGAGGGGATTTGAACTGATTGGAACTGGCCAATTAGCGACTGCTTTTCCAGCGGTTGCAGTATGGCGAAGAGGGGTGAATTTGAACAGTCCAATAGGCAGCTGCTAGAATTTAAAAATGTTCTGGAAGGCTTTAGAAGGTTCGGGTGGCCGAGGCGAATTATCACGCAGCGCGGTGGTGCCGCTCGGCTTATGGAACTTTCCATCCCGCGCTTCCGGTGTTGCCGCCTAGTGCGTAAGAAGTGCTTTATTTTATACGTCCCTTTTCTGCTTTTGCGTGTGGGCCCGAACAGGTAATTGCAGATAAAAGTTACAAAGGTGTGTGTTAAGTGGAAAGCGCTGAGAACGGAACTCTTGTAACAACATGCTGTATTGTCCACGCTGATGGCAAGGGCAAAGGGCAAATTATTATTTGCCCTCTATCTTAATTTTTCCTGGAGTGCATTTCCGTGAGCACGTGCAGTTTGTGCAAGTCAAATTATTTTAAAAAATGATAGTGGCTCCTCAATGATGAAAAAGGGCTGGAATGGTTATGACCCATTGTATCCCAGACATTGACTCATGGTGCACCAGGCATGGGGAGCACAATGGGTCATCCATTCAAAATAGTTTTTTCTCTACCAATAATTATTTCGTGATCATAACCAAAAACAATTAAAATATACATGTCTTTAATTGTACAAATAAAATTAAATTATTCATCTTCAATGAAAGTGATTCCTGAATGTTCCAATTTTTGTGGCTCATGATGTCAAAGTCTCCCCTACGTATCTGCTACCTGCGACACATGAAAAACGTCCAGAAAATGTTTCCCTAACCGCCTCCAACTTCGTCATGAAATGGCTTCACGAATTTTCCTAAAGCTTCGGGAGAGTCAGTCCACAGAATTACCTGCAAACAAGAATAATTCGACACGTGGTTGTAAGGGAGTTCATTGAATACCAATTGTTCCCTCAAAAGGTTTTATTTGGGAACGACGTAACCTTTATGAGAGGGCTACTACAATCAATTATTACATTTCAACAGAAGAAAATGTACATGCTAATTCGACAATAATTTACGGGTTATTTAATGCAGGCTAGAACCTTTACGTTAGCCTAGAGCTGCCTTAAATGGAACTCCCGGAAGAACCAGTTCGAATTGTGCGCCAAGAAATAACAAATTCGAAATTCTAGCTAGAAAATGGAAATAAAATGATTTTATTTCCGAAGAAACGACGCACCCCCAGGTCCGTTGCAGACGTCGGTAATGGGACAGCCGGTGGGAGTTGCGAGTCCAATAGTCACATTCAAACTCAAGTTACTCGAAGAAAAGCTTTTATTTCATAAAAAATAATCTGACAGTCTTAATGAAATTTAATACCAAATTTGGGATTTTTTTGTAACGGAAGCTTACGGACATTCTGTATACATATGAGAAAGTATTTGGCATACATTTGCACCACTGAATAGAATGCACACAAATACAAAGAAATCTTCACATTTGCAGGAGAAAAGTCTCAGCGTTTTGAAATTTGAAAGAGAATTTATTTATAATACAGACGAATCAAAGGAACTAAACTACTGTTTCAACGATACATGAAGAATAGAAATTAAATTTCGCAAGTTAAAAAAAAGCTCATTAGCAACAATTTCCACCGATTTGTCGTGTCACAAATTTTTAATACAATTTAATCAGCAGAAAGCAAGACGCTGCAAAAGTATTTGAATTTTATACTTGACTGCCAAGATCGAATGAGTTGTCTGGAAACAAATGAGGGTTGGCATCAGATTCTATAAACAATTGCGAAACTCGAAAACGAAAGGCGATAGCTCCAGTTGGATTGTGGAATTTTGCATCTTGTGTAAAGGGAATTGAGAAGAGAGAATAAAAAGGAATTGCAAAATTTGTAAAAAATAAACAATTTGCAATTTTTGCAATTCTAAAGTAGGAGGTTTCGCTGATGTCCCAGAACCAAAAACTGCGAATTAACAATTTTGCAACAATTAACAATTTTATAAACAATTCCTAAATATGCGCTATTCCTGCCGGGCCAAATTGTCCCCGAGTTGAATATCGCAAAATAGCAGTATTGACAAGAAATTCAAATTGAGTGCTTAATATCTAGTCTAATTGTTACTTTAATGATAAATATACAGTTGGTCTTTGCATTTTACTGTCTTTTATTAAAATTGTTCCATAGATGTGCTCTTACACTGTCGCACAGTCCTAAGCACTGACCACAGTTCGCTGCACTGATCACAGTTCGATGTACTGACCACGGTTCACGTCACTGAGCACAATCACTGCACTGCTATTCACCGCGATGCACACACTTCACAGTTCAGCTTCCACTGCGGACTTAAGACTGACTCGCGGTCGCCGGCCGCCGCGTATTTATACTCGGCGAGTGCATTCGAGAACTTTTCGGAACCCGGGAACGTTCTGGAATAATCCGCCGGCAGATGACGCGACACGCGCTCACAGGCAGCTCGTGGTGGCGCCGGTAGATGACGCAATCCTCGCGTACAGGTAGTTCGTGGTGGTGCCGGCCGGTGACGCGTGAATAAAAGACAATAAAATTCAAAGACCAACAGAAAAATTTATTATTAAAGTAAAAATTAAACTAGATATTAAGCACTCAATTTGAATTTCTTGTCAAAACTGCTATTTTGCGATATTCAACTCAGGGACGATTTGGTGACTGCTCGGCAGGAATAGCGCACATTTAGGATTTTTTATAAAATTGTAAATTGTTGCAAAATTGTAAATTGGCAGTTTTTGGTTCTGGGACATCAGTGAACCTCTCCCACTTAAGAATTGCAAAAATTGGAAATTGTTTATATTTTACAAATTTTGCAATTCTTTTTTATTCTCTCTTCTCGATTCCCTTTACACAAGATGCAAAATTCCGCAATCCAACTGGAGCTATCGCCTTTCGTTTTCGAGATACGCAATTGTTTATAGAATCTAATGCCAACCCTCATTTGTTTCCAGACAACTCATTCGATCTTGGCAGTCAAGTATAAAATTCAAATACTTTTGCAGCGTCTTGCTTTCTGCTGATTAAATTGTATTAAAAATTTGTGACACGACAAATCGGTGGAAATTGTTGCTATGAGCTTTTTTTTTAACTTGCGAAATTTAATTTCTATTCTTCATGTATCGTTGAAACAGTAGTTTAGTTCCTTTGATTCGTCTGTATTATAAATAAATTCTCTTGCAAATTTCAAAACGCTGAGACTTTTCTCCTGCAAATGTGAAGATTTCTTTGTGTTTGTGTGCATTCTATTCAGTGGTGCAAAGTGTATGCCAATATTTGTATCGTCTAGCGAGGAAATTGAGGAAGTCTAGAAATATCGTCTAGCGAGGAAATTCAACAAATTATTTTGCAAAATGCTTTTAGACAGAGCGGTGGCACGATTTTCATACTTGTTCCACGAGGCAAGTTTTAGGCAGCAGATATATTCTGTGTCATTTTTAATTTTCGTGAAATTGAATCACATGTGAATTTTCAAATAGAACTATACATTTTTACCTGAAATGAATGGATCAATAGAGGAATTCAATGATGTCACATTTGTTAATAATTTAAAGAGTAATAATGTACATTTGACACCGGGCTCGAGCAATCCTCAACTCTAAGGCAAGCAACGCTTATCATTGGCTCTTCTAGTAAGTCAAGTGACCTATCCTCGGAAGTTTTCCCCTTTCTCCTCGCCTTAACAGGCATAAGAGGCTGCGTCTGTAGAATTTGGCACCAATCCAATAACACTTCCCTACCCTAGAGAATGCTTCGTTACGCCCTTTTTTGGGAACAAGATCTTGACGTGTGTTAAATTGTAAAAAAGAAATTAAATTCAGTGTAATAAGCAAATAATAGTTTTGTATAAATTGTAATGCTACACACATTTAAATATAGAAATAAGCCATGCAACTAAACAGTATACACATGTTTTAGGAAGACGAAAATTCTTTCTTATTATAATACTCATTTGTATACTTTTCACTGATAGAATATTGAGAAGTACACCATCAATCTGATGATTTGTTCTGGTAATAATAGATCTATGCATAATTGACGTGTAATGACAAATTTCTAATGTATGGTATGGGAAATTAAGTACAAGTTCGATTAATTTTAATGAGAGAGCAATTTTGAGATGAAAACGTTTCTTTTTAATGCATATATTCCAAATTCACATACTTCCTTACATTAATCAACGTTGTTTCGATTTACATTGAATGGAAGGACATAACATTCCTCACGCGCATGTTTTGAAATGACCTCAGAGAGGTCACTTGCTCGAGTCGCCTTGTTATTGAATCAACTCTTGAAATGTTCTGTTCTTACAGTAGTTCCCGAAACACGTAAATTCCAACAGGCCATCTCAAACTTATAGTAGTCGCACCCTACTTTCAAACATTAGTAGAAACCGCGAACTGTGAGACCGCACGCAAAGTTTTAAACAAACTTCATTCTCGTGCATGAGCATGTGTTAATCTGTCCAACTTTTTTTGTGTCGGAGGGGCTGTGATTCTTAGGGGGATAATAGAGTAGTGGGCATGGTAACAACTCTCTGAACCTAAGCAAGTTTGTTTCCTAGCGTTGACAAAACTTTTGGGGATTGGAAACCCTTCTGCGGGCTTCATGAAGTATTATAATATCGCGATTACCAAATACGGGCGTCGTGTTATCACTTAGTTTTAATTCAATTTGTTTCATTTCGTTTGCGTTTTTATCAGTTTTCTGTTTCTTATATAATTTTGTTAATGTATTTTAAGAATGGCGTTTAACTGATGTCAATGTTATTCTTGATTTGAGCTAGATTGCTGTTTCCAAGTACTCGCGGTTCAAGTTACGTCTTACTGCGATCGGGGAGCTGAAGAATACCTGCATTAAGAGTGGACTGACAATATGCCAAGCTTCAGAAAAAAATTCCAGAATCTCGAAGGGAATATTGATGATTAAAATAAAAGATAGTAAAATGTCGCGATCGTAATGGTTGGGAGTGCCTATCAAATAATATCCTAGAAGAATCTATAGCTAGGGCGGCCGTGTTACCTGCATGAGCATTCGTGTTCCTATTTATGCCTAGCGGGCGCTGCCACTCATAATCGTCGCTGCAGTGGGCAACGAAGGAAATTTGAGCGCGGAAATATTCCTGGGAGATAGGTAACCGAATTACAAAAGGGAAGAATGTTTTCATGAGGTTTCTATAAAATAAAACATAATAACTATTGTAAAAGCACTAATTAATTGGAAAATAGAAAAATTCGTAATGAAAAGTTTCTGTGAATAGAATTATATAGAGTCCCACCAACTATGGGCCACCTCATAACTTTTAAACGGTTCCCGATATCTAAATACAGTTTTTCCTTAACAATGCGGAATCATGGGGGAAGTAATGTGCAGTAGAGATATAATTCGCAATATTTTTAGTTTTCGAGAAATTTAATTATCTTTGATTTTTTAAATGGATCCACATATGCTTTTTATTATACGGAATATCTGCGTCAATGTACGCGTTCTGGACGAGTATCTGTGGTGTGTTGGGGATGCATTTCTGCACGTGGCATTGGAATTCTCCACAGGATAGAAGGTCACCTCCACGGCATCCAATATCTGCATATATTATGGTTCCGTCGATGTGACAAACGTATCCGGATGGAGAAGTGAATTTTCAACATAACTCGTCGGTTCACAAAAGTAAATTGGTTCAGGAATGGCTTGCACAGCAGGAGGACGTATCGGTTCTGGGCTGGCCTTCTCGTGGAGCTGACTTGAACCCAATTGAAAATATGTCTCAAATATTCTGCTACGTGGGTGGCTTCAGTTTGCGTTGATTACAAGCCGTGATAGAGAACGATGATTTTGGTCCTCTTATTGAAGAGAGAAAACGACCCTTTGTAGGGCTACATAAATAATGAAGAATTAAGAATCCACAGCAACGTGGATGTAAACAATATAGTGTTAAAAGACCTGCACGTTGCTAATTTTAATTGAGTAAAAAATCTATGGAAAACGGGAAATCGAACCTACGAGCTAACGACACAACCAGCGACACCACTAAGACAGTGAGCTACTACGCCCCTGACACAAATTGGCCTAACATTGACATGTTCCGGACCCCACGCTTCCTATATTGTAAATATAGGATACGGTACTCCAATGGGAGAGTAAAGTTATAAATTATATATAATATTTCTGAGTTAGTATATGTTTCAACTCTATATTTCAGAGCGGTATTTAAAATAACTGAAATCATATAGATACCAGGTGCCTCACAAACTATGGACAACCCTCATAACTTTAAACTGTGTACGATATCGAAATGCAGTTTTTGCCCAACACTGAAGCAAAGGACAAGAAAAGTTTCAGAAATATTGTTAGTAACATGTTTATTTTTGGCTAAATCCAATCACCCTTCATTTTTTAAAAAGAAGTTTATAGCTTTTTACCTGAAATGAATAGAGCATGGAAGAGAGTAATAAAATTATTTTTCATTTTTTAATATTTTGAAAGAAATATTGACAAAGTGGGTGTAAAAAAGTCCTTGTAAGAGTACATTCGGCGTAAAAAGTCCTTGTAAACTCAAGACCGAACTTCAAGATCAAAGGCCCCTAGTCCATCAACAGATTAGAGCCCCTCCTATGTAGTAATAATCCAATAACAAAAATAGCCAAATATTTATATTTGACCAAATAATAATACTAAAATAACTAGGACAGTTTGGTTAACTGGACCAGATATACTTTTTTATTTTTTTGTATTTGTTTATCTTAGTTTAGCCAAACTTATTACATAATAATATAAAGTTAATATAAGAAACAGTAATACAAATTATTAATGTTCAAGTTTTACAAATTTCGTGGGATGCAGAAACGTAGTTAACGAAAAAATGATCCACTTAACTGCAGTGTGGGGTTAACTGAGCGTCTTATTTGGGGTGAAGTCAATTATTAAGAGTATGTTGAACGCAGTTCTACGAGTATATATAGGGGACATATTTTAATGAATAATCATTTTTACTTTCTCGTATACGTACATATATACGAAGTAATATACGTAGTATAGAGAAAGTTATCTAATGCACGAAAAAACGGCGGATTTTCGGCAGAAAAAATTCATAGCCGCGCCCTGATAACGAAAAAGTGGATAAATACAGTTGCTAAATTAGGGAAAAAAGTCCTCTAATACGTGGTGTAGTCAGAATCCCTGTTTAGTTGGTCCTTGATGCCGAAAACCAAATTGAAAGCGAAACGCCCGCCGTCTATCCATCTGTAAACACTACTAAACCATGCGTAGGATTTTTTTCAAATTGAAGGAACACCTATCACTATCTATCTGTAGTTGAAGCTTTGAAATTTTGAAAACCATTCTTTAAAACTTGGGGGTACTTTAGATCAACCCCCACGAACATTCTCGAAATTTTCTCAAAATGTTTCCTCGAAATTTTTTCTTTAAATTTATTGTAAGAAGAGAGCAAAATACACTTATAAAAGTGGCATAGGTTCTATTTTCGCGGTTAACTGGATTTTCGAAAACTGTACAGTAATGCTTAATCGCCATTTTCTTAAAAATTTCTTTCTTTCAAATTTTTCAAAGAAAATTTATATTTAGGACAAGGTTTTCCTCTTCTTTAATATTCTGGAATGTTAATATTCTATAAAGGTTCTACTAATTGGAAACCGAAAAAAAAGAGAAAAATGTCAAAAAATGTGTTTTGGGTGACGATAGATGACAGCTAGCGAGAGAATGGAGCAAGACCTTAAAGACAGTCAACACAAAGGAAATTAGAAAAATTTGCTACGACAAAGTCTGTGCCATTCGGTAACACCTCTAGTTACCTTTTTTGTCCTTTTTAAAACATTTTTTTACACATTTCATCTATTTTTATATAATTTTAATAGTATTTAAAATAATTTTACGAGATGCACCAACTGTTCTTCACACAATTTTTGAGTACCCTATTCGATTTCTTCGTTCACAAATTTTAATGTCAATCGTTGTATGAAATCTAAGATTCCTGTGACGCCTATCAAGACCATTGTCGGTGCGGAGGATTTCACGAAATCTAAAGACAAAGATTTCCTGGTCCAGTTCAAACCAAAAATTTGCAAGTGATGTTCACTTGAACGAAAGGCAGCAGCCATGATTACATCAGTTATTTCAACAGCTTGAGTAGTTCATCTGACCTCTTTTTGATCAATTTTTTATGTTCTATTATCTTTGCTTTTTTAAAAATGTTAAAAGCATTTTTAGAGTATTTTAATGATCATTCTTGGTAATGATTTAGGTTATTACAACTACCGATCTGCGCAGCAGGACGCTAAAACCCCTCAATACAGGCTGAATTCGATTACCAATTAAGAAAGTAGTATTGAATATTCATCACCGTCGCATCCCGAACTGTATCACAGACGCTGCAGTAGCAATAATGGTTGTCACTGAACCATATCAGCCGGTGCTCTTGGGTGTAAGTTGCTTTTTTGTTGATCTTGCTCTCCCTATAGTTCTCCTGAATTCTTAATTAAAAATATTAAGATTTTTATACAGAAAGGTTTTTGAGTACTTAATTGAAGCACTGTCCACCTAATCTCAAAAGATTTGGCCCAGCTAACGGCATTGACATGAACTCCTAATAACTTTTAATATGTTATTTTAAATTAACTTTCAGCATTATAGGCTGCGAAAACTACATATTTTATCAATGGTAAAAAGTTCCTGATTTCATGAATATATAGTTAATATTTTATTATATTGATTGATGTGTAAGTTTTAATTAAATTATCGAGAAAATTGCACTCACGTCACATTTAAAAGCGAAATATCTCCATAATCGGCTACCACATCCACCGGCATAACAGCTTAAATGCGCCAAGGAACCACCCTTACAATATCATTTTAAATAATATTTCACTTCAAGAACATTTTAACTTTCTCAACATTTGTTTTCTGCATTATTTTCTTTAGACATGTTTTTTCTCTATAGTCACTAAATACCATAGATGTGACTTAAAAAAATTAAAAAAGAACATTTTAGGTGGGCAGACTCACTGAATCCTACACTACCATGCTCACTTTACAGGATGAGTTTTTTAAATTTCCCTTTCTTAACTAGTTTATTTTTCTCTAATACATATGAATATTCTTTCTCATATTCCCACGTGCAAATGACATTAGATTCAAATTTCCTCCACATATATTGGTGCCAGATCTTTAAACGCCTGGCGCATGCAATATTATTAATATATATAATTGTTTTATAATTTCTACTTATTTATAATTATTATTCCAATGGTAATCTAAATATTATAAATAATGAAAGTAATAAATATTGGGTCGGTTTCTTGGTAGAAGAGACGAAGTCACCAATTACACGAAAATTGACCAATTGATTAACAAAAAATTAAACTAGGGTTAAAACGATAATAATATAGAAAATGTAGCATTACAATAAATAATAAGAACATTGAAAATAGTACGCTGGTTTTTAGAAGCTGTAAATGCCTTTTATATAAAAAAAACAATTTTTGGACTTGATCACTTTACGATATTTAAAAAGCTATTTAAACAGTAAAAAAGATAAAAATTGCCATTACATATTTTTATGGGCTTGCTATTATTGGGGATCCTATTGCATTTTATTTCAATCATCTATGTCCCTGTCTGAAGTTGGGACTCATGGCAGCTGCCTAGGCCAAAGGACAGCCTTGCGTACACCTAGAAAATTCTAGCAGAAACTTCTACTACATAATACGAACGATGTGTTAGAAAGAATAAAGATATCAAGTTTAGAAATTAAGAATACTTTTTTATTCCTTTATATTACAAAAGTTCAAAATGTTACCAACTCTTTAAAATTTTTCCTAATACGAAATAAAATAGCCTTTTTTGTAAGCTTAAAAAGTCTTCGTGCATGCCTGTTGAACAAAACATATTACGTTATTTAATACTGGGTATGAATTCCATTTGCTTTGATTATTGTCTCTAGTCTTTGCCACATAGATTTCAGCAACGTTGCCGAAGTCGCAGGGTCAATTCAACTTCGTTCTCTCAGACATGCATGTTTAATATTTTTTTATTAGACAAACTGTATTGTCTATTTTTTATCCCAGAACTGACCACATAGGACCTACAGGGTCATATGTGAATTCAGTGAATGTCAGGAAATTTAAGAAGTGAATGAATTTGCTTTCTTAGTGTTTTAGGGTAGCTATGATTTAGTGGAGCATCTAGAGTGACCAGATTAGTAACCAGGGAGGGCACCAAATATACAATATTTACCGCTTAAATGTTCATTACTGGATATTTGATTGATGCACAAGTCTGGTCAAAGGGATCCCCATTCTTTTGTTAATGTTCGGTCTTCATATTTCAAGTTTCTGTTGGGTAAGTATATTAATTTATTAATGTTAAAAATGGATTCATATTGTTTTGTGAAATTTTTTATTTAAAACACGTTTAGGAATTCTCGTCCAAATACGACCAATTTCGAACAGAAGCATTAAAAACACATTTCTTATACACCGTGCTAACATACGTTCCTAACGTGTTTGAAAATGTCAAAATTCATGCAGACACATGATTTGTGGCCGACGAGTGCAATAAGCTCACATAATTCCCTCTCACTTTCTTCCTTACAATGAAGAATCCATTCTCGTGTTAAAGGGCCAAGCAGCGGCCACAGGCCTCCTGTGATCAATGCCCTGTTGCCAAATCCTGAGCTGTTGCCACTTGCTCGGTTATCGCTTCCGAGCACAGAAACAAAACGCACACTGCCGGCGTGGATAGCCGTTACAGCTCTCTGTCGGAAAATAAGAGTTCCAGTGCAGCTGGTAATAACTAGATTCTCAAAAATATTTGATTGAAAATAAAACACACCTACCATTGACACAGTTATTCACTTTCTGTTCATTTGACTACCAATACAAACAATAGAAAAGCCTTTGTCATTTTCTTGTATTACTGATAACGGGTACGTAATATATTACAACTTTTACACTACTATCACTTCATTCTTCTAATAAATCTCAAGGAAACGACGGCTGAGAGCGAAGAAAATATATAATTATTCAAAAGTAAAACGATATATAAAATTCCACGTCTACAATTGATTTTAAAGTCATTTGCCAGATACATACAATAATGTACAAAAGAAAAAATAAGTAGTGCACGCTAGAATTTGAACCTCAGATCTTCAACACAATAAGGAGCCTCCCAATCAGGTACGCTACGATACTGACCTTGGGTAAGTCACTTATGTCGTGTTTTGAATATTATGATGTTCTTGATGCCAGAAAATTCTTTCGAAAAATATCAAAAGCTACTGTTTTTCCAGAAAATTTCTAAATTAAATGAATTTCAAAATTTAATATATATAAAAAAGATTGTACTTGGAAATAAATCTCCAGGATGTATATTGGTGGTGTTCGAAAACATGTATTGTGACGTCATGGGATTAGACAACCCCATAACGCAACCATCAGCTACGAAAAGAGGCCCACGAACAGAGAGGAGTACGGTACGCGGCAGAGCGATGGCTTGTAAACACGCCATCTGCCCACAGCTTTCCGAACTCTGCTTCCTGAGAATTTTAAGCTCGCTTCACGAGCATTCATACTATCACGCCCTCACCACGTGTGGAAGGTAGTAGGTGGGTGTGTTAGAATATATTGTCACCATATAACTCAAACGTTTGCGAAAAACACTCATATTTCAAGAAACGTGCACACGAGATGATTTGAAGGTCTAATATTGAAGAGCAGATTGCATTAAAAAGAAACAGGTATAATTATCTTTCGTCTAACGCAGTGTATTCTTCAGACAACATTCACAGAAGTAAAGAATAGTACATAGAAAACTGCCAGAATAGGAAGCATTCGTTTCGGTACATTTTTCAATTTTAGAGGAATATCATTACATCACACATATCTTTTCTCTACAGAAATAATCCAAAGCACGTTTACTCATTCATATACGAAGTAGAGAACCCCAGTGTTATAGACAAACTTGAAAGCCACTTAGACATATTTTAAGATACGTAAGAAACGAAAGAAGGGCAGTTTAAATATGTATGTGATCCAGTTTTTAGAGAATTTAGTTAGATCGCTTTTAGAAAATTGTTATTAAATTGTTTTTGAAACTATTTCATTTTTCTCAAAACATTTATGTAATTTTTTTAATTATACAATTTGTCCCATTTGTTATGTAGGATTTAGGCAGAAAGCTTTAAGTTATATTTACTATGCGCACGAATGATATAAAACAATTGAATATTTGTAATATTGAAAAATTACAACTTTGTAATGGAAATAAGCCTTTCTATGTTTTTAAGTACACGTTGCAAAAGTTGCGATAGCTCAGTGGCATTGTTACAGTTTTCCCTGTAACGATGACGTCACTGACCGGGAGGCCCTAGAGTTCGAGTACGGACGTTGGCGGATGTTCGACTGTAGTTACATATGTAGGTCGAAAAACTTTGGAACCGTTTTGGAGAAAAGTTTGAAAATGCTCCCGAGGGGCATAAACAACATTAACCCCAAAATTTAAAGAATTATTTTCAAATTATTTTAAATCGCAGGGCCTCAATTCGGGTCAGATCGTTACTGGAAAATTCATTTTGACAAAACGTCCACGAATAGTTTACCCACTTGTATTCACAGAGAAACAGACAGACCAGCGGACACATGGACGGACAGACGGACGTTTTGATATAATAACAACACTCTTTTGGTAACTTAAGACCCCAAAACGTGTATTTCCATTAAAATCTTGACATTGATTTACTGCAACATTACATACATACCTCTCTAAATATTACTTTTGTTACTCTGAACACCACTGAGTAGGTTACACGCAAAAAAGAACACAGAATACAGAGCCCGAATTCCAGCGCGTCAGAATGCAGTTGTAATGTTATTACATAAACAGGGATTTCACCAAGTATGGACCACCCCATAACTTCTAAACGATTCAAGATATCGAAATGCAGTTTTTGCTGAACAATGCGGAATCATGGGGCAAGTAACAAGCCGTAGAGAACTTGTCTATAATATTTTTAATTTTCGAGGAATTTAATCATATTCGATTTTTTAAATGGAACCATGTGTTTTTAAGGCCATGAAAAGAGAATTAAAATGATGTATCATTTGCTAATATTTTGAAAGTAACGACTATAAAATAAGCTTTCTGACATGTGATTTTGAATTAAACGGGCAATCGTGTAGCAGCCCTTGCAAGTCTCGCTTTCGGGGAAGGTGGCCATCACGGCGTCTAGACTGTTGCGTCTTGACTGAGAGGGGTGGCAGTGGGGGATAAGAGGCATAACTACAGCAATTCTTGGTGTTGACACAAACATCACACTAAAAAATACCAACTTTAACGATCAGAATGGAAGATTTTTTCCATTTATTTATTGGATTTAACTTGCCTTCTACTAAAATTTCAAAACGTCGATCGTTCCAAAGAACCATATAAAAAAATTGGTAGCGTAAGGAAGATAATAATAAATATCATTTTCAAATTGAACAAGAAGCCAACCACCGTCCTTTCGTTGGTTAATGTTATTTTTAATTAAAATGATCACTCGTCCACTGCAACCATACGACTGCTGTTCATAAATGGGAGAAAAACGGCGCACTTCTGTCTTCTGCATTTTCAAGTTTGTGGGAGCACTTGGCGCTATGAAACGAGAAACTCTCTAATCAGTAACAGCAGTCGCGTATATGCATTTTTGTTAAAGTTTGGTAAATTTACACTGATAGGACTGTCAAGAGTATTTTATTTTTTTATTGCTTTGTTCTTCTGGTAGTACGTATTTAAGTAGGAAGTTTAGTTACCGTGAATAATAAGAGAAAAATGTCTACCCATCTATTAGTTGATGAATTAATCAAGGTATTACAATGAAAATCTTCAAGCATTCTTTCGCTTCCTATGTTTTAAAATGATGGCTTACTTTTGCAGTGAGTTCGATTTTTGTAAGTTTAAAAATTATCTTTATAATAATAATAATTATTATTATTGTTTTCGCTACAATATTTTTTATTTCGTTCTTTTAAATTATTGTTGATTTGGAATTTCAGAAGAAGAAAAGAAGAACTCAGATGAACAAATGGGAAAAATCTCTCTTTCTAATCGTTAAAATTGATGTTTGTTCATATGTTTTTAATGTCAATATGATGAACTTCTGCAGTTACGCCTTTATCCTGCACGGCCATTTCTCTCACACTCCTCTCTCCATAAAACAGTATCAACGTCGCGAAGGCCACCTTCCCAAAACGGCGACTAGTTGCAAAGGTTTACTTGGAAATCTCATGCCAAAAAATATAATTTTATACTCAAATTACTCTTAAAATACTAACATTTAATACATCATTTTATTTCAATATTCATGATCTATCCATTGCTGATAAAAAATGTATAGTTCCATTTAAAAAATCAAAGATGATTAAATTTCTCGAAAACTAAAACTATAATAGACAATTTCTCTATGGCATATTACTTGCCCCATGATTCTGCATTGTTAAGCGAAAACTGCAACGCGATACCCTAAACCGTTTTGAAGTTATGGAGGTGGTCTATATTTGGTGGGACACCCGTTATAATATAAACATTGGAAACCCTATGTAATATGATCAATTATTAATGAAAGTGATTGTAGTATACTGAGCGAATGAATAGGGATGACGAAATACGTCTCGAAGTGGAAACTGTTTGTGGTAAACTGGAAATGTTTACTTTTCATAGCGTCAAATTCGAGTAGCTATATTTTCTTCATTAAACCCCAAAATATCCAAGCAGTTATTTCAAATTAAATAAAACTACAATTTTATTGACAATAATATTAACCTGATATGAATTTCTACAAACAATTATAAGGAGATGTGAACTTCATTCTAAATGTTCATCCTAAATCGTTATTTTTAGTTTTAACAATTGTTAATGTTTGCTACTCAGAGACACGGAGCACGCTCGAAAGAACACAATAAGTAAACGAAATTGAGGATATTATGTTATTATGTCGTAGTAGCTTCTTGTTGAAATGACGACTGATTCTTTCATATGCTCAGAGATTTTCTGTGTTATTACACCATATTGTAGTGTCAAAAAGCATTTTCGCGTTAGTGTCGAATGGAAAAGAGTGCTCCTAGGAATTGTTCTGAACTTGGAATAACTGCATTTTAAAAACATGTATATTTGCTAATTTTGCACCTTCATTGAAATTTACTAACTGATACGTAAGTTAACATTCCTTCAATACAAATGTCCATAAATAAACATATGTCAATACTCTATTATAACAGTATTATTACTTATTCTAGTGATGCTATCTGCTTCTAAAGGCAGCAGACTTACTGGTTAGAATGAAATTGTGAATGTTATAACAATGTATTTCGTATTTGGAACGTGTGAATACTGAGGAGCCGGAAGCTTTAATGCTATTTATACGTGAATAAAATTAATCAAAATTATTGTTTTCTTGTATATTAATTTGAAAAATTCCAATTTTATATTAAAAATTGGATAAATTTTGAATATAAATTATTTGATTTGAACGGTAAATAGGTCTCCATCGGAAAGCGAGTGTTACGAGTGTTACAAGCTCAGCCCATTTCGTCTTGAAACGTGTAGAGGAAGGACGGAATTTTCACCGGGAAGTATTTCTGGCAGCCAATTGATTACCCTTTCTTGCTCCAGGTTGAAGATTGTTCGGTAGCCAACTCGAGTAGTATTTTAAAATTTATGCTGTAATTGTTAAACAAATGGAACTTAAAGTATTTAGAATAAAATGAAAAATTAGAGACTGAAAACCAGGAATATCTAACCAGCAACAATTTTCATGGCAATATATGCAAGCGTTGTGTCCGCTTGTCCCCTCCACCCCCGTTAGGAACTTCAAATGTATTTGCCGGAGAAACTAAGTGAGCCGTTGCAAAACGGTGTGTATAAAAGCCTTGCGTGGGAACTGACAAAATAGTTGTCATGACATGCTAATTTCTTATAAACAATTACGTATCTCGAAAACGAAAGACGATAGCGCCAATCGGATTGCGGAATTTTGCATCTCGTTTAAAGGCAATTTTAAAAAAGCAATACATTTTGTTTGAAAAATATTAAAATTTATGAACAATTTCCAAATTTTGCAATTCTAAAGTGGGATGGGTTCTCTGATGTTTCAGAACCGAAAACTGCGAATTAACAATTTTGCAACAATTAACAATTTTATAAAAAAATCCGAAATGTGCGCTGTTCCTGCCGGGCAGTGTCACCAAATTGTCCCCGAGTTGAATATCGCAAAGTAGCAGTTTTGACGAGAAATTCAAATTGAGTGCTTAATATCTAGTCTAATTGTTACTTTAATGATAAATATACAGTTGGTCTTTGAATTTTACTGTCTTTTATTAAAATGGTTCCATAGATGTGCTCTATCAATTCGAGAAAGACAGTATTTTGCAATTTTTGTAATTTTAATAAACATATGAAGAATTGAAAATATGCAATTATAATCGTTTTTCTAATCGAAAAAATCTGTAGTACTCTGGACATTTGATAAAGTTCATAAATTGTGTATGGACAATAATATTGGAATTAAAATGTGTATAAGAAATTAATTGGTCTAACATCGGTGTTATTTTATCTGATATCAATGTGATTTCTTCGAAAGAATTGTGTTAACAGTGGTTAAGTGCAATTTATTCATAAATATTTCAATGAATTTACTTTCATGTTCATACAACTGTTTCTTCCATGTATTTTTCATTTGAAAGTACTTCCACAGCTGAACTAGAGGCGCCCGCCATTTTCTACGATGTAATTTTGTTGGGCACTCCCCGCTGCGTCGAGATTGGCTACGATGGTTTGTGAGACTTCGCTTGCAACGTTTCGTCATGACAAGGGCTGCCCAAGCTGTGCAAAAGCTGAACTTAGCCGCAGACAGCCCCGATCAATTTTTGTTTCCATTACTGTACAACTAACACAGTGGAGCTCGAGACTGCGCTTCTTCTCACTCACTAGTCTTAGAAACTCTTCAGCGATTCCTCCCGTACTTTACGGTGGTAAAGTACTTCACCTACCTCGCCCCCCCCCCCGTGTTAGCGAATGTCAACTTTATTCGGCGTAAGTCCGAAGTATGCTTCGAAGCTGTGCTTATTTCGGACTTAAGTACAGCTTCGAAGCATACTTCTGGCTTAACAGGGCACTTAAATGTAAAATATGTCACAATATTCTAAAGGATTTTTATTCTAATGTAAGTACGAATGTTTATTTTGAAACAAAATCGTTGTTCAAACATTTTCTTTATTACTTAGGCGTTTTGACCTTTTACCCGACTACAATAATAATAATAATAATAATAATATAATAATAATAATAAAATAAAAGCCATTGATCCCAATGTTGGGAAAGGCCTCAGAAATAAATAGTGGAGTGGCTCAAAATTGTAACCACTTTCAGGTGAGCTAGTCCTGGAGTACCCTACAATACCCTTTTCTTAATATGAACAACAGCTGAATAAGAATGAAAATTATTAATTTTTGTTTAAAAATGTATTAATATCTCAAAAGTTTATATAATTTAATAATTGACTATGATATACCAAGGCATTTGTTGCGCACAATTCGCAAATTTCCCGTCCATTTGAGAGAACTTGCGTCCATGGAACACGGGGCATGTGCCAAGCCTCGAGTCCCTCGTGAGCCCTTCCTTAAGGGCCCTGCCTACTCTCTCTCCACGTCCCTTCCCACAGGCGTTCCTTTCAGTTCGTCTGGACTAAACCATTCCCGTTTTTTTCGAACACGGTGGTTGTCTCAATTATAAGGCTTATTTAAATATTTAATTAATTTATATAATTTTCAATAAGTTAATAGATTTAAATTTATTACAAATCTTGCAACTGCTATTTACATGAAGCGGACACATTTTAACATTTTTTTTCGAAACTGCTTCAAATTTTTCTGTACTCTCTATGCTTGAATTCAGAATAGTGCGCTCGTAAATACGGCAAAAGTCGGTTTTCATTAATATGTCTAAATTTTCCAAAGGGCAACACTTCAACATTGGTTTTAATCTTGTGCATTGAAGCTAACGATTTTTCTTCATGCAACTTATTTGTCAAATTTTGAATCAAAGCACGCCAGTTTTCAAAACATGTAAACAAAATCTTATTTTTCTTTAAAACATTTTGTACGGATAAAGAACCATATTTGAATGATATGCCAGTAGTGTTATTTTCACAAAAAACTTCGTAGTTACAAAATTGAACATTACCGTTTTTCTGGGAGGAAAACGAAATGTTGCAAGGAATGAATTTTTTTACCAGAGCCAATGAAAAATGAAAGTAAAAATAATAATTTTTCATATTTGTCACATGATTTCTCATACATTGCGAAATCAATATACTAAATTTGTGTTCGAAATAATAATAATAATAATAATAATAATAATAATAATAATAATAATAATATTTTACATTTAAATACTGTTTTATACTTTGAAGCCGGAATTAGATTATTTTTAATTAAATTCAATCAAGACGACTTAAAACCTATTTAGTGTTCAATGGTGAATGTATTTTTTTAAAAAGTGAACAAGTCGATTACTTGTTATTAGCATTACAAAATAAAAGCTATTTGCTATGAATACGTTCAATGTTTCAATTACTGAGCAAGTTTTCGCAAGGGTATGGAAACAGCATAATAACTGAATGTAAAAATTATTTTTTTCTATACTGAAATTTATATAAAAATACGTTCGAAAGTGCAGTCTAATCAATAATACGATGTATCATAGAAAAATGTGACAAGCTTCAACAAATATTTTAAAAACATTCTAAATGTGAATTGAAGATTCCCTAGTCACTATTACACATATTTAGTCCTACATGTATAAAGGGATATTTAATTAATTTTTTCTTCAAAATTCTAAATTCGAAGAAATTGATATATGAAAAAATTAGATTCAACCAGATTCTATCAAGCAATTAGTGAAATATTATTAAAATCAATATACGTACATCATTAAAAACGACAACTATTGAAACGTACTCCTGAATACTAGTTAAATTGATAATTTCCATTTATGATACTTCATTATTATTAATATTATATCTTGAACAAAGTCATGTTTGAGTCAACATTAACCTCCTTTCCTCACAGCAATATAACTTCTGAATTTCAAAATATTAAAATTAAGTTATTACCTGTGTACTGTTGAATGCCTGAGTAAGCTGACGTTAAGGCTTCAAGACTAGTACCATTGTGTGCAATTCCCGCAGTACCCAGACCATTGATGGAAGCCATTGTATTGAGTGGTGAGCCTGTCAGTCCTCCCAATGCCATACTGGTGACAGGACTTAGGGAACTTCCCCCTGATGTCTGACCGGTTATTGACCCTTAAAAATACACACAGAGAAAAACAAAGGATTTCAACGTAAGTATTTACTATTTACCAAACAGAAAGTTGAGTTTTCAAAATTAAAAAGTCCAAAGAAGTGAAAAATTGCACTCATTTTGAGCTTTTGCGCGTGATGGCACCACTATCATAAACAATAATCGATTGTGACTCGAGTTATCGCTACTTAATTCAATTCAAAAACAACCCACAGAATCACGGGTATCTACACACACACACACACACACACACACACACTACATGGCAACTATTTATATTATAAGAAATGTTATCGGATTACACAATTTTGTTTGTCGTATACAAAACGCTGAACTAATGTCCGTTCACAACAGTTGGCTTTGTGTCTCTATTTAGACAGAGAGCAATGTGAAACCAAGTTGTGTGACTGCCGCAGAGCCAGATGAATGTAACCCGTTTCACGTGGCACTCATACACAAAGTTAGTCGTTTCGATGGGCGAAATACCTGGAAATGTCACAGGGAATTGGTGGAAGCTCTTGAGAATAATGCCTTTGCATACCGGATAGTCGCGAGATGGGCAGGACAGTTCTTCGCGGACGCATAGCAACCAGTGACCAGCAACACACCTGACTTGTGAGTGTGCGCGCCGATGTGGTATGTGCGGTAATCGAGTGCTTAATCGGACCTTTAAAACGGGTATGTAATGGTTATGTAATGGTTTTGGAATGTTGTGAACTCGTATATGGTAAAATGCTTTGGAACATGAAAGGAGTACTATTATTTCAAATACCTTAATAAATATGAAAATCACAATTTTGATTTGATGTTAAATGTTCATGCACTCAGTTCATACCTTAACGTGTGTATACTTCACATTTTCCACCAGAGCTCGTATTCTAAAAAAAATAGTCGTCATGACTTAACTCGCGTATTATATATATATATATATATATACAGGGTGAGTCACGTAACTTTAGCACCTCCTATAACTTTTGAACGGTTGAAGATATTGAAATGTAGTTTTCACGGAAGTGCATGAGAAAATAGGGTTAACTTTTTTTTTTTTTTTATTTGAGAAATTATTATTCTTTTGCAACCAGTTCTTAACGGATATTTTGAATGTAACCGACCGCCACAGAAGGTCACGCAGCGCTCCACCAGCCAGAGCGCGCTCGGGGAAGGGAAGGGATCTTAGTATTTCAAGACACAAAACATATTCCAAATATTCACTAAACTGTTATAGTTTTTTCCCTGAACTCTGCGTTCCATCCTTCCCCATTTTCAGCTTATTTTTAAGAAATGGAAGGGTTAAAAATAAGGGTTTATTGTAAGTATGTATTGTAATAAAATTGTTTTTTACTTCTACTCCAGTTAATAGGGTTTTATATTACAGGATATTAATAGGTGGTACTGTGTGTTGGCCCGTGCGTTCCCCAGACTTGACGCTACTAGATTTTTTTCTTTGGGGTTTTCTTAAAACCACGTCTACCAAGAGGCTCCATCTACATCACAAGATATGCGTAGACGCATTGTAGCTGCATGTTCTGAAGTTAAAAAAGAAACATTGGTCGCAGTTAAGAAATCTTTTCAAAAGCGCCTGCAGATGTGTTTGTCTGTGAATGGTGGTCATATGGAACACATTCTAAAGTAATTTGAATAGTAATGTATTTTTATTTAGTATTTTTCAATTCTATTTTTATTTTTGTCATTATCATTATCTTTCTGTATTTGTTTGTTTTCACAGGTATTGTTATATTATCATTAACAATAAAACTATTTTAAAATTAATAATTTATTCTTACTGTATTTAGTTTCCAACCCTTAATATCCTGTGGTATGATATCTCTTTAAATTAAATTTAAATAACAATCTTATTTCAATACATACTACATATGACAAATCCATATTTTCAATCCTTAAGTAATAAAATATTTGAAAATGGGGAAGGATGAAAGCAGAGTTCAGGGAAAAAACTATAACAGTTTAGTGAATATTTGGAATATGTTTTGTGTCTTGAAATACTAAGATCCCTTCCCTTCCCCGAGCGCGCGCTGGCTGGTGGAGCGCTGCGTGACCTTCTGTGGCGGTCGGTTACATTCAAAATATCCGTTAAGAACTGGTCGCAAAAGAATAAAATTTCTCAAAAAAATCCTTATTTAACATATGACATTATGTATATCATTGGATTCGTCTTTTTACGCTCTTTATGATAGACTGAAAAAATATGTATAGTTCCATTTGAAAAAACAAAGTTACCTCAAATATCTCGTAAAATACAAGTGATAAAATAGAAATAAATACACGTATCAGTTAGCCCTATTTTCTCATGCACTTCCGTGAAAACTACATTTCAATATCTTCAACCGTTCAAAAGTTATAGGAGGTGATAAAGTTACGTGACTCACCCTGTATATTGTGACGTCATGGGATTAGACAACCCCATAACGCCACCATCAGCTACGAAAAGAAGCCCACGAACAGAGAGGAGTACGGTACGCAGCGGAGCGATGGCTTGTAAACGCGCCATCTACTCAAACCTTTCCGAACTCTGACATCCGAACTAGTGAATAATGTTTTTCCGGGAGGTCACGAAAAGAGGAGAATATTCACCCCTCCAAAATTTCCCCAGGCGCGAGTACCATAAGTATCGCGGCGCGCCTCGGAGGAGCCCTCTATGATTGCAGCAGAAACGGCGACTAGACTGAGCTCTCTTTGATTGCAGCAGCGACGGTGACTCGACTGAGGTCGGAAGGCGTTTGTAACTTGATAGCATAGGAGTTTATTTTAACTTGGTGGTTAAAAGTTAGCTTGAGAAGCGTATTAACGAAAGTAATGTAATCGAGAAGTGGAGTGCACGAACAGTCTTCGCATTAATATTCATAATATTTGAGAGAGCAAGTGAAGTGACTGTTTGACTCCGAAATAATTTCAAATTTGTAAAATTCGCGCAGAAGGACATTAACTAAATCCAGTATCTAATATTGCACGCTGAGACCACACATGCCCAAAGTGTGGTAGGTAAGCCGAGCATTTAAAGCATAACTTCAGCAACATTAATTATTCGAGGCTGGAAGCGTGAACAAAGTTGTACAAGCCGCGGTAGAAGGAGAAGGACGACCCCAGGAAGAAGCGAAGCGTAGGTGAGAAAGATTTGGACTGGAACGAGAATCGTACGAGTCCGGAGAACGGGAGAAGGGTGTGGAAATTGTAGGCGTGGCGGAGTCCAGAGTTCGAGGGAAGGAAACTAGTAACGTCGTGGGACAGCAAGCGGAGAAGAGTGGCGGCGCGGGGCTGCGAGCGCCAGAAAATCCGCAAGGCAAAGCTGTTGAGGTAAAGGAACTGGTAACTTTTATGCGGCGATCAGTTGGGGTCAGAGAATAGCCGTAAAATACACGACATTTCGTGTTAAAAGTGGGTGAAAAGTCCAGAATAGGTGGGAGAAGAATTCCGAATGATGTGAGTGGCAGTTTCAAGTTCATTTACTGCACGTGTCATTAAATTCATTCAAAGAGGCCATACCTTGTACAATTTTACTTAAATAATTCATGATTTTCTAATGTTGCACAGTTGATATTATCTGGAAAAGTCAGTTTATTGTATATTGTGTTAAAAGTAATTGATTTCTGTGATATGTAAAGGGGTCAGATTTAAGTAACATGTATATTACGTTTTATTGTTTTATCTCTTTAAAGATCAGTGTTATAGTGAGTGCGAAGCCCAAGGCTAGAACCTGTGAACGGGATTTCTTAAAACAAGTGTAAAATTCATTTTAAAAGCCGTGCACGGAAAAACTAGAGGCTAAAAAGAGTAAAATAATTTGGTAGATGAATATTCAGAAAGAGGAATGTGCAAAAATTGTAAATTGTAGTTGGTGAAAGTGTGTTCAGGCAGTCGAGCCTATTTTTTTGTTTTACCTTTTTTTCTGTGACCAACCACTTAAAGTGCATTATCCTGTTATAAAATCACGTCACTGTAGTTTTTTCATGGAATATATTTTCATTTTATTGGTATTATCTGATTCATTGTGTCAAGGGTTCAGACCTTTCTCATACCCAAAAGATCCTGCTTCCTGAGAATTTTAAGCTCGCTTCACGAGCATTCATACTATCACGCCCACACCACGTGTGGAAGGTAGTAGGTGGGTGTGTTAGAGTATATATATATATATATATATATATATATATATATATATATATAGAGAGAGAGAGAGAGAGAGAGACTGAGACTGTACTGATATGAGTAGGTCCTGAGGCAAATTACTGCGCAAATCAGGACGTGTTCGAAGCTTCAGTGACGTCTGACCAGTGAGAAAGGGGATGCATTTTCATATGTCACGCAAGGGCAAGGGAAGGTGGTAAGGTGACTAATCAACGGAAAATGCATTAAAACCTTCTGATTTGAAACGCCGACGTCAAAGGAGCTACTATTTTTGTTAGGGACGCCGAGGTGGACAGAGCTATTTCGGTTCGAAATTTTGAGGCAAACGTAGAACAAGGAAGCCATTAGATGTGAACATTTCGCGTAATAGAACGTGATTTGCAGATAAGATATAACCCGCGTGTGCTGGACAATATAACATTGCGAAGGAGAGAGGTAAATGTGAAGAGTATTAGGTTTAGCATTAAATGCGTGCGAGAAATTGTAGTATCCATTCTGGTGTTAATAAATCAGACAATCCCGTTTTTTGCGAATTTCTGCAGAATACAGTCGAAAGTAAGAGCTTGCGACGGACACGAGCGAAAGGGAATTGTGTAAGCGTGATTTGTTCGTGAGACACGGAAGACGAAGGAACGTGTGTGTGCAAACCAATGTGGGCGCTACGCGTCCGGAGGCGCCGAGTCGGACGACTTGACGGCCACCCTTGCGTACTGGGGTCTGCAATAGCCAGCTGCCTGCGCTGCAAAGATAGCAGAGAGCGAGATCCACGGCCGTGGCCGTGTGACGCCGCAGCTGTGAAAGTTGGGCGGCGGCACACGCCACAAATTGAGGTAGCTGGACCGTCGAATAAGGTAGTCAGAGCAAATTTCTTAACGGAACCTGAGAGCAACGATGGGATTAAGTAGCCGGAAACCACGGAACTGCAAGTGACTGAGAAAGGAAGAAATATGAGTTTCACTGAAACTATAGAATGTAAAAGATTGGGAGGATTTTGAACGGAACAGATCAGCGCTTGTATTAGTTTGAAGGGAAGTCAGAAGTAAAACGTGTTTATTTTACAAAAGGTATGAGGAACAGTAATATTGAAATACAGAAGTCACTCCGTTTAAATATCATGTATCATATCCTGGTAGTGATGTATTAGAGATTCTTTACTGTTTACCGATAACCAATTTGTTTATGAAATAAATGGTAAAGAATTTAAGATGAGAATCAGTAGAAATTTTCAAACAAGGTGGTAGCCGTGCACGGTGTTATTTATTCTGGTCTAAAGATTAGACAAAGTCGTTAGGATGATTTTATTTATAGTGCAGGTGATTCGCTGTTTGGATATTTGTAAAGAGTGCATACTTTTTCTGTGTTATTTTTTTACGAGGATTGAACAAATCTCAATTTTACCGAAAATTGTATAGTTTTCTTCACATCATTCAGAACGATCCCTTATCCTTAATCATTTCGATAATAGCATATCTTGCATTCAAAATTCTAATATGTAGTAAGTACTTGCTTGGTCAACTTGAATCCCTAATTCGGGAAACTGAGGTAAGTACGGTCCCAACGGGTGTGTGTGTGTGTATGTATGTGTGTGTGTGTGTGTGTATATATATGTATGTGTGTGTGTGTGTGTGTGAATGTAGTAAAATCGTCGTCTTCTTCCTAAAAACATACGCAATTATTTTTCACAGCATTTTTCTGAGAAACGCTTCGTTTGTGCATAACAGTTTCTTGACGATTTCTCTTCTTCTGTAACGTCAAGAAGGTTGTGCTTATAGCGAATCGAAGCACTGAGAATAGTTCTATATTGTCAAGCAAAGGAAAGTTTTCTGGTACGATATTACAAATACTGTAATATTTAAATTTGCTACTACCATTTTTAAAGTGTTGTTATTTTAGGAAGGAAATAACAACAACCTCTCCCCTCCAATCCCCAGCAGTTCCATTATTCTTGAAACAAAATCCCTTAAAACTCAGCTTCGGCTGGGGCTCGACACTTCCGGTTGCGAAAGTTATGGAAATTACCTTTCTAAAAGACCAAATATTGAAAACGTTTGTGCCCGAATTTTGTTTCGAAAAAATTCATTTTCGCAATTTTACAAGAGCAATCCGTCCTTGTGCTTTAACTATTTTCCTTCAGAGAATAGCCATACAACTTCTCTTTCCAATGACACTTTTTTCAATAATAAGGTTTTATAAACTTATAACTCCATTCTAGTCTGAAAACAAACTGAAGACCGCAAATACGTAACTTAATATTGCAGCATGGTTTTTATTGATTTTTTATGATGTTAGTATAGGTTTAAGACTTAAAACATTACCTTGCAAGAAAATGACGATTAGGTGCTAATACATTTTTATTGAAATTATATCGATTTTTCGAAAAACGAAAGCTCCTGACGGCACGAGTCATTGCTACACGCTTCTATTAAAAAACCCGCACGTCACCCTTATCTTCTATATAAATAAAATTGGAGTGTCTCACTGTGATTTCAAAATAAATGCCTTTTGGAATATTATATGTTTATTGAGAGTTTATAAAAACAATTTAATCGTTTTTACGAGTTTTATCTGTTTCTTTGTCTGGGATAAAATCCTGAATGGGTGAATATATTGCGATTCGGTTTTCACTGAAAGGTAGAGGGTTTTGAGGCGTAACGTAGGTTACTTTTTTTCAAGTTATTATCTTCTATTATATAATATAGAATATTTTTGTTTCGTTTTTCATACAAATTTAGTTTTGTTCTTAATAGAATTCTGTACACGTGACCTTCAAAACAATAGTAGTTACTGACAGCACGCGATTTCGTAAAAATTACCCCTGTCCCGCTTACCTACCTCTTTAAGCAAATTTAAGTGTGCACTCTTTCAATATTTCGTAAATATCTCGATGTGGCTAAATACACCAAAATTATTCGTGACTTAAAGCCTACAAATTTTCCTGCTCAAGACATTTTAATTCATTCAAATAGCGTTATTAAGCTTGGAGTGATTGAAGGTCAAATTTTATACTGGAAGGGTTGGGTAAGGCGGGGATACACTATACAAAGAATTCATTTCCTTTTCTAGTACACGATTTATGATTAATAAATTCCCGGGTAACGCAGGGTAAATTAGCTGTATTTTAAGTGTGGGTGAGCCATTTCAGGTGGTGAAAAAAATCACCCGTCTTCATAAATACTTAATGTCCTTTTACTGAGAAATTTTCCGTTTTTGCGCAGCAGTCTTCTTCTATAACGTCCAGAAGGTTGTCCTTTATGCAAGTCAAAGCTCGAAGCATAGTTCTAAGTATTGTCAAAAAAAGTCTACATTCCTCACGTACAAATAAAAAAAAGCAAATTTTTGAATTGACGGAATTGGGGAGCAAATTAAAATAGTCTCGAGTCTCTAACAGAGCTTCGAGTCTTGGATATGTGCACGAAGTGCCGGTGACATAGAGGTTGTGACGAAATTGGAAAATTACGTAAACAACTCTCTATGGAAATCTATGCTTCTGAGAGCAAAATGAAAAAGGAATTACCTATTAGTAATATTATGCAGAAATTTTAGGTGCTTTACACATGAAATTACTCGTCTATGTGCGCGCGTGAGTGAACTGTAATGAGTCGTGCTAATGCCCACTCATTGCGGGCACTCGTCCGCGCCATCCCTCCCCCAACGTCGCGCGCCCCTCCCGACTGTTTGAATTAGCCACGCAGCTGGCCATTTCCGCCGCAAAGGTTCTGTCACTGAAGTGTAAGAGTCATAAATATCGCCCACACCCCCATGTCGACAGCCTCCCTTCGTAGGCCCATGTCACCCTCAAAAGGATGACACAGTTCTCATCCGAACGCGTTGTGAGACCTGAAATTCCATGTGCGCGGTAGCAGACCCATGTCAAGGAGACATGTTGTTTCACTGTGGGGCAAAGAATTATCATATTGCGCAGATTCGAGCCTCCCTAATCTCTTAGGAAGTATAATAAATTACTCACACTAGTGCGCGCATCTGCTGCTCCATCAACAACTTTCCCTCGAACGGTTGAAACAAAAAACAAAAACAACGTTAACCAATAGAGTAAAGTCTAAAAGCGGGACAACCGAGGGAAGAGCGCTGTAAGCTAATAACCATTCGATAGACTCCAGAACTTTCTCGAACATCCAAATTCCACAAATAGTGTGGCTATTCGGCAATCACCTGATCAGTAGAGAGGAGGGGATATTTTCCATGAAGGAGAAGCTTCGTGCGCGGGATGAAAATTAACTTCGATCACCATCTCCACAGACTATGGACACAAGGTTTCTTCAGTTACAAATTTAATAGACTTTAGACGCACGACTTCGAACACAACTGACAAAGGTGCACTTCAGGCACAGATCTTCAGTGGTATTTTATTACCCGGAGCTATTGCCAAACCTTAAAAAGGCCGCATAACGCGATACTCATCGCAACAAGGCGAGAAGGTGGCGTGCGACGGCCTTCTCGGCGTAAAGGGGGCACCCGCACTTCAATCACGCAAAACAGGGCCTCGCCGATCAACCCGCCGTTTGAACGAGATCGTCGATTGCAACCAACTAGGGAACACGAGGCAGCCACCCAACCCGTCCGGAAGCCGTTCATCACCGCCGTGAGGTAACATTGGTGCGCCATCTCATTCTAGTAGGTACCAGCCGCCAAACCTCTGTCTGCGAAAAATTGCCGAGGCGACGTCACAAGCGCGCTTCATTATATTTGACTCTCGACGTATGTTCACCGACGCGTTCTATTACAGTACATATAGAGGTGTTCGGAAGCAGTCGATACAAAAAAAAAAAAAAAAACAATACCACGATTCTATGTTGGATTTCATGAAGGATGGAATATCCAGTTTTTCCAAACAGAATCTTCGAGAAAATTGAGAATCAAAGTTACTCCCTGACGCGAAATTCAAACCGACTGCCGTGTCACAGCTGACACCGATGCGGTGGCTGGAAACGGGGCTGGAAGGGAATAGGGAAAATTAGGGAAAAATAGGGAAAATTATTGTTTCATGAACTTTCTTACATTTCTTTCAAAAGACTGCGCCGTTCTCGCGAGCAAACTAACCCACTCTACCGTATCGCAGTCGCACTAAGACAGTGTGGATTTCTAGCCGTGTTGTCGCGTCTTGTACTGAAACGCTCGCCGTTTCTGTTAAATTATTTCTGCAACCGGTTTCCGAATTTATATCATTTTTGGGCGCCAGGAAAGGGTTGCGATTTTAAATTTTCCGCAAACACATCTAAAGGGAAATAATTATCCTACTAGCTCTGTCGGTTGGGTCCTTACGAAAATAATCGTCGCCGGTACTTACTTTCTTCCTAGGAAACAATCATTCGATCCGCTCTCCATACGGAAGAAGCGAGGAATCTGAAATTTGTTTCATGTTTTACAAAACAATCTCCAGTTTTCTTCTAAGTCATACCCCATTACTAGTTTACCACCAATCCTACATGCCCTTATATCACAATCTTCTGTCCATTACTTGCCGCGAGAATGTTTATTTACTTTCGCTTCCCTGGTTGCTAAGAAACGCCCTGCCTGCCTGCATGCCTATGCCCTCAACATTTACACTTTTTACGAAGAATTTAATAAATTATTCTCCCCAATTCCCATCAAAATATTGTGTCTGGTATGTTACAGCTTCCCCCCTCAAAAGCGTCACTTTGTTTGCTACAATCTAACTAAATGACAAGACCACTCTAATTACTTTCTTCTTGCTTCATCACACTGGTATTCACTAACACTGTGCACTTAACACTACACATATCTTGTCTCTTGCAGCCTTAAAACTATTTACATTTTTTATATGCCAACATAGTTACAAACCATTTCATTGAGTAGGCTTTGATATTATTCTGCCTGCTATTTACTTGTATCCTAATGTACAACATATTAATTTAAAATTTCTTCATCTCCTAAATAATCACGAAAATGCACATAACAAAAAAGAAAAACATTACACACTAATATATACAAAATTCTATTTACAATTATTTATTCATTGTCAAGAATATCTAGTCATGTGTATCGTCCCTTTTGTACGTCTTAGTATTTCTATAGTTATATGTCCCCATTAGTTGACCAGTTTCATCCTTTAAGATTACAGCATTTTTGCTTAAAACTTTTTCAGTTTGATACGGTCCTTTTATCTTCCGCATCATTTCATCTAATTTTGGAGGATTTTCATGACGAACATTGTCTTGCTATTAACGTTTCCGTGGTGACATTGATTTCTTTTATTATACTACTTTCAAGCATCGTGTTTATTTGATTACGTACTTCTGTTTTAAATACATGGGGGATCGGGTATTGCTTCAAATTAAAAGGTTCATCGTCGGTCAATTCAATTTTAAATTGATATCCTTTACTGGATCCTTCGAATTTCAAAAACATCCTTATATTTACTAACTTTTCAATCGCTTGGCTACATCTACTCCATTTTTCATGCGCCCTCTGCCGCTACGTGGAACTGGTTCCTGGATTCTTCAATTTGTTCCGCAATTTCACAAATACATACGTCTTCGCCCTCCTGGTCTTTGATCCCCAAACAACGTTGTTGCCCGATTCGATTGCGCCTCCCGTTAGCCGTACGAATATCTAATTTTCTAGTAGGTAGTTCTTCGACTGTATTCTCTTCTTTCTTTATTTGTTCATATAATTTTTCTGATATCGTACAAACATTTGCCCCCGTGCCAATCAAAACATCTACAGATATGTTCCGAAATACTCCCTTCAAAACCAAACACGTGCTATTTTCCGCCCGTTCGTATCTTCCCTTAAGAAATCTTCTGCCGATACTTCAATACTATTTAATGCTGTAATAACCATCACATCGTCTGTATTACTCTTCGAAATATCCCACCTGTTTATTTCGAACGCTGGGAGTTTTCCTGTTCAATTACATTTATTTCTACGTGCTCATGTTTCTTATCCTCTTTGAATTTCCGTGGATAGCTATTTCCTATCTTTTTATTTTCCATCTTCCACCGCTGCCCCTCTCATCCTTCCTTCTAAACCATAATTTCCTTGATGATTATAATTATTCACTAATTTTCTCATTCCATTATTACCTACTTTTATATCATTGCTATATACATTATTATTAACCCGATCTTATTCTCCATTTAATGTTTGATCGAAGCGACTTACTCGCTCAATCAAATCTTCCGAATCTACTGGCATAGAATTCCATAATAAATTCTGGATACTGACTGGTAACTGACGAATAATAATTCTTTTTAATTCATTTGTATCCATCCTTTCTTTGCAAGCCTTGAATGCAGCAATTTTACTTGTCACATAATCGCACATGGTTTCCGCCCCACCTTTTCTATATCTTTCGCTCATTAATTTATATTTTAAGTGGAATTTAGGTAAATTTATATATAATATTTAAATATATAATATTTCATATTTAAATATTTAATATATATATATATATATTATTTAAAACGGTATTGGAATGGTTTCCAATACCGTTTTAAATATTTCTCTTTCCACTCTATAATTTATTGGTTCCGGGACTAATGACATTAGCCAATGATGTGCTTTGGCTGACATCGCCTGTTCGACAATATGCAACTTTAATATTTCAGGGATATTATTGATCATAAAATAACTTTCCAGCCTTGCAATAAAGGACCAAGGTTGCTCTTTAATATCTCCGTGGAATTTTAAATGTCATGGTCAAACTAAAGCTGATGCCGAAGTTATTCCGCTTCTCTGCGTACGTGTCATTACTTCACTTTCTAATTGATCTATTTTGCCTCTGTTATTTTATTTCCCGGACTCAGATTCTTGCAAAATTTTTTTAACCCCTTGCTGTTCTAATTTGTTATCCGAATCTACCAATTTTAATTCTATATTTTCTATTTTATCGCCATGTTTCTGCGATATTCTGTTTAGATGATCTACGCGTCCTAATGCGTCCGAATGTCCTAATGCTATAACATTTTCCTTTAAAATGATAACTTCAGAATTAATTTTGTTGAAAGATTCTTTTTGTTCTTTCTGTACTTGATTGGCTTGGCAATTAAAAGATTCCATATTTAAATATAATTACTAAATTCAGTTGATGTATCCGCCCGTAACTACGATATTTCCTCACGAAAATGCCTTACGAAAATTCTTAAATTCTTGTGCGTGATCATTCATTTCTAGCTTTATATTCTCTAATTTAGCGTTATCTTCTGTGACGTCGTGGGCATACACAATAATCACAGACACGAGCTTCAATGATAAATATGTATAGGTTTATTCACAATATGTACAGTAAATAATTAAGTTACTCTTAGCTCTGGTAGACGTTTACCCCCCTGATCGCAGGAGCGATCCTTAAAAATGTAATCTGACTCGGGGCCCGCGCCACTCTCAGCGAACCTTATGCACACAGCACGTGGCTCCGGCGACGTATGTCACCCGTGGAAATATCCACACCGGCGTCCCAACAAATGGGTTGCCGTACGAGCCTTGCTCGGCTCCGCACCGCCCTGGGCGCAAGTTTTGTGCGTTCGCACGAGGGTTCCACTCAGCTCGACAAACCCCACCCCCGCGCTCTGCGTTCGCTCTTATATAGCTCCCACGCACGTGACCTGAAACGTCACTGGGTTTTTCACACGGCCTGCGCTAGTCGCGTTGCCAGGCATTTTGGGCATCCATTGCCCTGGATTCTAAGAATTTTGCACGCGGCACGCGGCAAATGCGCTGTCCCGCATTTTGGGCATCCCTTTCCCTAACTCTCGGAATTCTCCCAATACCGCATTGTTCTCACATCCTGCCTGGCCCTTGCGTCTAATCCTTTGGCGCAGCGACATTGTGAGTGGAGCGTACAGTACGTTACACTTCTAATTTCGCATTTATTTCCGAAGTCATTTCTTCTAATTTAACATTATTATTTTCAAATTTTGCATTCATTTCTGAAGTTATTCCTTCTAATTTAGTTTTCATTTCTGCTAACATCTTCATAATTAAATTACTAGAGTCCGTATTGTCATGGTGATACCATTACTCCCTTTTCTTGCGGTTCTACCTCGACTAATTGTCGCCAAATTTCTCCTTCGGGATTTGTATTAGTAGCCGCCATGTTATCTACATTGATGTTTTCGGGACGTACTTTCTTACTTCTAGTATCCATCTTTAAATTTCAATACAAATGAAAATTTCTCTAATATATTAAATTCTTATTAAATGACTACAATGAAATGGTTTTGGCTTTACTTATAATTACAAGTTGATTTCATGGGTCAATCCATAAATTTCAGATTCCTTTTTAATCGACTAGTTATAATTTATAAGCGCTAATGTTAAACGTACCGCAATTTTTTTATAAATTATAACAAAATTCGCCCCGCGTTGGGCCAGCCATTTTAAAACGCTCTCCGTTTCTGTCAAATTATTTCTGCAACCGGTTTCCGAATTTATATCATTTTTTGGGCGCCAGGAAAGTTGCAATTTTAAATTTTCCGCAAACATATCTAAAGGGAAATCATAATCCTACTAGCTCTACCGGTTGGGTTCTTACGAAAATAATCGTCGCCGGTACTTACTTTCTTCCTAGCAAACAATCATTCGATCCGCTCTCCATACGGAAGAAGCGAGGAATCTGAAATTTGTTTCATGTTTTACAAAACAATCTCCAGTTTCCTTCTAAGTCATACCCCATTACTAGTTTACCACCAATCCTACATGCCCTTATATCACAATCTTCTGTCCGTTACTTGCCGCGCTATTTTTATTTACTTTCGCTTCCCTGGTTACTAAGAAACGCCCTGCCTGCCTGCATGCCTATGCCCTCAACATTTACACTTTTTACGAAGAATTTAATAAATTATTCTCCCCAATTCCCATCAAATTATTGTGTGACAGTCTGGTATGTCACAGTATTGTGGGTAGACAGACTTTTCAACCTGTCACCACCATACACAATTTAATTGAAAACTAAACACTGACACGCAGTTAATGTACATATCTATCAGCAATTCGAGAGAAACTGCCAGACAAACTTTCCAGAATCGCCGCCAGCATCGTAATAAAATGGCTTCACGAATTGTCCCGAGACTTCGGGAGAGTGGTATGCTCTCGCCTCGCCTTTGGAACAGAAAGAAGACCAGAATACACATCTAACTTCGAGAAAGGGGTACAAAAAGCCATTTGATGCGATTTCTATATTTCACAGAGCATAATGTAGAGTATCTTTCAAAAGAAACCCTTTCGGAATCCATTCCTTGCGGAAGCAGAAAGTGCGTCATATCAGTCCACAGAAATATTCCTAAACACGAATAATTCGCTACGTGGTTGTAAGGAAGCTCAATGAATACTTATTAATCACGCGAATAGTTTTATTTGGGTCCGAGGTAACCTTCATGAGGAAGCAAATACTATCAGTTACCACTTCTGAATGGATGAAATCTACACGATCAAATTGTTGAATGTTACAGAAATCTTATTGACATTGGTATAAGAACTATACTGATATTTTAGTATTGCTAATAAAATATTAACTCATATTCGCTGCTGTACTCGGTGATGGGTTATTCTGGATTATGTGGTAACCAACACAATAGTACACGAAAAGAACCAAAGAAGTTAAGATGGATGGGAGAAGTAAAATAGAAATAAAGGGAGCGAAAGTAGGAAGTGATCGGCGTGACAGCCAATAACAAAAAGTGCACAAGTTTTATATTGGGACATGTGACAAATTTCCATGCTTAAAGTATATAATAATAAATAGGAAAAGGCAAATATCTAAGAATAACCAATACAACAAATGTAGGAAGTGAAAGCCAATAGGAAGAAGCTTGTGTACTCGACAGTTACAGATAATGCGCCATAGTTATCAAAGAGATACGTAATTGAGGATCAGGAGGGGACAGTTCAAAGGTGAGCATTATGATTTGCGTTAATAGAACGTGCTTGGCGATGGTAGAGTTCGGACGCAGAACCGGCAGCGCAATTCATTGGCAGAATAATTCATGGTCGTAGTGATTGAACTAATGTAAGGAGGATTGGAAGGTGTAATCAAGTTCTTCAACCTTTAATTATTTGAGTGAATGTATTTTTAGAGGCCGGCAGTTTGTTTTTCAGAAAATCGGATTTAAATTATAAATTGGAATCGAATTGGTGTGAAAGCAACAAGACGGCGTGGAGTTAATGGATGTGGGACGGAGCTTACCACTTATTTTGTCGGCCAAGAATGCAGTGGGTAACCAAAAGGAAAGAGTACAAACATTTAAATATTTCATGTAGGAAAACCAAGTTGTTATTACATTACATTAGAGAGAATGGGAGGTAGCATGATCATGAGAAAGCAATAGATATCGGGTGAATTTGTTGTGTGAATGTGTATATCTATTATATGAAAGTCATGATTTTTTACAGCAATGTGATATTTGTTAGTTGATTTTGTGATATTCGTAGCGGCAACAGTGGAGCTGCGAGATTGGATAAGGTGTATTTATTAAAGCAAAATTATAATACTTCGGAACGATGAACGTGTTTTCATTCAAGTAGTTCAAACTCTGATACGAAAAATATCTACGTAAATTTTCATAACTTGGAATTCCTTATGGGCAAGTTGACTCACATAATATAATTTTTTATTGGACCAATGAGTGATTCCACTTTGATACTTAATGGGAATACGAATAAACTGTGAGAAAGTAGAAATAAATATTGAGTTAAGCCGGGACAGGCGAAAATAAATAGTTGGATTTTTAAACAATTTAATGAAATTAGGAGTAAGGGAGGAATCTCCGGTCGCAACTCCTACATCTACCAAAAGGAGAACTTAAAAACCGCGCGCATAGTGAAGCTATATGTCCAAAACAATGGCCCATCCCAGCATTTGCTCAATCAGGACGAAAACCTTTTAGAGATCGGGGTCATTGACCCAAAAGCAGGAATAAATTACTTGTTCAGGTGTATTAGGTATTTTCAAAACTATACGATACAAAATAAAAGTAGTGCATTACATATCATTGTTAAAATATTTTTTTTTCTTTTTGATGGTCAATATAGTCTCCAAGTGTACTGAAACAGTTGTGCAGCAGAAATGATTTTACTTTATACTTCAATTTGCATATCGGTTTTAATTGTTTAATGCAATCTTGCAATGTTTTGTAAACCAATATAATATAAACACACATATTTACATATAAACACTTGCACACAATGGCACTCCTTAAAATTTAGCAAAAAAAGCTCTTGTGCTTACTATAAAGTTCCACATTTAGGACTTGAATGGTTTTCTCAAATAGGACGACGATACGCTATTTTCATTAAAACGTTTGAATTTAAAAAAGCAGAGGTGCTACAATAGCATGTTCTTGCATCAATTATAACTGCTACGCAAGATTATCATATTACATGTATCTGCAAAATTGTTTACCAGCAAACTTTTTTTCGGGCTTGAAATCACGTTCTTAGAGTCAGAATGTCACTGATGTTACATTTCCTAGGAGCGTTCAAAATGATTGGCACAGCAATTTTTTGTATTCACATGAACCATATACCAAACATACGAATACAGATTATGTTACAGGTATTCTACGCCACTGTCTATGCACTTTTGCCGTCATTGTAACATCTTCCGTATTTGCGTAGCAAACCATTCTTTGGATGTATCCCAGCACCACTGTTGGACAACTGCATGAAGGTCGTCACTGGTGATGAACTTCTTACCCCACATAACCCCTTTCATTGCGGTGAATAAGGTATAGTCGCTAGGAGCCAGATCCGGCTAATATGGAGGATCTGGAGTCTTGTGGAAGCACTATGACTTACTGACGGTAACCAGACGCCCAAAGAACTCCGCGAAATCTGCACTGTAGTTTTGAAACATCTCCACATGCTTCTGTTTCTGTGCAATGGTGAGGATATGGGACAGCTATTGTGCATACGCCATCTTCAAATTGCAAATGATGTTGGTGTGGAGGGTCCTAGTGATAGACCGTAGCTTTCTCGAATTCATCAAACGCGATTCGCATGTTCGTCATTATCAAGTCATCGACACACTGGGCATTCTTTGGTTCGTATGCAGTTGCCGGACACCCAGTGCTTTTGCGTTTTTTATTAGTCCTTGCTAATACACAACGAAACAGGATCGACTTCTTGGTGACTTCCCACTTATCATTGCTATCATCTTGTGGAAATTTGAAGCACTCACAAATTCCCTCCAGAGATCACACTGCCTATGCATGCCTGCTTCCCTATTATCTCAAAGCTATCCACCAGTTTAATGGCAAACCGGAACAATTGCTGCTGCAATGCGCTCCCTATGGGAAAAAGCAACACTATCTGGTGGATGTAGACAGTACTGGTACAGCGTTTCACGCATACCTTGGCACGCATACGATGGCACCTGCGACTTTGCGGGCGTTTTAGGAGTGCCGAACAATATTGAACTATATACATCAGCCGCACAGCTAAATTCAATCTCCCCAAGGCTTCAAAAACAAATTTGAACATTTTCATTTGCAATTTTCAAAACTTCAGACATTTTCATTGACTTCATTTCAAGGCACAATAAAAAAAATAATGAAGGGAAAAATCCCTTTCGTCAATATTGTGGATTTGCAATGCTAATTGTTTTCCAATTTTAGAAAATATATAGAATTCATAAAAAATAGACATACGCCATTTTTATGAACGTACATAACTCTCCTCGAGAAAAAAATTAAAGAAAAATTTGAAGCCAGTTTTGAAAAAGAAACTGTTTTATAAATTGCCTTTTGTTCAAGCAAAACATACGTGAAAGCTGCTTGCATTTTCAAAAAAATTGTACAGGTCATTACACAGGTCAACAATGTTTTTTCGCCAAAAGTCAGTAAGTATTTGTAAGTGTTAAGTGTGATTTCAAATGTGGTATCAGTTTTCGCTTATCACACAGTTTCTCGGTAATCGTACAATAAAGTTCTCGCGGTTTCCGGGAACTCTCCGTGGTCATCCCTTGGACGATGCGTAACACGAATCATATCCTTGCGCTTCACAGAAATGTTTTGTTTGAAATGAAATGTTTTTGTTTAGTTACAGCTTACGTGCTATATAATGCCTCGCATATGTTACAATTATCTAAATAACTTTTGTTGTTCTTGGTTCTTTTACACCAAAGACCCAGAGGCGCATGATTTCCCCACGACATCAGAAGCTGTACCAGATGTATTTTGAATGCCCTCTAGGTGATCAAGATAAAAGCTGGGCATCGCATGTCATTTGCAAAGGATGTGTAACAAGGTCAGGAGATTAGGCGCGAAAAAAACAACAACATTCTATGCCCTTTACCATTCCCATGATTTGACATGAGCCAATCAACCGTAGTGATGATTGCTATTTTTGCTGTGTCCGTAAGGGTTTCTCAGCGCAGAATAAATATTTCATAGTGTATCCGAATCTACAGTCTGCAATAAGACTGGTCTCATGACCAGTTACCGGATCCCAATCCTCCAGGTGTTATGAATGTACTTGAAGAAACAGAAAATGCATCGAGTAGTGATAGAAAGTTTTTCAGATCAGGAATGTATTCCTGAGATTACAGATACACAGCAATTTCCACAACCCGAATTAAATGATCAGATTAGCGAGCATTCGCTACCCAAAATAAAAGCAGAACTGTTAGCATCGAGACTGAAAGAAAAACATATGTTAGAGAATAATGTTCGTGTTTTCCATTACAGATCAAGAAGCACAGATCTAGAGCAATATTTTTCCTTAAAAGGACCAATGGTATTCTATAACGACGTAAATTCGTCACTTTACAGAATTGAATTAACAGCACAGACCTTCAGAAGGACGCCTATTTATCGACGCATCTCAGCATAGTTTGAAGGCAGTCTAATTGCACATTGACAATGTAAAGCCTTCCGAAGCCTCATTGCTCACTATGCTCATTTGAAACAAAAGTATGAAAAATTAACTGCTGTACTAGAATAAATTCAGTACAATAGTTATCAGTGGAACATCTGTAGAAACGTGAAAGTGATCAGTATGTTGATGAGTTTACTAAGAGAGTTTAGCAAGTTTCTTTCCTTGTGGGATAGTCGAGATACGGTATCAGACACGACTGGAAGCCAAGAAGTTCTTTCAACCCACGAGAAGAAAATGTCCAGCATGTCTCATAGGTTGCTGCAAATACGTTGCTACTGTCACCATTGCATATTAACCTTTTCTTGGGGGTTATTTAAGGTCGCAGCAACATCTAGGGTCATTAGCGACCACTATCGGAGTTAACGCTATGGTAACTATGAAGATGAAAGGAAGTGATAAGGGGTAAAAGGACGAACACAAATACAACCATGCTCGAGGCGGGACTCGAACCCGCGACCCTTCGGACTACTGCCTTAGCAATTTCGGTGACCAGGCCATATTAACCTTGGCTTGGTTAAAACATTTGTAAAAACGATTGGCAAAAGAAATTCGAATGATTTCCTATACTTATGTGGAAAGTTTTGCAAAGTATCTCCTTCCAAACTAAAAGGAGTCGTCGTGGGATCGCAGAACACGGAGCTATTGAAGGACCCAATATTTGAAGAATGACTGAGTGATATGGAAAAGAGGGCATGGAAATGTTTTCAGTGTCTTTCACACGATTTTCTTGGTCATAAAATGTCTTCTGATTGCAAAGAAGGCGTGCAGGAATTACTAGATGCATATCAAAACATGGGATGGTTTTCCTGCGTTTGCGATGCTCACTTGACACCAAGTTGGCATCGGATTTGGGAAAAAATTGCATTTCTGATATTATTTGAAGAGCGACAAAATTTGTATTTTGGGAACTCTTGTGCAGGAAAAAAGCGACAAAATCCCATATAATTATTTTTTATTTATCTCGGTAATTTCTTTGTTTTCTTGAGTTCGCGATGCTAACTTGATATCACGTTAACCGCATCTTTAATAGCAGGGTCAAATGAAGAGCGACAATTTCTTTGCGAAACAAATTAGCAACAATAAAGCGACAAATTTTGAGTATAATTTTAATATTTTTTTAAAACTTCGCGATGCTAATTTTACGGATCTCCTAGCCGTGATTTGTCACCACCGGGTGGAGGAGAGTTCCTTTCTCGACCTTCGTCGTAAATCCGCTCGCGCGCGCCGGCCAGCTGCCCCCACCCACTTTTCGATTAGGACGTCACCCCAGCTAAACGGAACTTGACCGAAAAAGCAGCCATAACACCCGAGTTCAATATTTCAAGACAATTGTCGTGGGCACGTGTCTAACTCCGAATATCCCTGAACAACGTTCAAATAGCGAATGCGAACACACCTTCGATCACAAAGACGCGAAATAGGAGCAGAGATAATGAGGCGACTTAAGACTAGAGAAAAGAGGGGAAAAATAACAAATTCACACTTCAAAAATGAAAGATGCAGACTACAGAGTACAGATAGAGACTTCAGAGAGAAAGATTACGGAAGACGTAAAGAGGAGGAAATGATGGAAATCCACTGTTGTAACTATTGGTCGCACGCATTTAGCGACACGTGTGACACATACGCTCCGGGGTCGTGTGACGGCCGGAAGTGTGTAAGAGGCACTCGAGATACTTGTGAGCCTAAAACACGTTCTCGAGCTTGGCGACCGTCCGATTCACCGTTCGTGCCTGACCCCTGCGGCTGGAGGACGGCGTCTCCACACGGCGACCTCCGCCATTAATGGCTGCGATCAACCGGGAGGCTATCTGCAACGTGCCAGCGACGTGGTTTGTGGTCTGTGCCAAACATCCCATACAATGCAATTACCGAAGGGTCGTGTCAACGGCAAGGGAATGTGCCGACTCAGTTATTTAAAACGTTGCCCATTAATAATGGACAGTCGGCCATTATTAACCCATAATATGTTCATTCAAAATTGCATAAGGTAATGTAAACGCATGTAGGTAATTAATTCTCTTTTTCCGTTACGCAACGTCCTCTGGCGATGCGACTGTATGAACATGTGTGTGTGTAATTATAACCTTGAATTAGCATCATACTCCGACCCAGAACCCATCCTGACATATCTCGATTGATTGATTGGTGCCTCCGGGGTCGTCAACCGCTGTCATTGGTCCCGCACGTGTAGTGCATTTTTTTCATCGGGAGGTGGCGGTGATTTTACCCCTCTTGCTGGCGAGATCCGACGCTGACGTACGTCGGCTTGCAGTGATTTGCATGTATCTCCCACCAGCAGGGCATCGCCCCAACCGGGACACGCTCTACGCTCCCGATTCGATTCCCGACATGTCTGGTAATGTAGAGTGTGTGTGTGTGTGTGTGTGTGTGTGTGTAAGTAAGGGATGAGAAAAGGACAAAGAAGAGGAAGGAAAGATTGCGCACGGTCCGTGGTCCGTTTGTTAGGGTCCTACTTCGGTATTCGTCTGGTGTTAATCGGAGAAATCACAGAAAACTATCGATCAGAGCAGGCGGCCACGAAAATTCTTCTCCAGGTGAATTCGACCTAGCTGAAAAGCCAGTGTCGAAAATCCTGCAACCGTCGGGACTCGAACTCTAAAACCTCCCGATCAGACGCACTGTAGTGACATCAGTTGATGCCCTGAACCACCTTTGCCGGTGACATCTCTTGAGCCGGCATTATTTCGGGCGAGGCCAATAGCTCAACCAACGAGCTCAACCAACTGCTTATGAACTTGGACTCTGGCCCATGTTAAAAATATTATGTATGACGTCGGGTCATCACATAAAATTGACACCCAACGTTTCTTTCCATGCGTATTAGGCATGTAGAGAGATCTAATACATAATTGTCGGTCCAACGTGGTTGAACGACCGGGTCACTACAAAATTTTTGCAAATAAGTGACCCGTTTTTACGGTTCATGAATGGGGAATTTATAATAGTACTTCCTCAATGATTAACTTTCTTTGCAATAGAGTATATTTACAAGGATTATTTTGGGGAAGGTTTTAAGAATTAAAGAAATATTTTTAACAAATTCTTAAATAATAGAACCGTAATACGTGACTACTGTTATTCTAGTCGGTGAAAATTGGCATTGATGTGAAATTAAAAATGATACAAATATTTTACTGAAGAAGCGTACAGTGGAATTCGAAAATATGTATCATCCAAAGAAAAACGGAGAAGATATATAACAACTATGCGATTAATCTAAAATTTTATTTCGTAAAATTATTGGAATGAACATACCTGCTGTTGAATTCGTTAACCCAGATAAGGCTGAAACAGAAAAACAACAAGTTATAGTATTTCCAAAATCAAATGTAATTGAGGCACTAATTTTATGTAACTTACTGCTGGGAGATTGGTTCTAAATGGTTATAACGTGTTAGTTGATACTTCGGCATATTTTCAGAACCATCAATCGAACAACGCATCACTGATATTTTGAATGAAGCTTTAGATTATATCAATGTAGTCAAGTTACGTCGCCACTTGAATTAATCATAACTCAAATGTGTTTGCGAGAACGAAAAATATCGCCTTATGAAAAGGTGAACTTCCACAATTTTTATGCAATTAAACAGTTTCGATGATTCGAAGACTTCTCCACATGATCACAATATGAGCGACTCATTTCCATTATATATTTAATGTGTATGAATACCATAACCTAAAAAATGAGGGGTGGAGGTTAAACGTTCGTCACACTTTTCCCGGGACGAGGTGCAGATTAATTTCTACAGTTGGAGGGCAGAGGACGTTAGCTCACGGGAATATTTCCACTTCGTTACAGAGAGCACAGCGGAGCAGCGGGTAACGGGCTGCACGAACGGTAGTCAGCTTAAAATGTTAAAATGTATCTCCATGAGATTTTGCTGGAATAGGACCTTCATCAATTGTCCAGCAGACGTCCAGAACGTACGTCTAAGAGGTAGTGGCGTATAATTAAAAGCGATTACGAACGGATTTTTTGTTTAGTTAGATTTAATTACAATTAAAGCCAAACGAGAACCGCCGAGTGATGCCAGTACGAACGGCTGTTTTCAACGAAAGATGTAAATTCTACAAAAGAAAGATCATCAATCGCCTGTCAGTTTAGTAAATCATAAAAATGACGCACCGGCTGAGATGGTTCAAGGTCACAAATGTTGCAGCTGGAAAGTCTCTAACCTGGAGGTCCTAGGTTTCGAGTACTGGCAGTGACCGATTTTAGGCAACAGCTAGGTCGAATTCAGCCGCTGTCTTGAGCAAAATTCTAGAAATCGACTGCTCACGTATTTTTATCGATCAACTACAGGCGAATGTAGGATCAGTATCAACATATGGGGGCAAGGACCGCGACCATAATTCCTTCCTCATCCTTGTTTCTCCCTCTATTCTTACGCACACACACGTACATGAACTATACATCCATACACGTCGGGAGACCAGACGAAGGCATATTTCACATCGCTACAACGAAAAGCAAGAAGCTCTTCACTAGTCAATAACAGTACGCCTGACCAGCCAATGGGTGGGAACAAACTCTAATGTAGCAGATACAGCACATATTGTACCATTTTTTCACATAATCACCATCTGTGCGTGCATGAAAGAATAATGTAAATGGTCGTGGACTGTATACCGCTATACGCACCCCCCACACACACCTTTCCTTTCGATGGCCCAGATGATTATGCGATATAGTAGGATTGTGGATTGGACTTGAAAGCGATGGATTCATCGATAGTTCTAAATAGAATTTGAAATTAATTTAATTCTCGAATAAAGGTTAGATCTGGCAACTACGTAAAATTAAACTTTAAACAGATTAAGTAGAAATATTACTTGGGAGGTTTCCTACGAGTAAATTCTCACATATAAACTCATCGTTTGCGATGTTACGCAACAATACCACTACAGTATTATGATGAATTACATAGCACGCTAATAAGGGAGGCATTAATTAAAATAACTGCATACCACAATATTGTAGGCATGAATATACCACAATATTGTAGGTATGAATGCTAATTGTATAGTACTGAATAATAGTTCGTAAGGTTGCCTCATACCTATGCAATGTTGCCATTGCAATTAGTAAAAAATTGCAAAATTATTGTGAGCCCGCACCCAATAATACCAGTGACAATTATACGAAATACTTTTACTAGAGAAGAACAATTTACGTTAAATATGTTTCAGTTCTTTACCGACGGAGTCCATATTCGGAATGCAGTTAATTTGAAGTTCTGCATAAACAGAGAACCGCTACCATTTACTAGTTTGTATGCTTTAGGAGACTCCCAACATCTCGTGATTAAAAAAAAAAGTTGTATTGCAACTAAATCTCAATAAAATTGCATTACTAAAATGCCACAGACGACATGACCAAGTGCTCTCCTCGAAGACATCTCACAGAGTGGTTGAGCCAACGGAAGCAAAATGGTTCAGTTGCCCTTCCTTCCAAGTTCATGTTTCTAAGAAACCAATAATAATTCGACTGAAATGTGTAAATTGGAATCAAGAGTAAAATCAAAATATGTAATTAATTACAAAAATTGTCCCTCTTCTTATAAAGCTAATAAAGAATTTAAATACAATTATTACAAAATTCTCTTTTTGTTGTGGAATGTTCATAAAATTGGCAGGACGAGGCTCAAGTAGCACGGCCCTCCTATGGCGAAAAGCGCCACGTCTTGAAGACACCCGGTGGCACGCTAGGAAGATACTGTGGCATAACATATTCATCGGTATATTGACACAGGTAGCATGTGTAGCATGGCAGAATTCTCTGAAGCTCAAGAATGTATATGAGAAACAGTTCTACGAGCAGTAACTGTTTTGAACAAAATATGAATACGACTGGTTTGTATAATCACTCCATTATGGTGTCAGACATTTACGCAATTTATTAAAATATCATGCCCGAACACCACCAGGATTGTGACACGGTATGGAAATACCGTGGGATCAACATTTGTATCCCTATGTCGAAGAAATCTGCGGTCTGAGATAGGTACAAGCAACTTTGCGTAAGTGTGATACACATTATGGTGAGTGCATGAAAAGACGGGCATCGTGAGAGGGCGAGGTCCGGACTGGAGGGTGGGTGGTCAAACACCACCCAGAGAAATTTCTCAGGTGTCTTGGAGCCGAGATATGTTTGTGCTATCCTGCAGACTATCCATATGAATGCTTTGTAAGATGGAGAAAGTCAAGCGGACTCTAACAGTGAATAAAGCAATAAAACAGCTCAAATGTGAGTCGTTAACAGTGAAAAGGTGGAAGTTGTTTAAAGCACAATACTTAAAGAAGAGATTTCAACGCTTAATTTTTCACCAACTAAAATTATTTTGTATGAAAATTCAAGAAGCTTTGGTCAGATGAATTTTTAATTTTTTCACGTAAAATTAGTCATGTTCTGAATATAGTGCCAACTTTATCAGCCAAAAATGAAATGCAGATCAAGACATTGTTATAGGATATACTGAGCACCGTCTCAACCTACTATGTCTTGTAACTTATGGTGTTACTACAGTACATACTTTCTCGCATTATTTCTACATTTTGCAATTTCGAACATTCAGAGAGTTTACCAAAAAAAGAGACCTGCGCTATGTCTTAAGCGTTCTTTGATCTGTCCACGGAAAATTGCAAGGAAAATATGTATTTAAGAAAAAATATTGTATTTAAGCTGTATTTACGAAAAAATATAAATTGAATTAACTTCAAGCAGAAATTACGTGAATTTACTTGTTAAAAAATTGTACGTGACCTTATTTAAAGATTCATTTTTAGAGCATAATTTATTTAAGAAAAATCTTTATTATCAATATTGTAGCTATAGAAAGATCCCGAAGGAATGTAGAACTTTTGCAATTTTCAATAATTCAGATATTTCAATAAAAACGACACCTGCACAATTTTCGTGGCTTTCTCTACGCTATACGAGAAAAAATAATCAAAAGATTGAGTCATTTTCTAAAAAAAATTAAAAATATAACCAAGGCCTCATGTAAAGCACCACAATCAATAAATATATACATACCCCTAATACATTTGAAATTCGCATGGCCTTGAGTACGTTAAGATAGGAGAATATCAATTTTGGACAAAAACCGTCCGAACGGTTTAGGCACTAGCGTTGACCACGGACGGATGGAGAAACAAAAAAACAAAGACAAACGGGCGAACAGAGAAACATGTTTTGCCGTCAACCGCTTTTTAGGGACCAAATACCCACAGAACTTCGATTTTGACTACACAAAGAGCAAAGATTAGTTGGATCAGGAATTCCCAATGGTGTCGGTATACCCCCTAGGGGTCTATGATATTTTAAAGGAGTCAATAATCATCAAGCGGTAGATATTCGACTGATATATACTACGGCGGCTGATCGCTAAAATATAAGATAAAATCAGTTTAACTGCAAATATAATAATGAAATTGATAATAATTTATTATGATATTCGTTTCTTTTCATTTTCTTCTAATAATAATTTAGACATTTGCTCCTCTTTTGGAATTTTACTTCATTCCCTTCAATTAAAATCAGTTTTTTTAAAATTAGAATGTGATTTTATTTCTAAAATTTCATATTATCATATTATATTTGTAAAATGTAAATGGTACAGTATAAAAAAATATAATGGTACAAAAATAGTACAATTAAGTAATAATTAATTCATAGTACAATAAAACGTTAATCTAATACATTTTCCTAAAACATTTGTTCATTTCCTTGGGCATAATTATGTTTAAGTGATTTATATGCCATGATTTAATGATACGCGATTGTTTGTTATTGCAGTTATATCGAACTCCGTATCAAAATGCGGAGTTCAATATACACTGCTTAACTTACCTGGATCAAAAGAATCGTGGTTACGAGAGAAATATGAAAACAATTGAATGATGCTACATGCATGAAGCGGAATGTGGAAGGGAAATATTAAAACAAAACCCTAGTCAAGTTAAAATTTAGTTAATTAATAACTAAGTAAATACGAATAATTAACATTAGGTAAAAAACTAAAATTTGGTTGTGCCAAGGGCGTGAACTGGTTCTAATAATCTTGGGACACAAAATGCTTCTGGTTTTCTGTCGTTCGATCATTAGAACCCTTATAACGTCTTGGTGCATAAATAACTACTAGTTTTATACATAATACATTTCTTTAATCTGAACCTAAATACACAAATACTTAAAGGTAAAATTCGTTTTGCCTTTCAGTTTAAGTATTGTTCAATTCATTTAACACTTGATTACCATATATAATTATAATTAACTTGGCGATTTTTTCTGTTAGCAATTTTAATAAACAACAGGGACGGTGCCATCAGAAGGGAAATTCAGGAACAGAAGATGCAGCTCCAAAAACCTCATTATTCAGGGGCATGCAGAATATTTACATTTACGGTAAATATGACATCTACTACATTTGTCCACAAATTACCAAATCGAATGACACGAAGTTCCAATAGTACTCAAAAGTATACAGATGTGTATGTGTATGTGTGTGTATGTATGTATGTATGTATGTATGTATGTATGTGTGTATGTATGTGTGTATGTATATATGTTGTATATATATATATATATATATATATATATATATATATATATATATATATATATATATATATATATATATATATATATATATATATACACATACAATTATAAATAATATCCAAGTTAATAATCCTATGTCCATATAGAATAAATGTTACAATCTTCTAGGGTATGTAGAGGGATGGAAAATGCCAAAACCCTTTTGCAAATAAATATATAGTCAGAAATTACATACAACGGGGTATGCATAAATATATGTGGAATTTACCCCTGATTTGTAGGGAACCCCTAATAAATATGTTCGGCAGGGGCATGAAATATCCTCAATTGCGTCAGAACGTGACTAGCAGAACATTTATGTATACCGGGTCGTCTAACAATCAGGAGCGAATGCCACGTGTGTAGCTCCGTTGTAAGATTGATTGGTGATTTTGTGCGCGTCAACAGCTAAGGTCATTAGCACAGTAAGTGTAGTCCATATTTTTATCGAAGGAGGTAGCGGTGATCTTCCCCCGCCGATGACGAGATCGGTGGCAGACTCGATTTGCAGGTTTTTTCCTAAGTAGGCCACAACGTGCCACCGACGCCTAAACCATAAGTAGGATTTTTTCCTAAATGGATATTCCTCGCTCTATCTGGCTCGACTCGAGGCGCTGCGATTTTGAAAAACTGTTTAAAATTTGGAGGTACTATACATGAAGCCCACCGAACATTTTCAAACATTTCTCAAAAAAGAGCTCCAAATTTTTGAAAAATTTCTTTTAAGAATAAAGTAAAATACACTTACAAAGGTAGACTACGTCCGACTTTCCCGGGTAACTCTGAATTTTCGAAAATGGCAAAAGGTGACATTTTGCGGCGTCTTCCTACAACTACAAAATTGAAGATCGATAATTTTCCTCCAAATGAAATTTCTTGTCCACATTAGTTCATCGATGTTTATGCACAGGTTTTGAAAAATTTGAGTAGATTTCGGCAATATTAAGTGCAATATTTGCAATTTTAAAAAATTACAAAAACAAAATTTACTCCAAAACGGTTAAATAATTTTCTTTAAACTTTTGGTATGGATAGTGCTAAATGCACTTAATTAAGTTGATACAAACGATGATACCGATGATAAACACTCTCATGTCCTTAATATTTACATTAGCGGCGATTTGTTGACATTATTGCATTTAAAAGTACATGTGCTTAAAATAATGTTATAAAATCTGTCGAAAACTACTCAAATTTTCTCGAAAAGTTTTCTGTAAAAACGACCTCAAAATTCCGCATTTTCAGAACCACTGACATGCCATTTTCTCATAAGCAGTTTCAATTTTTTTCTTGAAACTTTTCGTACGGATAGTGCTAATTGCACGGTCAAGATATCATAATTCATTTTCTGATTTTTTTGTTCTTTCAAAACATACAAATTTCATTTTTTGAAATATCTCTCACGCCGTTAATATACACATTTACAGCAATGTGTATACATTGTGCATTTCTGAGTGGAAGTTATTCCAATGACTTCAAATGATGTTTCTCGAAAACTCAAAAGATTCCTGTGAAAAACTTTAAATGTGTGTGTGTGTGTGTGCGTGTGTGTGTGTGTGTGTGTGTGTGTGTGTGTGGCGCGCGCGCGTGCTTGCGTGTGTGCGTGGCATACCTAAGATGTTCCCTTCAATTTTCTCCTGAACCGTTGCAGATACTAAAACTAAACATGCGGTTTTCACTAAAACTACTACATGCAAAGGGAACATATGGCCATGCATAATATTATTTATTCTATTGCATTTTTTTATTGCAGAGATATCGACCCTACTTCGATTTTTTAAATGGATTCCTATAGATTTGTTTAGCTCATCATAACAAGCGTGAAGAGACGAATTCATAAATATATCGCCATGTGTTACATAACAAAAGTTTCGAGAGAATAAGAGTTTTAAAGACGTACGCCGACTGCTGGTTTCCGTAATCTGAAAGAGAAATTCCGGTTGATATGCGGCGAGGCCATTCCCTTCCGTTGCGACGGCCGACTCAAGTAGGAAAACTGGAGATGCCTCGAAGTGACGTAAGAAAGGTAGGTAGAATAAAAAGGCGGCGGAGATAGGAAATGCAGTCAGAACTAAACGGGAACTCTCCAAATTTAGAAGAAATTTGTAAACGCAGTGAAATAGTGCAGAAATATCCGGGAAGATGTATACCAACGAGGAGAAGCTGGACCTAATTCTGCTTTACGGTGAATGTGGCAGAAATGCGAAGAAAAAATGCATTACTGTATGCTGAAGGACTTACAGATCGACGGCGGCCTTCGCACATGTCTATAATGCGAATCTGTAAAAGCCTTGTGCAAAGAGGCGACTGGAACGCAAAGACTCGTATGCGGAGCAGAAGGGCAACGAATGAGGAAGCACAGGCCGCCGTTCTTGCAGCTGTTCACAACAACCCCATATCAGCTCTCGAGACATTGCCAGAGATTCCGGCATTAGTCGTTCGAGTGCCCTCCGCATCTTGAAGAGCACCAAGTTTCACCCCTACCACAATTCGTTGCACCCGAAGGTTTATGATGGTGCTTACCAGGAACGTGTTCAGTTTTGTCGTTTTCCTCTGGAACACGTGCGAGATGATCAGGACTTTTTTAAGAAGATTATGTTTACCGATAAGGCAACATTTACGAATCACGGTCAGGTGAATCTACGCAACATGCACACTACTGGGCAGTGGAAAATCCTCGCTGGCTTCGTGAAGTTGAGAACCAAAAGCAGTGGAGTATTAAGGCTAAATGTACCGAAAAATACTTAAAGGAAAAAACAATAGATCGCAGCACTATCACAGGGAATTTACTAGACCGTTAACGCCTGGAGAAATGGTCATATTTTCGATCTGTAAAATACATTGGACTCCTTTTTAAAATAGAATTTATGCTATGACGCCGTTTTTTCAAAAACGATTTCCAAAAAAAATTTTTTAAAAATTTCTCAGTTTCGGGAAGAATTTAAAAAATGTGGGCTTATAGCGCGATGACGACGTGCTTCCTGAATCCAACGCCATGTCAATCATGCAAATCGGATGAATAGGAGCGGCGTAAAGTGAAATTTGGAGAACACCTTCCCCCCTTCACCTCTCCACGCCGTTGCGTCACCCGACCCTTGTGGGGCCTCCCTCCACGCAGCCGAACGGCCAAACCCGGCAGCCTGCGGCGCAAAAGGAGGCCGAACTTTTAGGTAGGCAAGCCAGGCTGTCAGTTGATGCTTTTGTCTCTTTCCATCTCAATATATTTTTCTCCACTTATCAAACTAGTGATGCTGTAACACAACCAAATGGTCTCGTATCATCTGTAATAGTCGTATTTTGTAGGTATATATCTCGTTCACATATTTCCGTCTTCCTTCGAATACCATCAAACAATTATTTGAGGCGGTACTCAAAATATCGATTCCGATTTGGAGATTTCAAAAAGAAAATTGAACTAATTGTGTAGATATCACCAATATTCCATGTCCTAACATCTTATTTTACATACAATTTACTTCTAAGATCTTCCGTTATCATTCCACTACCAGAAAGAATGAGCCGAGATTACGCGCGAGCTCTTTTATCCTGCAACTCGATTTTTTATCTCAAAACGGCGTTTGTTCCCTTGATATATTTCACCTGATGAATCTGTTTTCCCAAGTAAAATAGCCGAAGCTAATTTTAAAACGGTTTTCGTACTTTGGGACAAATTTGAAAAAGTGGTAAAATAGCACGCAGGCGAGATGTCTCCAGAATCCAACGCCATATCATTCACTGAAATAGGATAAATATAATTCTATAGACAAATGTAGAAAACAGAAAATATTCAGTAATGTCAAAAATCCTGTTTCGCGGCACTGACCGACGATCTCATGGCTAGAGTCCGCATTCTAATGTAATTATGTATGTTTCTATGCACTGTTCTGAAATTTGTGATTTCGGCGAACTGCTGAAATCTTAACAAATATCTAAATTTTTCGTCACATATTTTGTACAGTATTATGCATTTTACACACTTTGTTGATTTTACAATTTTTTACAAATCTACCAATTTCCTTGAAATTCTTTTCGAAAACATATTCGGTTAATTTTTAAATTTGTTGTGATTTTTTAGCAATAACCATATTTTGTCTTAAACTAATTCAGAAATGTCTCACGTAAAGATATCGAAGAACAAAGTTTTTCTGCTCGTCCTTGAGTTTTCTATGTGCGTACCATTGTTTTAATTGCTGACAGAGATAAATAAATTCTCTTACACAAACAGTAAGCAGAGAAAGTATTTATTTTTAAATTCGATTTAATGAATATTTTATAAATAGAATTTAAAATTGTTAACATTTTACTTTCTTCCTCTTCTCAATCTACGAAGAGAAAGTTATGTAATCGTGCACCGGAAAACTCTTATTGCCGGGCCCTGGTAACGTACAAGTGGATCAATCCTGTTGCTATATAGTAAATTACTTCTTGTAACTCGTGGTGTACCGAAAATACATTTTTATGGGTCTTTGATACCTAGAAATCGATTGACTGACGCCAAAACGTGTCTGTCCGTTTGTGGTCAACCCTAACGCCTAAACCGTTCTGCCGATTTTCTCCAAAATTGATATTCCCCAATCTACCTGAAAGAACTCGAGCCTTTGGGAGTTTCAAACCGTTTTTTAAATTTTTTGAAGGTCAAAATCATTCTACAAAAGTTTCCGGTCTTACTCGTGGCAAAAGCATTAATACTTCGCTCATGCTGGGAACTGAGATTAGTACATTGCCGGGCGGATGTCGGCTCTACGAAGCAGCCTGCCGGTTCTGTCCGTGACACCTTGAATGTACGGGAGTTGAGCTGTCTTTCGAGGTGGGCTGGATGTCTCGTTGCCGGCGCTAGGTGCTGCATCGTTATCTCGTGCGTCGAGTTTCCTCAAGGCGCGTTTCGGCTGTAGCCATTGGCCAGGAATGACTTCCTCAGTACCTCTTTTTCCTCTTTTAGGCTGTTGCTGTCGCTAATGAGGGTGGCTCGGTGAGTCAGGGTCGTGAAGACTCCCTGTTTTGTAGCAGGGTGATGGTGTGAACCCGCGTGTAAATAGCGGTTCGTGTGGGTAGACTTTCGGTACACGGAGTGACCCAGGGTGCCGTCGGGACGTCTAGAAACTAAGACGCCGAGGAAAGGCAGCTGACCGTGTAGTTCTATTTCCATAGTGAAATGGATGCGAGGATGAATGATGTTGAGGTGCGCACCTCAACAGCATTCATCCTCGCATCCACGTCGACCAATGACGGTCGCTGATTGGCTGTTTTGTCCTTTGCCTCTCAGACGGATCTACACAACCAATTTTCGGCTCTTTTTATGTTACTCCGCGTTATGTTTTATGTTAATGTCTGCCTCACGCATGTTGCCCTGTTGCCACCCTCCCGACGCATCCACCTGTCCCCCCTTTCCCGCTACAGCTCGGTTGTTCCTCCGCCAATCTCATACCATCTGCCGACTTCCTATTGGCCGATACCTTGACCAATCCTGGTCACCCCCTTGTCTTCCTTATAAGGCGGTCACGCGAGCCATTTCACAGCAGTGCTAGTGTAGTGAAGTGCGGTATGAATGTGCGAGTGAATGAGTTTGTATATATAGAATAAGCATGAATGAGCGAGTGAATGAACATAAAATTAAAAAACAAGAATACAAACCATCTAAAGGACTTATTACCTTTCTCCTAATTTTTTTTGTAAATAAAACGAAGAGCCCAAATCGGTACTGTTTAGTTTTAAGTAGATTAAGATTAGTTTTAGTTAGTTTTTTTAAGTTACTGCCCTATCTAGCTCCAAAAACCGAAAGGTTGGAGCGCAAAACATGTATCCCCGAATTGCAATAAATTCCCGCCTCGCCAGGGCTACTGGCGAGGGGAAAATGAAAAATTTCACAGCAGTACGCTCTGAGAAAGGCCACAATATGTTGGCCGAAACGTCAGCTACGAGCATATCGACGCGGCTTGTCCCAGACAGCCAAGAAACATACTCCGGCCGCGGAAGCCTACGTAATCATAGTAAATAGCGATATTAAAGCATAATGTTTCACATACAGAAAGAACAATTTCATGTCTATTTCGTGGTCAGTAGCTAACTGACTGATTCTCTATACTATGAAGTTGTAAAAATTTCATATAATTGAACCGTTACTGCTTTGCATATTGCAAGTGAGGATTAGACAAAGAACCTAGAAAAGCTGCTCATTCTTTCTCTCGAGCGGCCGGGGAAAATCCGCAGGCCCAAGGAACCCCAACCCATCGGGACTCAAAACAGGAAGTCAGAGCCCATGCTTTCTAAACCCTAAGGTTTGGAAATGCCTTTCTTTTTATACAATTTTTTTAAGAATAGAAATCAAGTGTTTACCTTTCCCTCTAAATAAACGGTAAATGACTCATTTGCTTCAAATATGGTAAATAACACTAAAATCATAAAGAGAATGATTGTTGAATGTCACGTGTAGTTTAATAATATTTTTAAGTCAAAAGACGATTCTATAAGATAATTTCACTTTAGTTATGGAGGGGAGTCAGATTAGAGAGGGCAAAGTTTTGGCTGATCTCACACGGAATTTCACATGTACGTGAATATAAAAGAACAGTTTGTTCATACCTTCACAACATGAATACAATTGATCAGCAAGCACTGCGAGGTGTTCCTTGAAGGAACATACTTAAAATATTTATAAACAATATTTGTAGTTTTTATTCCCTTACTTTCCTTGCAATTCCACGCGAAAAAAATCACTAAACACACGACTAAGTATTGACCGTTCACAAGGAATACGAATTACTTATTTGACCTTTACTTCTGCCTGCGGGATGCCATCTGGACACGTCATGACGCACCTTTTCCGCGTGCGGGATGACGTTCCGAGACGGCGTTGCCCTTCCTCTCCTCGGCTCGGGGGCTGAGCGGATGCAACCGCATTCCTTAGGTATTTGGCGAAGGGAGTTTCGCTTCATGTAGCGGGCCCGCCAGGGCAGCTGTTCTAACGCTGCGGCGGAAATGTTTTAGAGCGAAAGAGGAAAGTTTTCAAGTACTGGGCGCTTTGCATATGAGTGGGGAACCCAGTTACCAAAAACTACTCTCTCTACGTCAAGGTAATGATCGGAGAAACCACAGAAAACTATCGTTCAGGAAACCCGACCACTAGAATTCTTCCCCAGTCAACGGCAGACTTTGACCTAGCTAGAATATGCCTAATGTCGAAAATCCGTCACCCTGGGAACTCGAACCCTAGGACCTCTCGGTCAGAAACTCTGCCGTGTCAATAGTTGTTCCTCTGAGCCATCTCAGCGAAAGGAAAACACAATGAATTTCCTCCAACCTGTATGATTCTACTGAAATACCGGTATTTTCACAAGAAAATGCCGGTATTTTGATGAGAGAATACAGATATAATACCTTTAAATAAAAGTATTTTACCGGTATAGACATCGGATAAAGGGAAAATAACTCTAAAAATACTGGTATTTGACGTCTTACACCGGTATCTTCAAAGGTATTTTGAATAAAGGTATAATAGAGGCAAAGGTATTTTTATACCGATATAAATATCTTTACCGCTATTACTTCGCTACTCGGTCCCTGGGAATAGGATGAGAACGGCAAAATAATTACAAAAAAAGAAGACACATGAAAAGATGGGAAGAATACACGACGTAGTTGTATGAGAAGGACTTTCAAGTACAGGAGTGGATAAACATTGATGATTATGAAGATGAACAAGAGATTTTTGTAGAGAAAATGCATTGGGCGACAAAACAACTGAAAAATGGGACGTTCCCGGGTGTAAATACTATCCTAATCGAACTACTCAATGACACAGGTGAAGAAATCATGGCGAAACTAATACAATTATGCAATTTGATTGAAAAAGAAAAGAGTGATCAACAGATTGGAAACGCACTATGTTTATTCCATTACCAAAGAAAGGCGACAGCCGTGGTTATGCAAATAACAAAACAATTCCATCCAGAGAAAGAAAGAAAATTACACACATTCATAAAATATGCATGCATATCACGCAAGACCAGAGCTTGATTTGTAAAAGTTTAGGTCCCGGAACGCGCTCCAAATTATGTATTAATTTAATAGAAATAGTTATATATTTATAATATAATTTAATAATTATCACCGATGTAAAGAAACGCCGTTCCGTCATGTTCCGTCCCGCAAGACCCAAATCCAAATAATCGAGAAAATGGTATTTCTAATCCTGTTGTGTGGGTTTAAAAGCTGAACATTCAGAAAGGCCGAAAAAGGAAGATTCTTTTGAAGTATGGGCATGGAAGAAAACATTGAAAAAATATGGGCAGGAAAAAAAGACAAAGCCGAAATTTTGAAAAGAAAACAGAACTTTCTCTAAAAGCCAAAGCCAAAATATTAAAAATAAAATATTTTGGACATACTATGTGTCGAACAAAATCTCTAGAAAAGTATATTATGCTTGGGATGGTAGAATAAAGTGGAAAGAGCGGAAGAAAAATATGTAGGTGGCACAATGAAATAATTAAGGCAACCAACCACACATGATCAGACATAAGTGTGTTGAAGACAGAAACCAATCGAGAAAACTAGTACATAATATCACAAACAAAAGGAAAAGGCAGTTTCAGTCCGAGTGAGCAATGAACAAACATGCTGGAATCCTATCGCTGTGTATATCTAGATAGGCCAACGAGGGATGGCTTGCGATATATGTTCTATGTACTATTTCTCTGCGCGTCCACACGCCGCGAAGAATTGGGGCTTGTGTGGCTTGCAGATGAAAGGAGAGATTCTCACAACCGCTGCTTGGCCGTGACTAGAGCCGACAAATAGCACATCGCACTGAACAGTATGTGTGATATCTGTAGTCCTTCATGTGTTCAGTCTGCCATTATTAGGGAAGAACTCGCCGAATTATCGGCGCGTCCTCTCCCAGATTCGGATTGCAAGAAAAGCGAAGGCTTGATGCTCAAATAATGCAAATGCAAACATCAATGTTCAAAATGAAAAGAATTCTCAAAAACCTGGTTTAGTCACCTCAAACAAGTTCGTGGAAGATAATTAGTTTCGACAGTGGCCGTGATTGTTAATTTATAATTTCGATTTAGAGAAAATGGCAGAAGATAGGAAAAAGAATAACAGCTAAGCTAAGCCTGAAAACCAGCGCTCAGGATCATCTCAAAGATTCATAACTTCCTACAATGGGTACAGGAAGCTGGGCGAGAGGCCTTACACCTAGAGTACGCATTACGCAGAAATATACTATTTTTCTATCAACGGGGAATAATATATTTCAACGACTGTTGTAGCGATTCACCAGAGCACGTGTTCGCCGAAGCAAAGGGGTTGCCACGACCTTGAAAGGATCTGGGTCGCCGTCGCCGCTCTAAGCTGTGGAAATATTTCATCGAGACGACGTTTTTGTGAGTTAGAAAACTTCACTAGAAATTCTCAAAACTGTTTAAAGAAGCGAGAATTATTATTCAGAGATAGAATTCACCTCACTTACAGACGTAGATAGTCGAGTAATTATATAAAATCATTTAAACATAATCTTTTACAATATTGCAGTCGTAAAAGGAAACCAGATAGCTAATTCCTGTAAAGAATTGTAAAAACCTATTTATTTCATTTTTCTATTATCGATAATATTTGTTCTTTTACTGTGTGTTTTCAATTAACTGTTTAATCGTTTTCAAATTGTTCAAAACCAATAATTAGTAAAAGAGTTATTATTAATTGTACGTTCATTGTATACCGACATTTTCTTTCTTTGCTGGCTACATTGTATAAAGTAATAATCTACGTGAAAGTGAAACATCATCTTGTATATATTTAATTCAAGTGACAATTTCTTTGAAAGTGTATGTCAAGTGTATTTTGGTATGCGATTCGTTTTCAGTATTTTGTGTTTCCATGTATTATAGTCTTGTGTACAGTTATTTTATTGTGTTTTTTTGTGAAGTGAAGGGTAATCTAATTTTATGTAAAGTGTTTATGCAAGTGTTAAAACGCAACTGCCGCTGTTAGGTAATCACGTAATTGCTAAAGGTAGAGCAAGTGATAGAATTTTTCAATGCAATGTGTAATTGCTAGATTAGAATTGTATTAAACTATTTAACAGAATATATTCAAAACGCTGTTCATAGTTACCTCGCAGTCAACTTTTACCTCGCAGGCTTTTATTGCAGAGAGAGAGAATCCCATAAAGGTCCTACGTATGGGGGTTCCTGTATTTACGTTAGAAATAATATTGATTCTATCCCCTTGGCGGAATTAAATGTGTACTCCATTGAAAATATTTTCGAAATTTCTGTTGTACATCTTACTTCACTAAAAGTGATAATACTTTGCATTTACAAACCTCCAACAAAGAGAACTGCAGATTATATTTTGTTCTTAGAAAACCTGGAGATAACACTTAACAAAGTCAGAAATCACTCTTTTGAATCCATTGTTGTATGCGGAGATTTTAACATTGATTTTCTGGACGAATCTTGCGAGAAAGAAAAGTTTCTCAATTTAATTAATTCCTTTAATTTAGACATTACAATAAAAGTACCTACACGGATCACACAACATTCGATGAAGGCAATTGATCAAATTATAATTAACAAAACTACTACTCGATAGATTTAGGATACAGTGACCACGATGCACAAATTCTTACCATTATAAGAAATGCGATCACTGACACAATAAATAATACACGTATGACTAGATTGTTTACTAAAAGTAAAATTAAATTATTCATTGATTACTTGATGCAGGAGTCATGGGAAACGGTTTATAATACTGCTGATACACGCGACAAATATAATTCTTTTTTTTCAACCCTTTCATTTCATTTTAACACTTGCTTTCCTCTTCAAAAACGAAAATTAAATATTTCACGGAAAAGCAATTCTTCGATAACACAAGGATTAGGACATCTTGAAAAATTTTTTTTTAAAAAATACAAAACATTGTTACGAAAAGTCATAAGGCAGGCCAAAATCATGAAAAACGATCAGGATATTTTGAACTCAAATAATAAAACAAAAGCAATGTGGAATAGACTAAAAATACTACCAAATCAACTAGAAAACCCGTAGAGAATGTTGTTTTAAAATATAACGATATAAATGTGAACGATCCGGCAACAGTGGCTAATCTCTTTAACCAATACTTTTCGAGAATTGCTGCCGATCTCACTAAGGGTCTTCAGGCACAAAATTCAAAACAGACAGTTCACCCAAAATTTTAGACACAATGTTCGTTTCCGAAACTTCTTCCTATGAAATTCTCAAAATAATCGGTAAACTAAAAAATAAATATTCGTCCGGTTTAGATGAATTCCCGGATTCTTTGTTAAAGACTTGTGCGTATGCCATAATACACCCGTTAACTCACATATTTAATGCATCTTTATGCACTGGAACGTTCCCAGATATTTTCAAAACAGCTAAAATTAAGCCGCTTTTCAAAAAAGGCAACAAAAATGAAATTCAAAATTATCGGCCCATTTCTCTTCTATCAGTTTTTCAAAAATATTAGAGAGACTTTTTTACGTACGAATGGAAACCTTTCTCACTAAACACGACGCGCTTTCAGATTGCCAACATGGATTTAGAAAATCAAAATCAACGAAACAGCTATATTTTCTTTTCTTAAAGATGTCGCCTCATCATTGGATCAAAACGAGGCACCGGATTATTTTAGATCTCTCAAAAGCTTTTGACGTCATTGATCATGACATTTTACTTTCCAAATTACCTTCATATGGAATTCGTGGTATTGCTCTAGATTGGTTATGTTCATACCTTAAACAACGATCTCAGAGAGTTGAAATACCTTACTGGAATGATGGAACATTACGTACGCACCTTTCCGACTCTTTGTCCGTTGGATGTGGAGTTCCTCAAGGATCGATTTTAGGCCCTATTCTGTTCCTACTTTACGTAAACGATATGCCCTCGACGATTCGAAACGGAAAAACGGTTCTCTTTGCGGATGATACGAACATCCTTTGCAATAAAGAAACAGTAAATAGTGCAATATCAGATGTTTCAAATTGGTTCCGAAATAACAAATTAATAGTAAACGAAAAGAAAACGGTTTTAATGCAGTTTTCCATTTCAAATAAACAATTCTGTGCTCCATTGAAAATGAACGGTGTACCATTGACTGATGTTAAGGCAACAAAATTTTTAGGTCTCTCAATTCAGTCAAACCTTAAATGGAACGTCCATTCATATGAATTGAACACAAAATTAAGTTCATTATGCTACGCGTTGAGAATTCTTGCAAATTCAGTCAGCCTTCATACTGCTCGTTGTGTATACTTCGCGAATGTTCATTCCCGCCTGAGATATGGCATAATATTCTGGGGGAATACATCTTATAGCTCCCAGACTTTTACATTACAAAAACGAATTGTACGAATAATAACCAAATCCCACCCACGTGATTCATGTAAGCCTCTCTTCATTAATCTAGGAATTCTACCATTACCGTGTCTTTTATTTACGAATCAGTGGTTTTGTAAAAATGACTTGCTCAAGGGCAGGAATATTTTTCAGAAAATGCCGAAGTCTATTACTATAACACTCGACGTAGAAATCATATTCACCAGGTGACAGTATCAACAGCTCATTACAAAAAATTCACATACAATACATGTACATTATTTTACAACACTTTGCCAGATGACATTAAACGATTAACTTCATTTTAAGACTATACTGAGCATCACAAGAAAAGTAACATTAATTTTAACAATGATACATAATGCATTATTTACCATTTGGACTGTATAAATGAGTATAAACAACCTGTAACAACTATTGTACTACAGCTTCCAGGTCAATGACCCCCATCTCGATCAGGTTTTTCGTCCAGTTTCCCTGATCCATTGAGCAAATGCTGAGATGGCCCCTTGTTTTGCTTCTGGACATCAATGTAACTTCATTTTCTGTGCACGTCTTCTAGAATTCAGTGGGAAACACAATTCTTCAAATTATCGTTTCCATGGTGTCGTGGCAGGAAGTAATAAGAGCCAAAATTTATTGCTTATTTATCCTTGAAAATAGATTTTATTACATGGGAGTTTTTTTGTTGTTTTTTTCTCCCTTTCAAAATTCAAAATTTATTGCTTATTTATCCTTGAAAATAGATTTTATTACATGGGAGTTTTTTTGTTGTTTTTTTCTCCCTTTCAAAATTCAAAATTTTTCTTATTTATACTTTGTAAATATATTTTATTAAATGGGAGTTTTTTTTTACGTAAAACAAATAAATAAATAAATAAAGTTAAAAGATTAACTTGCCTACGTTTCTTTTATTACAAAAAGCAGGTTAAAAGACGAACCTACTCCTGTAGGGCAGTTAGGACATATAAAACCATTCCTAATTTTTGGTGTGATATTGTCATAACAAGTCAAGTAATTCTACTAGGTTACTTGAGTGACCCGCTGTAGGCTTTCCGAGAATAGTGAAAAGGTAGAGCGGTCACATTTACAGCGTTGGATTCAGGATGCATCTCGCCTGCGTGCTATTTTACCACTTTTTTAAATTTGTCGGAAAGTACGAAAACAGTTTTAAAATTAGCTTCGGCGATTTTACTTGGTGAAATCTATCAAGGTGACAGCTGTCGTTTTGAGATCAAAAATCGAGTGGCAGGATAAAAGAGCTCATGCGTAAGGATAGATAAAAGAGCTCGTGCGCAGGATAAAAATGCTCATTCTTTCTGGTAGTGGAATGATAATGGAAGATCTTAGAAGTAAAATGTATGTAAAATAAGATGTTAGGATATAGAATATTGGTGATATCTACACAATTAGTTGAATTTTCTTTTTGAAATCAGTTTCCAAACCGGAATCGATGTTTTGAGGAATGCCTAAAATAAATTTTTTTATGGTATTCAAAGGAAGACGGAAATATGTGAACAAGATATATACCAACAAAATACGACTATTACAGACGATACGAGACTGTTTGTGTTACAGCACCACTACTTTGATAAGTGGAGAAAAATATATTGAGATTGAAAGGGACGAAACCATAAACCGACTGCCTGGCTTGCCTACCTAAAAGTTCGGCCTCCTTTCGCGCCGCAGGCCGTCGGGTTTGGCCGTTCGGCTGCGTGGAGGGAGGGCCCACAAGGGCGGGTGACGCAACGGTGTGGAGCGCGAAGGGGGGGGAGGTGTTTTTCAAATTTCACTTCACGCCGCTCCTATTCATCCGATTTGCATGATTGACACGGCGTTGAATTCAGGAAGCACGGCGTCATCGCGCTATAAGCCCACATTTTTTTAATTTCTTCCCGAAACTGAGAAATTTTTAAAAAATTTTTTTGGAAATCTTTTTTGAAAAAAGTGCGTCGTAGCGTATTTTAAAAAGGCGTCCAGTGCCGTTTTCAAATCCAAAATTGGACCATTTTTTCAGACGTTATCGGTCTTGTAAATTTTGCTTATTTTAGTGCTTCCACGTGGTGGCGACAAATTGAATTAGTGTCGGTACATTTAGCCTTAATGTCTGGTGCCGTATTCTTAACTACACCAGCATAGGTCCGTATTTCATGGATAGACATTTGACAGGGAACAAATACGCAAGATTTCTTCGTGAAACATTGCCGCTGCTTCTGAAGGAAATTCCCCTGAATATGAGAAATTGTATGTGCAACATGACGGATGTCCTGCCCACAACGCGCTTGTGGCTAGGCAAGTGCTGAATGAGAAGTTCCCCGGGCGATGGATTGGGCGCGGTGGTGTAGTAAACTGTCCGCCAAGGTCACCTGATCGTACGCCTGAACTTTCTTCTATGGGGAACGATAAAGAATGAAGTTTACTCACAAGTACCAACAACATCTGAAGATCTGAGGCGCCGCATTACTGTATCTTGTCATGCCATTTCACGTGGAACTCGGAATTCTGTTCGAAGGTCTCTTTACAAGCGTCTTCAAATGTGTATATCCGTTGATGGTGCACATATTGAGTACATGTTATAAATCAAGCTATTTCTAGAATTGTTAACTTACCTTTTTTTATTTTAAAGTATTTTTCTTACTTTTTATTTACACGATATTTTGGTACCGGATGAGGTTTTCAGTCTTTAAATAGTAAACGTTTTTTTAAAGAACATGTTCACTTCTCTACGGTTAATAATTCAAATATTTTCTTAAATCTTGTAATATTTCATTAATTAAAAAATAGTACCTTGTGGCGTATAGATTTGCTCAGAACATGGATATGGGTGAATATATTGTCTCCAGGACTGAGAGGGTGTAGTCCTAAAGAGCAAATCGTGGGTTTTCGTGAGCTCCTTTGCACATTGCATCACTACATTTACCGCAGGGTCGACGCATCGGAAGGGAATGGCCTCCCCGCACCCGGAATTTCTCGTTCAGATCACGGAATCCAGCAGTCGGCGTGCGTCTTTAAAACCCTATATTTCTCGAAAATTTTGTTATGTAACATATGGCGATATGCATAATTATGAACTCGTCTCTTCACGCTTGTTATGATGAGCTAAAAAATCTATAGGGTTCCATTTAAAAACTCGAAGATGGTCAATATCTCTGCAATAAAAAATGCAATAGAATAATATTATGCATGACCATATGTGCCTCTTGCATATAATAGTTTTAGTGAAAACCGCATCTCAGTACCTACAACGGTTCAGGAGAAAATTGGAGGGAACATCTTAGGTGGGCCACACGGTATATATGTGTGTGTGTCGCGGAACGTTCCCCAAATTAACTATTAATTTAATATGATATATATATATATATATATATATATATATATATATCATATAATCTGGGAAAAGGATGGAGCTAGACCGAAAAGCTAGCCCAGATCAAAGAAATTAGAAAACTAACTAGTACGAGAATGTGTCACTCTGTAGCACCATTAGTTTAGTAATGGCGACCGGTCAGACGTGCTGTGATTTGCTGGCGAGTGTCTGCCTGGCTTTTCATAGTAGCAATGTGATATATGCAGCTGAAAGCTTACACTTCTTCGCCAAACGTCACATACAGTTTTTACTGGTTTTGACGAAAATTAATCAAATTATATCAGAATCTCTGTCTGGGGCGGTGCCCCCCTGGCGGAGGTACTTGGAAGAAGGCAACCTTGAAAGCCAACGAGTAGGTCGGTGCCGGACGTTATGTTCCAGTAGGGAGAACACCGCTATCTCGAATGGTGTAACATGCACCACACTTACGAAACTAATGACCATAGCAGATGTGGCGTTCGAAAACGAAATATTCAATGAAAACTGGCGCACGTACAATTGTCACACCTCAAGAGCGGATAGATCAGCTAGCTCATGCCAAGAGGGAAGAGGACGACGCCTTTAGGTTGGCCACGTCCATGGGGGACAACGGCCAGGTACGGGCAGGCGCGAAAGGAAAGGAAGGCAAGGGCATCTTACAGACACGCCGCTACACAGTTCTTTGAAAATCTTTCTTAAGATATATATATATATATATATATATATATATATATATATGTGTGTGTGTGTGTGTGTGTGTGTGTGTGTGTGTGTGTGTGTGTGTCCATGTCGACGCACCCGCTGGCCTCCCGCGCGCGTCACCCGGGCTCGGGAGGCTGAATCAATGAGTGTGCTAAAAGGAAGCATACTCATTAATGCATTAATTCGTGTCAGAAATCACAACTTCTTAGTTGCAAAAATACGTAATGGAGTTCAATAGTCAACCAATTGCACTACGAAAACTCACAAATAAACAGTAAATATTTAGTATATGCTCGCAAACAAAAATGCTAATTAAAACAGAAAGTGCTACTCCTTCAACAAGTGACGGCCTTGTGAGATCATTCTTCTCGCATATTTCCGCACCAAATCTCGTTCACAGAACTGTCATATGACTTTTCAGTTATGTCCGAGGAAGAAAATAACGTTATTGTCAGTGCAAAATTGAAATCTATAGAGACTCAGAAGGCAAAATGATTACGTACATTACTTATCATAATATGTGTAATTTGTACAAAAAGGCCGAAAAACGGAGTGTTTATGGGGATTGTGGTACACCTAAACCCATTTCAAAAAACGGTGTAATCGGTGCGGATGTTAATCCTACATCGAAAACTAACTTTTTGTCACTAAGCCATTGATTTAAATTTTTTTCGATACAGCTTTTATCTCCCTCCCCCCCCTCTCTCTCTCTATATATATATATATATATATATATATATATATATATATATATATAGACACACACACACACACGCACGCACACACAAAGAGATACGCTAATGCGTATCGTAATGGGCTTAAAAAGACGATTTCAAATATGTGTATATGTTTGTATTAAGCGAATCTTTTTTTTATAAATAGATGTGTTTTTGTAACATATTTTTCTACTGCAGTTGTATTTTATCAGATTTATTTATCACTTGTATTTTAAGAGCTATTGAATTTTTCAAATGGAACTATACATATACACACACATGCATACTATACATATACACTATACACTTTCTTTATTCTATTATGACGAGCGTAAAAAGACGAATCGAGTGATATACATATCGTTATGTTAGATAATCATATTTTGAGTACTTTTCATTTTTTCCCCTCAGCTTTCCTTGCCCGATTGCACGTTAACAGGGGGCGTAGGGGCTACGTAGCCTTGTGTGGCCGACTGTTATCCGTTATACACGTGGAGTTGAGTGGAAAAAAAATCGAAAGTACTGAAAAAGTATGCGAGAAATAAAGAGGTCGAATTATGTACATTGGGTGCTTTCTTAGTTCGGCGTTAATTTTTTTCTGAACAAATATATTTATTTCATTTGTAAATAATAAATAAGTGACATGTTTCTGGATTATTTTTATGCTTCTGCAATGCACATTTTTGCCTAGAAAGAATATTTTCAAAATCAACTTTTGAGTGATTGCGACTCATACACACACACACACACACACACACACACACACACACACACACACACACACACACACACACACACACACACACACACACAGGTGACCAGCGATCTGCCTTTTTGAAATTCAAGGTTTTAGCCCCGGTTTTCCAGGTATGAGAATATAAATTTTCTTTGTTTTTTTCGCACATCACAACATATTTTTACCTTCTACAATTTACGCAGTAGAGAGAAAGTTATGTAATTCTAGAGGAAAAAGCGGACAAATTTCGGCAGAGAAACTCTTATTGCCGGGCCCTGTAAACTAAAAGTTGATAAAACCAGTCCCTAAATGTAGAAAAGAAATCTTCTAACACGTGGGTCCTTGATACCGAGCACGCAAGCAGAGTTCAGGAAAAATCTGTAACAGTGTTGTGAATATTTGGAATATGTTTCGTATCTTCAAATACTAAGATCCTTTCCCTTCTCGGAACGCGCGTTTGCTGGTGGAGCGTTGGGTGACCTTTTGTGTTGGACTGTTACATTCACAATATCCGTTAAACATGAGACACAAAAAAAATCAAAATTACTCAAAAAAATGCTTATCTAATATATGACAATATGTATATCATTGAATTCCTCTTTTTACGCTCGTCATGATAGACTGAAAAAATATGTATTGTTCCATTAAAAAAACAAAGTTACTACAAATATCTTGTAAAATATAAGTTATAAAATATAAATAAATACTCTTATCAATTAGCCCCATTCCCTCATGCACTTTCGTGAAAACTGCATTGCAATGACTTGAACCGTTCAAAAGTTACAGGAGGTGCTAGAGTTACGTGACCTTCAGCGACCTTAGAAAAGCAAAATAAAGTCCGATGAAATTATATAATTGGATTGCTACCCTCCATTTAATTTGAATAGTGTTTTCCCATACATCTTAAAAAGTGGACTGACAATAAAATAGTATGTTTATGATGTACGTGCGAGTGAAATATCGCTTTTTTTGGCTTTCGTATCGCTCATTTTCCAATCTTGTGTATAGGATGTTCCCGTTACGATGCGTTCGAGAGGCAGTAACTAATTTAATGTAGCTTCAGCAACTTCCGCCAATAGTCAAGTCGCCTTGTGAGTCTCGTTTCCGAAGGTCGCAAGTCGGCTCGCCGCTATGTTCCAGGGATGTCCGTTGCTCGCCGTTTGCGTTCGTTCCCGGCTCAATCATGGCGTCCATCAGAACAGTACAATACCTTACCGTGCCAGTCAGCTCGTAGGACCCTATACGAATTATATCCAAACTTCAACACCAGAGTCCATCAGCGCTGTAGCGTCCCAACTCGCGCCCTTTCCTGGTGACGTGGTCTCGATCAGAGAGCGCACCGATTTTCTGGTGAGGGTTGAGGCGGGCATCGAGCCACGGTCACAAACTTATGTCTTTTGTCGTTTCTATTCCAAGAAAGATTTTCCTTCGGCGATGCTAGAAATATGCTGCTTGAAAGGTGAGCTTGCTCACCTTTAGCACAATATTATGGGCGTAATACAAGAGACATCATTGAGGAACTACAAATACTTGCAGTAGCGTTTCTTAGCAAAATAACATGCCTTTTTTCACCTACGTGAAAAAAAGACAAAGGTGTATTTTTCAAATGACTCATGTTTTATGAGGACGACCATTAAAACGTGACAGCATTGTTGCCCTCCTACACATTAGATCGGTTCAGAAAACATAAACAAAAAAAAAAAAGATGATTTCCCATAATAATTACGATTTCCTGGGAGGGGTGATAACTGGAAATCGTAGTTTTCAGACTTTCAATCGTAACATTCTTGTATTACACAGTTTTGTTTTGGAGTTTGACAACTCTTATAATTACTGCCATTTTTGTAAATGTTGGTTACAATAAAAATAATGCACACGCATATTAACGAAATTATCTTATATAAGCTGGTGAAAATATTTTCAAAACTACAATGTAAGTACAAGCACAGTAAATTATGAAACTAAAGTATCTCACAATTAATACAACTTATTATTTTACGTAACACAAACTAACTTAGCCCTCAGGAGGCCACAGAGAAATAGCAGGTGGTTTATCTTTAACCTACTAGGGGCTGCGAAATAAGCATTGCGAAAAAGTATGCTGCAGTATCTTTTTGAACAGAAAATCCTATTAACTTGTTTTAATAAAAATTATAGAATATTAATAAAGAAATATAAATTTACTGAGCCACTTTACAAAAAAGCATTTTTATTTGATAATCGATTCCGCTGTTTAAGTGGCATTGCTGTAATGCAAGCCCCTCCGGATTTCTGGACGCCCCTGCTGCTAATACGGATATACCACTTAAACCATGCACAAAATAAGTAACTATTGTGCCTTACGTGTGTAAACATGCTTCATAAAAAACGAGTAAGTTTAGTCAAAGTATCATTTAATAATGTTAAAACAATTTAACAAGAAACGTTTTATTTACATTTCAGTCGAAACAGAATAGTAGATCATGGAGAAAATTCTTAACACAAACCAAATACAGGTAAAATGTAATCAATGATACTTTTGAAAGATGCTAGGGTAAACGATGAGATTCAAGAAATTTGAATTTTTGATATGTTGATGACATTTAGTGAAACATTTCTTGCCATTTGAAATACATTGCGGTGAATCGTGGTCTCAAAAAACTATCAAGGCCGGGAGATATTTAAGAAAAACAGATTTGATGCAAGAAGCAAAAGCAATGAGAGTCATATGGCAAAGCTCGAAGAACAAAGTCAGCACACTCACATAAAACTATATACCATTTTGTATAAAAATAAATCAGAAGTAAAACGTTAATTATCCAAAACCGATATAAAACCAATTATCCAAGAGCTGAACACAGTTTTATTCGTTTCAAACCATCCCGACTCTTTTTTGCCCCATCCCCTTCATTTATATTTTAGTATACCTACGTGAAAATTGAAGCAATTTCATTCAATACTGAAATATTGAATGAAATTGTTAAAGCAATTTCAGTGATTTGAATGAAGTTTCTGCTACCGGTTTCTCCTACCTATAAGGGAGCAGTTGACCACTGTCCTGACCTTTTGATATATCCACCTTTCAGCGCTTATTATTTCTTCCCTACCCTCGGGACCAACGGGTGAATCGAGTAACTCAGAGGCTTCTCTTCCTTAGGATTTCCTCCCCATTCCCTTCATACTAGGGTAAAAGAGACTTTTCAGGTGAGGTGAAACCAACCCGTCTAGGGGAAAAAACCCTAAATAAATTCGGAGGTTCGGCAAGTACGCAAGCAGAAAGGAGGCAGCCCCTCTACCGAACTCAACCTGCGCAGCGCCCGTAACGCGGCCAGGGGATGTATTCTGCTACTGACAAGCTTCAACGAAAGAAGCCGGACCGATTTGATGACAACCACAGCACACGAAAAAGGTTAAAGAAGAAGGGAATAACGGATATACTAAATGTAGTAACATGGAATGTTCGCGTCATACGAAATAAAGAAATAGAACTGTTAAAAAAATTAGAAGAAAGAAAAGCCAACATTGCTGAAATTACAGAAACAAAAAAGAAAACAAATGGAACAGAGACCAATGACTGATTGTGAGTAACTATAGTGGAGTGGAACAGCGAGAAAGCGCACAAGCTGGTGTAGTTATGTATGTAGATAAGAAAAGAAGTGTATTATGAGTTACACATACATCAATGAAAGAATACTATGAGTAGACTTTAAAATGAGAAGAGAAAATTTTACAGTTATAGGAGTTTATGCCCCTGATGAAGGTAAAAAAGAAAAGACCATATACAATTTTATGACAAGCTACAGACAGAGGTAAAAACATGCAATCCAAATAACTCACTTATTATAGCTGGAGACTTAAATGAGAGAGTGGGAAACACCTATTCCCAATGTTATAGGACTCTATGGAGACCAGGTAATGAATATGGAAACGAACTCAGAGAATTTGTAACATACAATGAACTAAGAAGCATCAATACATTTTTGTTGTAGAGAAAAGAACATATTAAATATACTTGGAGTGCCCGGGGACAACACTCACTGATAGATTATGTAATAGTAAATAAAAAGTTAAGTTCAGACGTGAAGGATACCCACGTTTTTAGAGGATGTGACATGTATTAAGATCACTATCTAGTGGAAACAAAAATAAACATAAGAGCAAGATGAAAGAAACGAACTGATTCAAAAAATAAACAAGAAGATGTAGGGTATATAAAGTGTACTAGAAGACGACAGCATAAGGGAGTTATATCGGACACGGTTGAATAAGTTCTTGAGCAACATCGCCACATCAGAAGACCTGAATGAAGAATGGAGAAACATTAAAGAAGGGCAGCATAAGAGGCACTAGTCACCCGGAAAATAAAGCGAGAAAGGAAAACTTCAAAAATATGGAATGATATGGTTGCAGAGGCAGTGCAGGAAAAAGGTAAAATACCTAATTAAACTACATTAATTAGGTATGCTACCAAACAGAAATGAGCAGACTAAATAGATCTTCAACCAAAAAAGGAATAAAACTGAATCATTAAGTGAGACAAGTCTATCAAGAATATTAGGATAGATATGTGAATATGTTAGAACATGATGTATTTGGAAGACGAAGTCTATAAAGTGTTACAAACAATGAAGAAACAGATACGACAAGATTGAATAAAATTTTCGGGAAAGAGTAGTTGGACTACTTTGTAAAATTATGGAGTGCGCAATATGAAGAAAAATGAACAAAACGAAATGTAGATATGTTAGATACGAAAGAGCTTGATAATGCATTAAAATCCCCCAAAAATAGGAAAGGGGGGTTTAGAAAAGGTAGTTCAACAATAGATGGCATACGAGCATTAAAACAAATAAATGAGAAACGAGTGAACACATTTAGAGAATCACACATAAACACATAGAGAATCACATTTAGCCTTCGTGGATGTTGAGAAGGCTTTTGATAAAGTCAACAGATGTAAATTATGGAGCATTATGAAGGAAGAAGGGTACCCAAGTCATAGTGCAAGTGGTGAAAAGTATGTATGATAATACTATAATATCGCAGTAAAATACAATGGATTTGTTTCCGGGAATAGGACTATAAATTAAGGAGTGAGGCAGGGAGCCAGTCTTTCGCCAACACTCTTTAATATATATCGGGAATATGTAATTAAAAGGTGGAGGAACGTGATGCCTTCAGGAATTTGCCAGGGAAAAATACATTTATATATACTCTTTTATATGCTGACGACCAGATGATCCTGCAGAAAAACTAAGATGATTTGCAAAATTGGGGAAATTTTTTTAAGTACAATATGATAGTATCAGTTAATAAAACCAAAGTAAAGGCTTTTAAAGGGAAAGAATCAGTAAGGACAAAGATTGTGCTTCAAAATATTCTTTTACGACAAATGACGCATTTTAACTACCTAGAGTGTGAAATTACATATGGAAGAGAGATGGAGGTCGCCAGCAAGATTCATAAATTTCAAGCAGTACGAGGAATGTGGAACTATAAGTAGAACGTTTAAAACGAAAGCCCGAAAAGAAACCGAATTAAAATTTTACCCTCAGTTTTACGGTATGGATGTGAAACTTGAGTTCAAAAAGAAAAAAGAATTTAGAAGGATTGAATCAGCAGAATTTAGATTTTTGAGAGGAGTACATTAGGAGACCAAGAGGGATGTACATTAGGAGATCAAATAAAAAGTGAAAAAATAAAGAGAAGAACTAGGGTGGAAAGAAACAGTACATGACAAAATGAAAAAGTACAGACAGCAATGGGTGACACAGATTGGAAATATGCAGCAAGACATACTTCTAGTGCAAGCCCAGAATTATAAGCCGAGAGGAAAGAGAAACATTGGAAGGCCAAGAATGAGATGGAAAGAGGCTGGAACAGGCAATGCATAATCCGTAAAGGACGATGATGATAATGATGAAGTTGAAAGAAAGAAAAATAAAATTTTAAAAAAAAAAACAAAAAAGGCAACATAGAACACAGATTCATACGAAATAAAATAATAATAATAATAATAATAATAATAATAATAATAATAATAATAATAATACCTAAAACTAACCTCTTGTTTTAGAAAATTTACGAGTAGTAAGTATGACGTTGGTCTACATTTGTTGGACCGAATAACAAGACCTGCTCACTAAATTCGGTGTTTGCTCCCTAATTCCTCACAAATACCTTTTTGGTTATATACGCTAATAAACACGCACTTAGCTCCTTAGCAACCAACTATCTAAACAACTAATTAAGAGCGCTCAAATACTCGAGAGTCCATTAAAAATAGTTTAGTGGAATTTGGGTTTAGATTTTACCAATGGTCATATATCTATCTATGGATAAATACGTTGTGTCCTTGTTCCGTTGTGTCTCTTTGTCCCGTTGTGCCCCTTTGTCCTGTTATGTCCCCTTTCCCCCACTGTGTCTCTTTGTTCAATTTTGTCCCTTTTGACCCTTGTCTCATTTGTCCCTTTGTTCCCTTGTCCCGTTTGTCTCCTGTCCCATTTATCACTTTGTTTCATTGTCTCATTTTGGCTATTGTCTCCCTCGTTCTTTTGTCCCCTTGTCTCTTTTTCCCTTGTCTCTCGTCTTTTTTGTCCTTGTCCCATTTTGTTCCTTTGTTCCCCTTGTCCCATTTAGTCTCTCCTTTCCCCGCTGTATCCCACTTGTCCCCTTTGTCCTTCCGCACCCTGCAATTGTTTTAAAAACTGTATCAAGATCCTGTACCAAAACCCCTTGCTACAGAACATCGAAAGTAATGACAATTATTAACTCATGAAAGTGTTAAATGCTTATTTTGAATAAGTGATAAACTACAAATAACATTGTATGTAATATGTTCTCTTATAGTCTTTAAGAACTCGGCCGCAAGGTTAGCTACTCGGCTACGCTATCGCTCCGCCTGGCAGTTAACGTTCCTCATCTTCATCCTTAAAGACTATTTTAGAGGACTTAAGTGACATAAATAACTATCACCGAGTCGAAAAGTTGGAGAAAGGAGATAATTGAATATTTATAAGCCAAGCAAAAGGAGGAAGCGTATACGAGAAGTAGACTGATAAGCTCTACCAATCAATTTATATTGATTCAGTGGTGAGTTGTAGTTGACATTTACATAATTGAAATGATTGAAGGCGTTGTCATTGTCAACAATAGTATTTATTTCACAAATAGCAGCTTTCGATGGCTTAGCCATCATCATCAGTTTTCTGGTACAAGAAAAATATAAAATTAGAATTAACATAGTTACCTAATTTTAAAAACACATCTTAAGAAATGAAAGGAGAAGAATTAAAGAAAGAAAAAGAAAGAATGAAAGAAGGGGGACGGAGAGGTTTATAATTAAAATAAAAAGGGGTTTTTAATTTTTAAAAGAAACTGAATGAAAATATAGTACATGTACAATTTTGAGAGAGAAAATACGAAAAGTAAGTTGAGCCGTTTCTTACCTTACCTTCTCCCAGGTAAGAAACGGCTCAACTTACTTTTCGTATTTTCTCTCTCAAAATTGTACATGTACTATATTTTCATTCATTTTCTTGCTTAAATTTAAAAAACTACTATATTACATAAAGATATAACTCTCCGTCCCCTTCTTTCTTTCCTTTCAATTCTACCAATCAAATTAATAAACAAGTTCCGGAAATTGATTTGAGGCATTGAATTTGTCCCGTTATAGTGAAAGGTTATGTTGCATAACTATTGAACACAAGGTTATGTTGCATGATTAGGTTGTACAACTCTCAGATGATCGTAAAATATTTATTAGTCAGGAATATACCTTTTCAATTTAATGCCATTAAATGATGGATATATTTCAGCAATAGCGATGCAGAAAATCATTTAGAAACCAAAGAGTACTCTCTCAGGTGTGATGTTGCAAGCCAGGAAGCGCACCGATGCATGTGATGTTACTCTCATTTGAACGTCACTGTCTTCTGCGTGTTTCGTATTAATATCAACTTCAAAAGATGTTCTGACCTTAATGAAAGAACTATAAAGAATAAGTTTCATTTGAAGGAAAAATCTCTATCTTCAATTTTGTAGTTGTACGAAAACACCGAAAAAATTTCTAACTTTTGCAATTTTCGAAGTTTTATAGTTAATAGAAAAAATCGGATCTATGCCATCTTTATAAGTACATTTCACTCTTATCTTACAATAAATTTAAAGAAACAAATGGAGCCATTTTAGATAAAATTTTGAAATTGCCCGAGGGGCCACAAAAATATCCCCAAAATGATTGTACGTTATTCAAAATCGACTTCTAGCCGATTATAGTTTTCTAATTTCTTTGGCTTGGGTTAAGCTTTCGATTTTGCCCCAACCTCTTCTCAGCTGCCATCTGTCGCCGACAAATGTACTTTTTTCATTTTTTCGGTCGCGTAATGGTGAAACGAAACACGAGTTTAAGAATATTTGTATATCTACTAGTCTAAAATATCAGAATTTCGATCCAATCGAATATGGGACATTAATAGGATTATTTTTACAGAGAAAGCCTTTTTATGCGCCTCAGTCACAGATCGTTCGCTTTTGGTTAACTATGACGTTATGGAAGTAAACCAGCAAGAAATTACTTCACGGCACGTTATAATTGAACCAAGCTTTTTGACGCAAAATCTACTCGCTGGTGATGAGATTGAGGAATAGTTGAAGTCTTCAGGAATAGTTGAAGCTGCTAATGACTTAAAAATATTGCTGTTTCTGTTGCAGAATTTGAGTTGCCTACATCAACGTTTAGTCTTTTGGAAATCAGATCTCTTCCTAAAGCAGGATCTCGAGGAATAACTGGAAGACAACAAAGACTTGGAAATGTTCCATTTTTAACTAGCACTCCTTTTAAAGAAGGAATTTGTTTACAGCCACAAGGACGGTCAGAGAAAAGATCTATACTAAGAAAAGAAGGAAAACAAAAAAGAAGCTTGATTTCAACAAGCAAAGATCTAGATCTAAAAAGTCGAAAAAAATACAAAAAAATTCGAGAGCTCAGAAGATGAAGTGTCTAAACCTTGTTTGTTTAAAACAATTATAAACATCAAAGAGTAGAGAAAACTGGGTGCAGTGTATAACTTGTAAGAAATGTAAATTACACTAAAAATGTATATTATTTTTGTATTTAATTGGGATCTGGAAAACAATGAAGATTTATTTAATCTTTTACTTAAAGTTAAAAAATCAGAATTGTGGAAAGGCTCGTCATATTGAATATAACAATATTCTAATTTCATTTACATGTGTCACAACGAGCCCCAGTCCAGTCACTCCATTGTGGGGCGGATTGTGAAAATGCACAGCTGCATAAAATTGTTTATATATCATTAAAAGATTACGTATTTTAAATACAATTATATGGAAATTTATAAAAAGAACCATTATATTGGTTCCATTTACTGTAAGTTTTAAATTACGGTCGTACACCTTCCAAAATTAAATAATTTAAAATTGTCACAAGTAGTCTCCCAAAAATTAAAGAATATTATTCAAAATCACAGAGCTTTGAGTCGAGCCAGAACGATCTGAAAGTATTAATTTTGGAAAAATCCTACCCATGCTTTACGCACTAGTGTTGTTGTTCACAAATAGACTGACAGACGCTAAAATCAAACTCTTCATCGGTATCACGGGACCACAAAACGTATATTTCCGTTGAAATCTCCAAACAAATTTCCCGCATCATTATATAAGAGTCTCTCAACCGTATTGATGGACAGGCGTCCATCAATACGTTTGTCCGTCCGTCTGTCGGTCCGTTCTATTTGTCGGTCTGTCAGTCTGTCACACCATCCGTCGGCCTGGCAGTCTGTTAATCTGTGCCCGTCAATCTGTCTCTGTCCGTCAGTCTGTCCCTCTGTCCGTCAGTCAGTCCCTCCCTCCCTCCCTCCGTCAGCCTGTCTGTCTGTCCGTCTGTATGTCTGTTCGTCTGTCCGTCCGTCCGTCTGTATGTTCGCCTGTCCGCCACTCTGTTCGTCTGTCCGTCCTCCGTGTGTCCGTCAGTCCGTTCGTCTGTCTGTCTGTCTGTCGTTCGTCGTCTGCTGTTCGTTCGTCTGTCCGTCCGTTCGTTCGTCTGTCTGTCTCGTCCGTCTGTCCGTCTGTCTGTTCGTCTGTCTGTCTGTCCGTTCGTTCGTCTGTCTGTCCGTTCGTTCGTCTGTCTGTCCGTTCGTTCGTCTGTCTGTCCGTTCGTTCGTTCGTCTGTCTGTCCGTTCGTTCGTCTGTCTGTCCGTTCGTTCGTCTGTCTGTCCGTTCGTTCGTCTGTCCGTTCGTTCGTCTGTCCGTTCGTTCGTCTGTCCGTTCGTTCGTCTGTCCGTTCGTTCGTCTGTCCGTTCGTTCGTCTGTCCGTTCGTTCGTCTGTCCGTTCGTTCGTCTGTCCGTTCGTTCGTCTGTCCGTTCGTTCGTCTGTCCGTTCGTTCGTCTGTCCGTTCGTTCGTCTGTCCGTTCGTTCGTCTGTCCGTTCGTTCGTCTGTCCGTTCGTTCGTCTGTCCGTTCGTTCGTCTGTCCGTTCGTTCGTCTGTCCGTTCGTTCGTCTGTCCGTTCGTTCGTCTGTCCGTTCGTTCGTCTGTCCGTTCGTTCGTCTGTCCGTTCGTTCGTCTGTCTGTCCGTTCGTCTGTCTGTCCGTTCGTCTGTCTGTCCGTTCGTCTGTCTGTCCGTTCGTCTGTCTGTCCGTTCGTTCGTCTGTCTGTCCGTTCGTCTGTCTGTCCGTTCGTCTGTCTGTCCGTTGTCTGTCTGTCTGTTCGCCCGTCTGTCTGTTTGCCCGTATGTGTGTCCGTCTATCTTTGGGCGATGTCCCGCTGGTACGAGATACCAGGTTTGGGGAAACTCTGCTAGCGGACGGTAGGTCGCATCCGGATCTCGCCATCCTACGGGGGGATGATCGTAGCCACCGCCCGATGAAAAAATATACACTAAACTTAGGAGAATAATGACGCTAGTAGTTGACGCGCCCGAAATCACTAACACCCAACCAACCGAAGTGAGGATTGGCCAGTCTCGTAGTTCTGGGATTATGCAGAACATTCTTTGAATATTTGGAGGACATTTGCAAAATTTTCTCCAAAACGGATCCCAATCGATCCCAAAACGATCTCCAATTTTTTAAAATTTTTTTTCTACGAGTATCGTGAAATACACATTTAAGATGGCATAAGTCCGATTTTCACTGACTCTGAATTATTCGAAAATTGCAAAAGTTTAAATTTATGGCGACTTCCTTAAACTGTATTATTAAAGAGATGGATTTAAACGCAATTTCGTGTATTCTTTGTTTTTTCAAATATTAAAAAATATTTGTTTGATATATGTTATATATCATCGTTAATATTTACATTGCCGGCAATTTGTATACGTTACCGCATTTATGAGTATAAGTTTTTGAAATGACGTTGACAAATCTCTCGAAAAAAATCAAGTTTTCTGTAAAAATGAGTTCGAAATTTCGAATTTTTAGAAACTCAAAAATAATTCTCGAAAATAGATCCAAATTTCTGTGAGCTAGACAGTGCCTTTCTGTACCACCACACTTTATTATGAGATGTTTATAATGAGATGTTAATTCTTAATAATTAAGTCATCGTTTTGTTCGCATTATTGCCAAGTTCGGTAGTATCTAATTGCATTTACGCATACATACCTGTGGTCTCTGCAATGTTTCGCTATTGTAATGTATTACACTTCACACGCTACTGATCACATTTTACGCTACGCTCTGCAAAAATGTTAATAGATGCAAGACTTTCTCGCGAGTATGAATTTTTTTCTATGTCCTGGTTTGGATATGATTGTGAAGTTTATCTTATTGTTAAATCTGTTTCTCAAAACTTTGGGAATGCATTCGCTATCACAATGTCTTGGAGAAATTTGATTTACTTGTCCGAGATAACGTTCAAGTCGACCGAGTGCACCTCCAACCGTTCCCGCCGCCGCAGCCACCGACGCTCTCATAGCGCGAGGGTTCCTTGCAATGGACGTGCGGACTGCTACCGCAGCCAACGTGCCCAGTAATATATTGGGGGCGCGGATCCGCTATATCCCCTATAGCATACTCGCCGCCTCGAAAGATCCTTTTTTAAGTACCCGTGAGCGCTTGACCTTTGTAAAATTGCCAGCAATTTATTGCAGCTTACCGACAACGAAGCGGTATCCGTCCCAACTGTGTATCCGCCAAGATCACCCTTTCTTATGTAAGTGGACGGTCTCAAAACGAAGTTCAAAACTGACAAAATCTTCTCACGAGAGATTTTTGCCCACGTAAAAAAACATCCCCGAAAACATTTTTTGTGTAATGCCAAAGTCACCCAATGCCATCAACACAATTGTCACCCCATGACACAATTGTCACCCCATGCCAATGCCATCAACAGTCAGAACTCTGTTCGCCGCCATCACGTTCTACCAATATTTGGTAGATGTAGAATGAGGGAAGGAGACACTAGATTTTGTTCGCTAGTTTCGCCATCCATGGCACTGAAACTTCCAAAACTTTCAAACTTGAATGACTGATTTTTTCGTGTTTCCGGGCGCATCAACTGCTTCGGTCATTAGTATCGTTAGTGTAGGGCATGTTCTTTTCTCGTGAGATGGCGGTGATCTTCTCCCGCTGAATGGCGAGATCTGGCGCCGACCTACCTTCGGCTAGTGGGGTTTCCCCCTAACCAATACTCTCCCACCAGCAGGGCACCTCCTCAGCCGGGACAACCTCTACGCTCCCGACCGGTCTCCCAGAATATGTGGTAGTGTAGTGCATGTTAGTGTAGGTGTGTGTGTGTAAGGGGAGAGGATAGGACAAGGAAGAGGAAGGACAGATCGCGCGCGGACCGTGGCCCGTTTGGTAGGGTACTGCTCCGGCATTCGCCTGATATTGATCGGGGAAACCACGAAAAACTATCGATGAGAGCAGCCGACTGCTAGAATTCTCCTCCAGATAGCGACTGAATTCGACCTACCTGAAAAGCTAGTGTCGAAAATCCTGCCGCCGTCAGGACTCGAACCTAGCACATCCCGGTCAGAGGCGCTGCAGTGACATCAGTTGATGCCCTGAGCTACCGCTCCCGGTAACTTGACTGACGGTCACTCACAAACTTACTTCTGCAAAATTTCGGCTGAGAAACATCAATTAACTAAAGATCAATTAACGAACTTTTCTTTTGCTGGCTGGCTTATTCGCAGTCCAGTATGCAATATATTCTGTAACTTATTTTTATTTGGGGGTACTGCATGAGTGCACATATCAGCTGCGTGAATCAAAAGGTAGAGTGAACGTCTATAAACAATTACTTCTATGTAAGTACGTTTAATTTTTAATTCTGGAAATCACAAACCGTCATTGTTTGTTGTTTGGTGCGCGTCCGCAAACGTAGCGGAAATAAAGCGATGCGCTACTGACTCGCGGCTCTACGATTATCTACTGTGCGCCTGCACTAGAAGAAGAAGAAGAAGAAGAAGAAGAAGAAGAAATCAGTGGCCATGAACATTAGTGCCTTACTGACCCCCCCCTCTCTCTCTCTCTCTCTCTCTCTCTCTTTCTCTCTCTCACACACACATTATATATATATATATATATATATATATATATATATATAGAGAGAGAGAGAGAGAGAGACACACACACACACCTCACATACGGGTCCCGTCAGGAACAATGCAACGAACAGATTTAAAATTGCCGCGATAAAAGGGGCGCGTTCTGTCGCCAGCGCGCGATAGAGGTGGCTTGCCCCCGGCGAGGAGCGGCTCACTTCGGCAGAGAGGGGCACGGAGAGGAATCTGCCACCCCAGGTCGGCGGGGAAGATTGGAGCTTTTTTCTTCTTTGAGTAACAGAGGCGGTGAACTGTTGTGTGGAAAACATGAGCTCGGGAGTCGTGAGGTACTATATTATAGTGTGCGACCAGAATCAGAATAGTTCTGCATCGCCGTCACGGTTCGCCATCAGAAAGAGAACGGTTTGTAAAAGTGCTATTAAAGGGACGAAGAAGAGTTATTAGAACTCTTGTAATTTTTTTAGGCCAAAAAGTCGTAGTTAGAGTACAGTGTAGTGCGCGGAGAACGTAGCACGTGGCAGGATACTACAACCCGGCGTTCATGTGCGATTGCTCGCGAGACTTTGTTACACAAATAGCGGACTATATGACGGATGACACCTCCGGAGGTGTGCGGTGCCGGATTCGCATAAACTGTAGCTGTGTGAAATTTATACTACGAAAGCCTAATTCGTGAGGGGGTCACATAGACACGTAGATGTGTATTGAGGAAGTGGTGGCCTACAACGGAGTTACAAATGAAAGGGTGGTCGCTAATGACCTAGATGTTGATACGACCTTAAAAAACGGCAAGTGGAAAAGGAAGAACGAAGATTTTTGTGGCGTGGAGAAGAGGAATCTGGGGCGCACGCGGGCGAGTTACTAAAGAGTGGAGGGACTCGGAACTTCTCAGGGTGAACCTTCCTTTCCTTACTGTAACAGAATTCAATTTATATGCAGTTGAAAAAGTTTTTGAAATAACAGTTGTACATCTTACTACGCTCAAAATTATCTTACTTTGCATCTACAGACCTCCAACAAAGCAAGCTGTAGATTATTTCAATTTCGTAGAAAATCTAGAGATAACTCTGAACAAAAAATTTTTTTAAATTTATAAAACTAGAATAGATCAAATTATAATTAACAAAACCACAGAAATAATAACGAATAATCTAGGTTACAGTGACCACGATGCACAAATTCTTACAATTACTAATAACATGAATACTGACACAATAAATAAAACACGCATGTGCCGAGCATTTACTTCAGTTAACATAAAGTTATTTACGGACTACTTGCTGAAAGAATCATGGGAGGCAGTTTATAATTACAACTAAAAAATATAATTTATTTTTCTCAAAACTTTCATTTCTCTTTAACGCATGCTTTCCTATTAAAAAGAGAAAATTAAACATTTCACGAAAAAGTAATACTTGGATCACAAAGGAATTAGAACATCGTGTAAAAATAAACGTACTCTCTACTTTATTTCTAAACGTCATGACGTATCTCAAGATTTCCTTATCTATTTTAAAAATACAAAACATTGTTACGAAAAGTCATAAGGCAGGCTAAAATCATGAAAAACGATCAGGATATTTTGAACTCAAATAATAAAACAAAAGCAATGTGGAATATAATAAAAATACTACCAAATCAACTAGAAAACGCGTAGAGAATGTTGTTTTAAAATATAACGATATAAATGTGAACGATCCGGCAACAGTGGCTAATCTCTTTAACCAATACTTTTCGAGAATTGCTGCCGATTTCACTAAGGGTCTTCAGGCACAAAACTCAAAACAGACAGTTTACCCAAAATTTTAGACACAATGTTCGTTTCGAAACTTCTTCCTATGAAATTCTCAAAATAATCGGTAAACTAAAAATAAATATTCGTCCGGTTTAGATGAATTCCCGGATTCTTTGTTAAAGACTTGTGCGTATGCCATTATACACCGTTAACTCACATGTTTAATGCATCTTTATGCACTGGAACGTTTCAGATATTTTCAAAACAGCTAAAATTAAGCCGCTTTTCAAAAAGGCAACAAACATGAAATTCAAAATTATCGGCCCATTTCTCTTCTATCAGTTTTTCAAAAATATTAGAGACTTTTTACGTACGAATGAAACCTTTCTCACTAAACACGACGCGCTTTCAGATTGCCAACATGGATTTAGAAAATCAAAATCAACGAAACAGCTATATTTTCTTTTCTTAAAGATGTCGCCTCATCATTGGATCAAAACGAGGCACCTATTGGATTATTTTAGATCTCTCAAAGCTTTTGACGTCATTGATCATGACATTTTACTTTCCAAATTACCTTCATATGGAATTCGTGGTATTGCTCTAGATTGGTTATGTTCGTACCTTAAACAACGATCTCAGAGAGTTGAAATACCTTACTGGAATGATGGAACATTACGTACGCACCTTTCCGACTCTTTGCCCGTTGCATGTGAGTTCCTCAAGGATCGATTTTAGGCCCTACTCTGTTCCTACTTTACATAAACGATATGCCCTCGACGATTCGAAACGGAAGAACGGTTCTCTTTGCGGATGATACGAACATCCTTTGCAATAAAGAAACCGTAAATAGTACAATATCAGATGTTTCAAATTGGTTCGAAATAACAAATTAATAGTAAACGAAAACGGTTTTAATGCAGTTTTCTATTTCAAATAAACAATTCTGTGCTCCATTGAAAATGAACAGTGTACCATTGACTGATGTTAAGGTAACAAAATTTTAGGTCTCTCAATTCAGTCAAACCTTAAATGGAACGTCCATTTAAATGAATTGAACACAAATTAAGTTCATTATGCTACGCGTTCAGAATTCTTGCAAATTCAGTCAGCCTTCATACTGCTCGTTGTGTATACTTCGCGAATGTTCATTCCCGCCTGAGATATGGCATAATATTCTGGAAATACATCTTATAGCTCCCAGACTTTTAGATTACAAAACAGATTGTACGAATAATAACCACATCCCACCCACGTGATTCATGTAAGCCTCTCTTCATTAATCTAGGAATTTTACCATTACCGTGTCTTTTTATTTACGAATCAGTGGTTTTTGTAAAAAATGACTTGCTCAAGGGCGGGAATATATTTTCAGAAAATGCCGAAGTCTATTACTATAACACTCGACGTGAAATCATATTCATCAGGTGACAGTATCAACAGCTCATTACAAAAATTCACATACAATACATGTACATTATTTTACAACACTTTGCCAGATGACATTAAACGATTAAATTCAATAGAAAGTTTAAATCCCAAGTGAAATCGTTTCTGCTGCATAACTGTTTCTATACAATTAGAGACTATACTGAGCATCACAAGAAAAGGAACATTAATTTTAACAATGATACATAATGCATTATTTACCATTTGGACTGTATAAATGAGTATAAACAACCTGTAACAACTATTGTACTACAGCTTCCGGGTCAATGACCCCCATCTCGATCAGGTTTTCGTCCAGTTTCCCTGATCCATTGAGCAAATGCTGAGATGGGCCCTTGTTTTGCTTCTGGACATAAATGTAACTTCATTTCTGTGCACGTCTTCTAGAATTCAGTGGGAAATACATTTATTCAAATTATCGTTTCCATGTTGTCGCGGCAGGAAGTAATAAGAGCCAAAATTTATTGCTTATTTTCTTTTAAAATAGATTTTATTACATGGGAGTTTTTTGTTGTTTTCTCCTTTCAAAATTCAAAATTTATTGCTTATTTATCTTTGAAAATGGATTTTATTACATGGAGTTTTTGTTTTTCTCCTTTCAAAATTCAAAATTTATTGCTTGTTTATCCTTGAAAATAGGTTTTATTACATGGGAGTTTTTGGTTTTTCTCCTTTCAAAAATTCAAAATTTAAGTAGTATATGACTTGGTGTAGAGATCGCAGAATTTTGAAAATGTGCACACAATTCACTTTTCCCCATAGCACGTCATACGCAGTTTTTAACTGTTTTTTTGACGCAAATAAATAAATAAATAAATAAAAACCTCACGGCGAGCGGTGGCGCTGATCGAAAGAGACCGGGCGAACGAGGGAGGCAACCCTGGATCCAGCGCGTTAAGTACTCTGATTTTTTTTAGTGTGTGTTGTTTTGGGAGCATAACGGAGGCAGCACCAGATAAAGAAGTGAGACAATGAGGCAAACTAGTACGATTGCAATAGGAATAAATTCAGTGGACTTCCATTTTTCACGCACAGGCAATTAAAATGTATCACCCAAGAGATGATATGGAAGTTAATTTAAGAAAAAGAAGGGACAAATTGGTAAATAGTAGGATGAGGATATTTTGAGGATGATTCCTTGTTTCTGAGATGATAATGTGATTGAATGCAGGTGTTTTTAGAAGCAAAATTGTGTTTAATGTTGTAAGGAGAGCCATTGTTACTATTGTAGCGTGATGCACAAACGCAGTTGTACGAACGGCCGCGTGGCATAGGCGACGCTAAGGCACCACGCGGCAGCCTTTGTTTACGAGCGGATGTGACGTCGGCGGGAAACCCTAGGAGGCAGCGTGGTGGGGAGAAGGGCGAGCGTCAGCCCTGGCGAGCGGCGGAACGCTCTCTTTGGTTACTGGACGCGGTGCGACACGGACGGTCTGGGTGGGCGCGGGCCGCGGGCTGGGCAAGAGCCGGCAATGTGTTGCCGTACAGAGGCTGACTCGATGTTGAGTCGTAGGTGGGTTGCGGCGCTTCACGCCATCTAATGTTTGAGATTAGTGCGTAGTGGTGTGGTAGCCGTAACGGGAAATTACTCCGTGTAGGGATATTAGTAATTACGTTATTTTGTAATAAGGTGGTGGTCTGTTAATAAACCTCTAAATTACTAAACCCACACTCGTCTGGTTATTATTGCAAATGCATGACGCCACACTATTAAAATATTGTGTGCGATTTTCAAAATTAAGAAATTTGTTAATGGGATCACACAATTTGCTTATAAGGTAAATTTAGTGGTTGTGTCCATCTGTGAATTGATGGGGATTACCAAGCGTACACAATATAAGCAAAATATTGCAATATGGAATCATACCAGAGTTACATGTATTTTGGTTTAATTATATGCCAAGTGTGATTTTACTTTCTCGTATACGTACTATTGGGAATGTTACGTACTGCTACAGAAAACAGATTTCAGAATTTTAAATTAATAGTTTTGGGGGCCACTGATACCGAAAAAGTATTTTTATTTTCTCACCCTTACAAAGGTACTTCATCAGAAAAGAATTTTGTAATCGTGCGACGGAAAATGGCCAATTTTGGGCAGAAGAACTCTTATTGTCGGACCCTGATAACGAAAAGGTGGATAAATCCTGTTGCTAAATATAAAAAAAATCCTGTAACATGTAGTGTACTCAGAAGCCATGTTTTGCGAGTCCTTGATACGGCAAAACGTGTTTGTGGTCAACGCTAACTCCTAAACCGTTCGGAAAATTTTCTTCAAATTGATATTCCCCAATCGATATTAAATAACTCAAGGTTTCGAGAGATTCTAAGGGATATTTTGATTTTTAGGGATATTTTTAGAGAATTTTGAGAGTGAAGCACACTTCTGAAGATGGTATAGACCCGATTTTCACTGTTAAGTCAAACATTTCGGAAATTGTAAAAGTTTGAATATTTCCGCGTTTTCCAACAATTGGAAAACTGAAGATAGAGATTTTTACTTCAAATGAAATTCGTTCTCCACATTTAATTATTTCAGTAACATCATAACATGTACAGTAACATTTTTTCAGTAACAATTTTGGAAAGTTGCAATAGTTTTAGGGCAATTTCGGGTGAAATATGGACAATCCTTAAAAACCATTAAAACAAAAATTTCTCAAGAATAGCTTCAATTTGTGTAAAGTTTTTGAAGGGATAGTATTAGACGTACTGCACTTATACAGTCATCGTAATGACAAACACGATTTCGGTGTAATCGTGTGTGTTTTCAAAAATTACACAAATGTAATTTTTTGACTTCTCTCTCATGTCACTAATATTTACATTACTAGAGATTTGTGTACATAATTGCATTTATGAGTGCATTTGCTTCAAATTATATACTTTGCTTAACATGATATACACGCGAATTGGCTTTTTTCTTTTCATTTTTCAAAAACTACGCAAATGTATTTGTTTTTAAATATCTCTCACGTTGGTAGTGTGTACATTTCCAGCAATTTGTTTACATTATTGAATTTGTGAGTGGAGGCGCTTCAAATGATTCCCAGTGAAGTCTTTTCAAAACGCAAAATGTTTTCAGTGAAATATTTCAACCATAATTTTCCTCATACGACAAGGTTTACCATTCTATAACATACTGAAAGTCATGTTTCAGTTCTACCATTAGATCACCGAAAAATTGAGAAAATGTGAAAAAATGTAGTCTGGGCGGTTCTGGCAGTTGAATGTGTATTCCGACCTTCCAGTTCCTCTTCCGTAGTGAGGTGAACGCATGGCACAATCAAGAAACACAGTTAGGAAACCTTTCAATTTATTTAGAGACAGTTAATTGGATTCAGTTTATTGGGAGTTTATTTGGATCTAGCACTACAGGGAGCAGCGCGTGTCAGTTTTATAATGGGGATGACAGGTAATGTATGGGGATGGCAGGTTCAAATGCCTGTCGGCGCCATGCGGCTGAGCAAGTCTCTACGCTGCCGAGCAACAGAGTAATGCGTGTGTAACAAGTTTTCCCATATTTGTTTTACAATTTTGCATCAACACCATATTAGTTCACTATTTTGTTAGCAGTCATACGAGTCATATGCCATTTTCTCACGGTTAATCATGGACACCGCTTAGGATTCGTTGACCGAGCATTCAGATCAAAATAACAAAGATTCGGCAATGAAATTTTATGACCTGCGGAGTTTGTTTCTATTCTTCCAGTTTACATTCGCAAAGAAATTCAATTAATTCTGGTCCATTCCATCCTATTTTTTTAATTCTCACACTGTATTATCATATACCTTTGCCATCCTTTTTTAGCACTGAAGACACCTTAAAATTTGTTCAATAAAACATCTTTGAATTGATACGCTGTATGGAATATAAATTTCTACCAAATGTCATCCAACTTTATCGTAAAAAAGTCAAATTTATCTGATGACGGGAGTAAACCAAGGCTCCCAAAAGTTTGTCAAATAAGAAAACAAGATAAGAAATCACAAAACAAGATTATAATTAAAAAGCCAAATTTTATATCGTTAACAGTTTTTTGTTAAAAAGGACCATATATTACATTGTACTACAATTAAAAGCTTGAATCTAAATTTGTTCCAGTGGCGGCTGGTCTTTGAGAACTCTGGGGCGGCGCCCCCGAGTAAAATTAACAAACTCAAAAGGTTTCAGAATTTAACAAACATGAATTGTTAAACAACAAAAATGTTGGCATGCGCTTCAGAACGCATGTATCACAAACATAAATGTTTTTAGTATGGATGTATTTGCGTGGGCTGCACCACGGGTCAAAGTTCTCACCCGGAACGTCGACTGGCGGACTCCCGGAGGTGCGTCCAGCCTTTGCCCAGGCCCTTTACGGAGAACGTGGGGGTGCATTGGAAGGGTGCTTGGGCGGCGGCACACTCCAAAGAGGTTTTCCGCACACGCAATGTTGTGACCAGACAGAGTGCGTTCGCATATGCGATTCTAGTCGTTGCTAGGAATCACGCCAAATTCACGTGTTCTGTGTTGAGTTGAATAATTGTTAATGTGAGACTTGCATGTCATGTTTTGGTATTTAAAGCGAGTTTCATCGTGAGTATTTATTTATTTATTTTATTTATTTTATGTCAAAAAACAGTTAAAAACTGCGTATGACGTGCTATGGGGAAAAGTGAATTGTGTGCACATTTTCAAAATTCTGTGATCCCTACACTAAGTCATATACTACTTAAATTTTGAATTTTTGAAAGGAGAAAAAAACAAAAACTCCCATGTAATAAAATCTATTTTCAAGGATAAACAAGCAATAAATTTTGAATTTTGAAAGGGGGAAAAAAAAACAAAAACTCCCATGTAATAAAATCTATTTTCAAGGATAAACAAGCAATAAATTTTGAATTTTGAAAGGGAGAAAAAAAAAACTCCCATGTAATAAAATCTATTTTCAAGGATAAATAAGCAATAAATTTTGAATTTTAGAGAAAACAAAAGCAGCAAATAAGCAATATTTTAATTCCAGAAGCAAAACAAGGGGCCATCTCAGCATTTGCTCAATGGATCAGGGAAACTGGACGAAAAACCTGATCGAGATGGGGGTCGTTGACCCGGAAGCTGTAGTACAATAGTTGTTACAGGTTGTTTATACTCATTTATACAGTCCAAATGGTAAATAATGCATTATGTATCATTGTTAAAATTAATGTTACTTTTCTTGTGATGCTCAGTATAGTCTCTAATTGTATAGAAACAGTTATACAGCAGAAACGATTTCACTTGGGATTATCTATCAACAGTGTGAACACTATTTTAACTGATGGTAGCCAGAATCACAGTATTGAAGGAAAGATACAGTTAAAGAAATTAGGATCGCCAAGACCTAACTTAAAAATTACGCAGAATCAAAATGTCTGCAAAAACAAAAGTGTATGCTCAAGAAAATTCAATTCCTTTCTGTACAAATACACAGACTGATATATGTTTGAAAAATTAAAGTCAACAGATTAGAATGAGAATTTAAAAAAATAATGAAGATGTTTCCAAGAATCGTTACAATTTGAGTAAACTTTGCTACTGCTACTACAACTACCACCACCGCCACCACTACAACTACCGCCACCACTACAACTACCGCCACCACTACAACTACCGCCACCACTACAACTACCGCCACCGCTACCACAACCGCCACCGCTACCACAACCGCCACCGCTACCACTATTGCCACCTCTACCACTACCGCCACCGCTACTACTACCACTACCGCCACCGCTACAACTACCGCTACCACTACCACTACCGCCACCGCTACCACTACCGCCACCACTACCACTACCGCCACCACTACCACTACCGCCACCACCACCCACCACCACTACTGAATGAAAATTATTTACGGTTTAATATTTCAACTCATTGCTAAGTACGAGGCGTAACCAGAAACTAAGTTGAAGGTTGTGAACAAAAAACACTATGTGATGCTAAAACTTTATTGTAGCAGCAAATAGCAAAAGCTCCACGCTATTAACGCGTAATGATCTCTAGAATTGAGATAGCCATACCATGGGATCAACATTTGTATCTCTGTGAGGTAGAAGTCTACCGCCTGGTATAAAAGTTTGACAACCATCAGCATCTGTGCGTCACTGTGATTCGCGTAGAGCTGATCGGACAGGACTTAATGGGGGTGTAAGAAAATACGAAATTCGCCTGGGGGAGGACTAGGGCGGATAGTCAAACACCTCGCAGCGAAAATGACGGAGATCTGTTGTGAGCGGAACCGTGTGTGGCGGAGCGTTTTCGTGCAGGAAGACGCCTGCGATGAGCATCCTGCGTCGCTTACACCTCGAGAATTCCCGGGCGGACGTCATTACGGGTATCAGTGACAGATTCGTAGGTGGATGTCAAACACTGGTTCCTATCCCAGGTGGCAGACGTCTACGACACACGGATACAAATGTTGATCCCACAGTATGGCTGTTTGAATTCTGGCGGAGTTTACAGAAAAAAGTGCATAGTGGGATATTTGCTGCCACAATAAAGCTTTAGCATCACTTTGTGCTTTTGTTTTCTTGACGACCAACAGACACTTACTTTCTCGGTGCGCCGCGTGTGCAGAGGATGTTCTGACACACTCACCGAAGTGTGCAGCTCGTGACGAGCAACGACAATGCACAGGGCGAGCGATTTACAGAGTATAATATCAAAAGTGTATCATCAGTGTGTTCTGCACAATTTAATGGAACAATCTATTTAATGTACGCCTTCTAAAAAAGTTGGTAGACACACGTAAAAGAAAATATACTTTTTCGGAAACAAACGACACAAAACCGCAATCCAATTAATGGAATCAATGTGGGTCATTATGAGATCTCTGTAGCAAAACAGAATGCGACACAGTTCGGTTCTTATCCCCTGCGAGGAACATCAAACGCGTCTTTTCGGGTACACAAATGATCTTCTGAGTCTACGAACGGAGATTGGTATCTCGAAAAATTTACAACATTATGAAAAACAGAGTGCGTAGAAATTTAAAAAAAAATCAGACCAAACCATATCTATACGTATCCATTCAGTTGATAATAGGTTTTTTGAGTCCGAAAAAGTCCTCGGATTTCCAGAATACGCCCTGAAACTGCAGAAATCATAAGTACTGAATAATAACTCAGTTCTCCACGAGCATGTCCCACTTTCTATGTGTCTACTTCAGCGTTGTCTCTTCATTTAGGCATGCCCAGTGCTTATTTGAGAAGAAACTAGTACACATAAAAATGTCTCCGAATTTTATGACATCTCCGGTCTTTTTATGTCATGTCCAGAAGGATGAGATGAATGTGAAGCCACAGACTGACGGTGTGTTTTATCGCTGATAATCAAAGACCGACTCAAAAGGTTGCAAGGTTGCAAAGGGAATGCAAACATAAATGTCGCATGTTGAAAGTTTCCTCTGTCGCCCAGCCCAGACTCAGTTTAGTTTGCGGGACCTACGCACACGGTAGATTCGCCTGCGGAGGCGAACAACGTGAGAGCTGCTATTAACACGCAAGTGACGCTTTTAACATGCAAAATGCTTCTAACCTGTAGGAACAAACATTATGTGGTTGGAACCAACATTATTGGGTACAATAACAGAAACCAAAAGCATAGAAGGCAGAACATAGGAACCAAATGTCATCCAACTTTATCATAAAATATAAAGTTTATCTGATGACGGGAGTAAACCAAGGCTCCCAAAAGTTCGTCAAATAAGAAAACAAGATAAGAAATCACAAAACAAGATTATAATTAAAAAGCCAAATTTTATATCGTTAACAGTTTTTTGTTAAAAAGGACCATATATTACATTGTACTACAATTAAAAGCTTGAATCTAAATTTGTTCCAGTGGCGGCTGGTCTTTGAGAACTCTGGGGCGGCGCCCCCCAGTAAAATTAACAAACTCAAAAGGTTTCAGAATTTAACAAACATGAATTGTTAAACAACAAAAATGTTGGCATGCGCTTCAGAACGCATGTATCACAAACATAAATGTTTTTAGTATGGATGTATTTGCGTGGGCTGCACCACGGGTCAAGAAAATTCAATTCCTTACATCGTTACAATTTGAGTAAACTTTGCTTCTCGCAAGATTTAAATCTTGCGGGAAAGTTAGAACTTGCACTAAGGGGGAATGGCGAAACAGAAGGGCAGACAACTCTGATATTTTTCGTGGTTTACTTAATTTAATGGCAGATTTGGACTCCACGTTAAAACAACATATTGAGAAAACCATGTATTTTTGGGTCTTTCTAAAACTATACAGAATTAATTGTTGGACTCGATTTTATGCTGTTATCAGTTGATTTGTGAGGAAGTATCCAGGACTGATTACATAGCTATACAAGTAAATGAAAGAACTGATTGTGCGACATTGTCACAACTTGTCTTTGTTGTACGATATGAATTGAAGGGGAATATATATGAACGATTCATAAACTTGTAACATCGTGATCACACTGCAGAAGGAATTAGTAGTGTTGTGTTCACTGAACTTGAAAAACTGAAAGTAAAGGAGTCCCCAAATAAATTAATCACTCAAAACTACGACGGTGCGTCGGTTATGAGTCACAGACACAGTGAGACATAGGTAAGAGTGAGGGCAGTGTACGAGAAAGCACATTTTGTACACTGTTATGTTCATCAAGTGAACTTAATTATAGTGCGCTTGCCACTCAAAACAAAGCATTAAGAACATTTTTCAGCAACATGAAAGGATTTTCAACGTTCTTCACAAAGTCGGTAAAAAGAACTGCCTTTCTTGATGAAGTTGTGAAGAAAAGATTTCCAAGGCATGACGACACAAGGTGGAATTTTAGAGGGCAGATGTGTAAGCCCTGTATATAATTACAAGAATGAAATAGGTGAATGTCTTGAAATAATTGAGAATGATGCAACTAACGATTACTCAATAGTTAGAAAAGCAATTGGACTGGGAAAACTTAAAAAAATACTGATTTTCTTTTTTAGCTTTAACTTTTTAATTAAATTCTACCTCATTGCGATATAAAATTTTTAAACAGCTATAAAAAAGGATGTAGACAGCATTAAAGCCCATACGTATGTTATATAATTGAAGTCAGCCATACAGAGGACAAGAAATTCTCTAGACCTTGACCATCACTGGAATACCCAAAGTAAGGAGTCATGCTATCAGAAACGTGCTCGTTTCAACGGCTCGCTTAAAACTGTCGCAACATAATTCTGACCAACACTGATGACCGTTTTACATTCAACAATCATTTGTCGACAGCCATATTATTTCAACCCACCTTGTTCAGCAAGCACAAACTGTTATTTCCTGAAACAATTTCCAGCTGCTCAAATCATTCGATTTTAAAGAAATTGAACTGCGACAAGAGTTGACAGATATACAGCACAAACTGTTTTCAAAATGCAACAGGAGCTTAAACTTTCTTGAATTGCATTTACGAAAATAACTTGGACCAAATTATGCCTGAGTCTGTTAGACTCTTGCGGGTTACCTGCACAATCCGGATGACAATTTCAGAAAGCGAAAGGTGTTTTTCGACTCTCAACAGAATAAAGACTTTCTCAAGAAATACAATGAGAGAAGAGAGACTTGGTGCATTAGCTACGTATTCTATACAAAAAGAACTTTTGAATGCATACAACTTTAATGATCTTGTCATCAACCACTTTGCTGAAGGAAGGAAGGACGAGAAGAATGGATTTTATTTACAGGACTATTAATTAAGGTAAGATACTTTTCGTGGATACTATATATCTAACAAATTTATTAATTATAAATATTAGGACACAAAAGGAAACGCTTGAAATGCTATCCTCAAAAATCTTTGTAGTGAGGTTTTCCGGAAACAATTTCGAGAACGTCGGCATATTGGAAGTAATTAACATGTTGACAGAAAGTTTTGATTTTTGTAATTTTTGATTTTTCTAATAAAACTTCAGGCATGTTTTCCGACGAGAGGGATTACGTTGATAAAACAAATTCAATAGTATCTTGCAAATCTATGTTTACTGCGTTGATCAATGATGAATTCAATTTCTCATAGGCAGCGCCGATTTCATTTTGGCCATGGTGGATAAACAGTTTTGTTTGGCCATGGTGATATTTTTACCATGGTTTTCCCCAAAGGATTTCGCCATTTCTATCACGTGAGCGCATAAGGAGTTCCTCTTCCTTTGGCCTAAATCCGACCACCCCCTACCTCGCAAAGCATCGGCCGCTACTGATTTATTCGATACTAATCTTTATATTTGGGTTTATTAGTCATTATTTTGTGAATCACCGAGTCTTGAGAGTACGAACCGCCACTGGCAATACCCAATGACACTTTAACGTTTCCTAAAATACAGACAATATTTTCATCTATGGTCTGGCTAATGAAAGCAGCCTAGAATATGCGCGGATGTACCTAGAAACGATACACTAGCAGAGGAATGCAAAAGAAAACATTTTCATCATTGCTTCGTCGATGGTAAGTAAAATATCGACGTCAAGTAAAATGGACCCTATACTTGCAGAATAAAGGCTATGCGAGGAACACCTTCCTCCGTTTTAGGAAATTCTAAAGAGAACGGATTCATAAGCAAATACATGATTTACACAGGAACAAGATAACTTAATTAAATAATTATGTAGGATTTCGCAAAATATTCTGAATTCAAACAATTTTAATTTTACTTATTTTAAAATAATTACATATTTTTACATCTTTTTCTATTAGTTGACATGAGAAATCAGTGAACTCAATTTTGAAAGTTCGAGGCTACCCTCACATTTTAACGGTATATCTCGTGCGAACTAGGGATAGGCGATTTAATCGTGGTTAGTATAACAATTGATTATTTTGTACAATTAAGCCCTGAATTAAAATTGTTTTTTTCAATTAATCTTGCATTCCTTCATTAAAAACAGACCACTAAAACTGTTTATTAAATAAGGATGTCGATATAGTTTTAGATCATTTTTTAAATTTTATTTAACATTTCGGACTTCAAGTTTTGTATCCTCCTTCAGGTGAACTATAATATACGGACCAGTTAAACTTATTGTAACAATTCTTGAGAACACCTTTGTGTAGCACTAAATTATAACAAAATAATGACTTACTCTAAGTCTCCTTTATAATACTTAAAACTATTATCTTCTCGTAATTTAATTTGTGTTGATTATTCTGCCCGAAACTTTTTCTAAAATCTGTTCGGTGTTTTATTTACAAACTAGTGTTGCAACATAATCAAAATATCACGTTGTTCATTCTTAGAGTTTCAAAGAGCATCCACACTGCACCGTGAGTGTTTGGCAACTGTCTATTCTAAAAAAACTTAATTTCCAATATCCGCTGTTAAATTATAAAAAAATATGTTAAATTAGGGAGGGGCATGGTCCCCTTCAGACCCGTCACTGGCTGTTGGTACGACTTCACGTGCGCGCTAGTTCCTCGTAACAACATTGTACATGGTATCTTATACCAACGTACATTTAGTACATAAAATTGTTTATCATGAAATAAGATCATGCACAATTGTTTGAAAATATGAGTAGTTTTTGGCGTTATTTTGGGTAAAACATAAGTAATTCTTAAACATTTTTTCTCAAAAATCGCTCCGAAATTTTTCTTTAATGTTTTCCACGAATAAAACACGAGACGCTTAAAAGAATGCTTCTTGTCTCATTTTCGTTGACGTCTGTAAATTTTCGAACATGGCGTGTTGGAAATAATGGGAGAGAATTAGATTTTTAATCGTCGGCCCAAGTAAGTACGGCAGAGCGACAGCAGGGTATAAAAGTAATTGCTGTATGAGTTCTAGACATTTGACCCGTGAACATACTGTAAGCATTTTTTCTGGCATGGTACTCTAAGCTCTTATGCCTCATTGTGTCAAGCAGCGATAACGATGCAGGTCCCATGCTGACGAAGGTACAAGTTACATTTTTTCATAAATTCAACAAAAAGAAAATAGAAACATATACTTCGTTATTGAATATTCTGATTTATTAAGAACCGATTAAAAACTCGGATAATATATTTCAAGTTGAGCACACTAAATCGCTGTCGTCTGTCAACTGTTTTATTAGACAACATATCTGCGTTTCGTGTTGTAGCGACCCCTCGAATTAACATGCCACATTAATATAGTCTGGGACACCGGAGAAGGAGAGGAGGGGAATAAGAAAGTGTAGAAGAAAAAGAAAGATAGAGGAGGAGAAAAAGTAGAAAGTTGGAACCGTTGACTTAGAAGGATTCTGAGTTCTTTACATTTAATTAACGAATCATGAATTCAGAACTTTATTATTTTTCTTTAAGCCCCAATAAAGCGGGTCTCTGACAGCTAGTAAACGAAAACCTCCTGCGGAGTATACGAGAAAGTAAATTTTTACCTAGTTTATTCCGAATTAAAATGTTGTGTAATGGTGCAAGAAAATGAGACGATATTTTGAGAGGAAAAAAAATTGTGGATCATGATAGCGAAGAATTGGTGGAGTTTTATTTCTCCTATACGATATATATTACTTATTTGCACACGTGGAAAAGTCACCAAACAGGTTTTTCGGGGGGAGGGGGTCCTTAATTCCGAAAAAGTGTTTTTTTTTCTCGAAAACGCCAGTCCAAAAGTGAAGAGACCCTAAACACATACACGTGATTTTCCCCTCAAACCCTCGATCGATCTGATCGATGTCGCGGCACATTGAATTTGAAGAGGGTCTTCATATGAACTCTTAGGACATTTTAGAAATATTATTCAATATAGAATCTCATTTTCTGTATCATGTGCAATTCTTTTGAAAGTACAGATCGTAACCGGGTGAAAATGTGAAAATTTACAAATGAATATGTAAACAAGGTTTTCTCACATGAAACTCACAGGCTTTTCTTCCTTAGCTTTTTTTTATTGAAGAGAGTTAAGTTCATTTTCTAGTATAGCATAGGTCAAATTTTCATTAAAATCTTCAAAATATCGATTTTTTAAAATTTCCTAACAATTACTTTATTAGATCTTTTTAAACTTTTAATTTCAAAACTATTAGTTTTCCGAAATCCTGAGTTATATCGTTACGATGTTCAATCTCCGCAACAGCTTGAATTCATTACATTTAAAGCACAGAGGATAACACAAGAATACTTAGCGTACAGGGACAACTCTTCCTGTGCTTAGGTACAGGAGGCAAAACAAATCTCAGTTCAGGCAAGTACCTCTTTCTTTTCCTTTTATGAAATCATTTTGTAAGAATATAGCACAATACAATGAATTCAATAGAAGCCATTTTCATTTAATCTCCGCTTGATTAAGAGATTTTTAAGTGAAAGTTTAAGTGTTTGTATGATAGAAGTAACAATATTAAAATGAACTGAACGTAGTGACACCGACGCTTTAAACTGCTTTAAACATAATTTCATAGGTTAAAAATTTCTACTACGCAATTTTTGTGTAAAAGGAAACTTTAAACACACAGTTGCCTGGTTTGGAGCTTCGGGCAGAACCCACCTAAAATATGGTGTTGAAGAACCTAATGTGAACGCTTCCTGAAGAGTTGATCTGAAGAGTATAGTCTTTCAAAGAATTATCAGGTGGCTTTTAAAAAAATCATTTGAAAGCTCCTATTCTAGAACTTACCGTTCTATTCTTAAAGATTGATATTATAATGTAATTTTGCAATTGAAAATTGAAAAGGGGATTATCCCATTAGCACTATCGTATATGCTTCACATAAAATTATCATATCAAACGATTTCCTTTCGAGTGATGCAAGCCCTGCACCGCAAACTGTAAATTGCGCCGTTCGGAAGCTAGAAAAGACAAGGGGATTCATTAAGCCCGTTGTTATTTAATGTAATAATGAATAGAATTATAAAACTAGAAGAGGATATAGTATGGGAAAATATAATATAAATATCATATGTTACGCAGGTGATACATTGTTAATAGCAGAACATGAAGATGTCTTACAACAATTGTTGTATGAATTCTCTAAAATTTGTAAGTATTTTAACTGAAAAAATCTACCCCGAAGACGAAAGCTATGACAATTGCTGAGAATCCGATTAGGTGTAAATTGGTAGTGGATAATAAACTTGAACAAGTTCTAGGGATGAAATATTTAGGAATAACTTTAACAAGGTCAGGGTAAACGGAGAAAGATATCAAAGAGCAAATAATAAATGGTAATAGGATTGCTGGCTGTCTCAACTACTCAATATGGTATAATAAACATCTAAAACAAGACTCGAAGGTTAGAATATATCAATCAATAATCAGATCAATATTAATATATGCAGGAGAAAGAAGCGAAACAAAACGCACCAAACAACAACTTGAGGTCGCTTTATTGAGAGTTCTGAGAAAAATTACGAATCACACTCTACTGGATAGGAAAGAAACAGAAACATCAGGGAAGAGTGAAAAATTAAGGCCATTAAGGTAGCTCACCGAAGAAAGGAATGGAATGACCATATTGAGAGAATGGAGTTGTGATTGAGAAAAGAGTTGTGAGGATTGCTAGAGATGAAAGGCCGAGGGGAAAGAAGATATGTTGGTATACCAAGGAGAAGATGGAAAGTTTCGTTATAAATCTTAGAAAGGAACAAGTCTTAGACTTTTTAAGAAGATGAAGAAGATGAAGAAGATGAAGAAGATGAAGAAGATGAAGAAGAAGAAGAAGAAGAAGAAGAAGAAGAAGAAGAAGGGCGATGCAATCTCTAGCGACCTCTCAATCATCGTCTGGATGTCGTGGGTCTTACTGGCGTTATATTTAGCTGTCACCACCGCTGCATGTTGCGGCGATAGAAGTTGTTACTGCTGTCACCGTTAGATCGCAGCGCTAAAAACGCAAAAACAGGCTTTGGAGAAATTTCTTAAAATGTTCTCCACGGATTTGCAAATGTATCAATTATCCTCCAGGAGACTGAGACGCGTCGTATGTCATCTTATTTATCTCGATTGGTGGACGGGAAGGCACGTAACTGTGAGTGACGGACGGAAGAATGAATGAACGGACGGACATTATTCGCATACTACGTAAGGATTACGCAATCGTTACAAATGCGAGAAAGTATGCGCTGTTTTAGCACCCGTAGTTTTTTATGTGATATCTCTCAAGAGGCGTTTCACACTTCATGTGTGCGAGAAGCGGCAATTACAATTCCAAAACATGGATAATATGAGCTTCACTCCACAAAAGTTCATTTCACGACAAGAACAACACGTTAATATTAATGACACAGATCACTGGGAGTTCCCCTACCCATTAGCTCCGCTTTACCGAACTAACGGTTAGGCCCTCCTTATTTGTTCCAACGACTACACTGCCCGCCTTGCTACAATACGTCAAAAGGCAAAACTACCAGAGCAAGTTTTCTTGTGGTAATATTTTTCTTCCTGGGAGGTGTTAAGAGTGTTTAGTTAGTGTGTTGGCAGTACTATCAAATCAAATCTGTAACATGTTTCGAATTCACATAGTTCCTATTGCACAGAAGCGACATTTTCTTTCATTCAGATGTTGCTAGCAACTCCTGTTGCTATCTTTTATTCAGAATTAAACTAACGCTACGTTTACTACTGTCACATAGTTGTTTTTTTCTCTGAGTTTTGACGATCATTAAGAGTGTACAACAAGAAGCATTGCTCTGACCGGATAGAGCTTTAGCTCACATTTGTAATCGACTGCACAGAACACGAAAACTTATCCGACAGATGACGGTCGTCAAATCCCTGGTCTTAAATCCATTTTAGTCTTCCTCCTCCTCCTGCAACTACTTCTACTTCTACTACTACTTCTACTTCTACTTCTACTTCTACTTCTACTTCTACTACTACACTTCAACTACTCATCCTACTTGAAAGAATCCTACGCTTCTGCTTCTGCTTCTGCTTCTGCTTCTGCTTCTGCTTCTGCTTCTGCTTCTGCTTCTGCTTCTGCTTCTGCTTCTGCTTCTGCTTCTGCTTCTGCTTCTGCTTCTGCTTCTGCTTCTGCTTCTGCTTCTGCTTCTGCTTCTACCACTACCACCACCACCACTACTACCAATACCACCACTACGAATACTACTGCCAATACCACCGCCACTGCTACTTCTGATGCTACTGCTAATGCGCTGGTACAACCAATGCTGGCACTAATTCTAATGCTACTGCTAATGCTACTAGCACGAGGAGCTCTCGTAATCTCGAGTAAGCTGCATAACTGATGAACACAATGAAGGTAAACGTGCGAATATTGCTTGCAATGAAATTCTTCCGCATATTATAAATCTGAACAATGAGGCTGAATGATTGTTAGTAATAATGTTAAAGGGATAGTTTTTACATTGAATAACCCGATAATCGCCTGTTATATTGTAAAAACTATAAATGCTATAAATACTAGCATTTTTTATGTTAATTGCATCTGCTTCTTTTTAAACGTTAGTTACATTTCTCTTACCAACATTTACTTTAGAAAGATCGCAACGAATTTTATCTAACCACCGCATAAAAAAAGTAGTCGCTGACGAAGTGGTTCGGCGCTTAGAAAAAAGGGATCCTAGAAGAACTAAATTAGGTGCTCTTGAAAATGCATTAAGATTGTATTGCTACTCTAACACTAAAGTCTATGAAACAGTATAACGCTTGAATTGGGCTCAAGATTTTCAAACTCTCGTACCAACCTTATTAAAGAAGTACATAAGAAAAACAAGAACATAACATGAGAAAAATATCTAAACCAACATCGTCTTTATCACTACGTACACGATCTTCATTCGTCGATAATGCCATCTTAGGAGGAATGTAAAGATAATATTGTAAGCGTACGAAGAATGTAAAGATAAGCGTATACATAATAGGAAATATTGACTTTACATGCATTTATACCTTCAAGCCGTCCTATGCTTCCGAGAATCCGCGTCTGTCCATTCATGCCTCCGTCTCTCTCTCTTCTCTCTCGCTCTGTCCGTTCATCCCGCCTGTGTCTCTCTCCAGTGGCGGCTCGTGAACAAATTTTCAAGGTGGGCAAAACTGACAACAGAATTCTAGCGGATCCAGGGAGCATGAAAGGCATGGCTTCCCTGGTTCCAATTGTTTTGTAATTATTCTCAATTTATTCAAAATAATTGACATATATTGATCGCATCATATTTCAAAGGAGAATTCCAATCAAACTCGAGCGGAGAAGTAGTAGTACTATTTCAAGAAGTACTTGCATTCTAAATAAGTAACACTGTTTAACAAATTTGGAGGTTCAAACTGTATTTGGCTGTCGCCTGAAGTACTCTCTGGATCCGCCTCTTTTATGACATGACAATGATGTATTATTTTACAGTTTTCTCACTAGCACGAAGTACAACCGTACTCCATGTAGGAGTAGATCGAAAATTGCTCAAAATGTGTTCATCTACATTGTAAAGTCAATAAAAACAGTGTACATTGTAATTCGCTAATTTCATCAGTAAAAATATTGTGAAAATAATTTAAATTTAAGAACGTGAACTAAAATGCAGATATTAATGGAAAAAATTAAATAGTTTGTAAATTTTATTAACTGCCTCCACCTCAAGTGGCCATTTAAACAAACACCATGCGAATGTGTGGGAAAATCTAAATCTTCCATGATGGCAGGCAGACTCATCATTCGCCTGCCAATGCAGCTGGTCTAAGTGTCGAGTATGAACTAAGTGTAATGTTTATTTCAGGGACCTTTCTTATTATTCATAGTTTACATGGGGACAACTCACCATGCCGATAGCTCACCAAACAGTTCCTGTCTTTCCCACTGTCTTCAAAGAACTGGAGTAGTGGAAACGTGCGAGGACAGGCAAGTTGCCCTCGGCCACAATGCGCTGGTTTCGTTCACGACAGGAAAGAAAATGGCGTCGCGCGCGATGAGAACGAGTGCAAAATTAAGTGTAATTATGATGTATTAAATATAATATATATTTAACGGGCACTTGACGTGAAAACAATTATTCATTACACCTATTACTGAGAGCATGCATAATGCATGTGGATATAAAATCAGCTTATTGATTTTATGTTTTAATGAAACAATCAACATCAGGGATTTATAAAATGTTCACTATATGCCTTATTACACTTTCCCTAAGAACTGCATTTTTCTGACGTGAGAGGGCTAAACTCTCAAAAACATTTATTTTCTTCATACCAATCTAGATAAAGAAAAATATAACTCTCCTACCACTTTGCTATTCACAAAAATATTCTGATAACGTTTAAGTGCATATAAAATATGTGTATTAAACTAATCCGTTTCCGATAATACTTGGAAACACCTCACAATGAAATTAAAATGCAGTACCTCTCATTACAAGTACAGGACTACACTTGACTGTCTTATGCACTGCGCCGCGCGTTTCCACAGAGACAGTTGACTGTTCTTGGCATCTACTGTCTACTGCCCTGTCGCAAAACTGGAAGTGCACCTAACAAGTGAGAGAGAACAGTCTGCTGTCTTAAAGACTGCCTTCCACGTTGACATCAGCTGTTTACACGACGCCAGTTGCTATCGTCTCAGCTGTCCGCCCGTTAGCTGACGGCGCGATGCGAGGCAACTTCCGAACATGCCTCCCCAGAGAGCGCAGACGATGCAGGAAGACAGAAAACACGACTGACCACTCAGGTTTATGAACAGCGGCGCCCAGAGGAAAGAAAGGGGCCTGGGGACCCCTATTTCAAACGAAAGTTACGCTCGCGGCCATTCACAAAACAGTATTAATTTCTCCGAGCAATAGATATAAATTATAGGGGTTAACTTTATTCAGAATAATAAGAATTTTTATTTATTGCGAATGGAAAATTTCGGAGTCCCAATTAAGTGCGGGGACAAGTTGCCACAGCTGTCCTCTTACGCGTGCCTCTGCTTATTAAACACTTCAGCTTAGAATTAGCAGGTGTAATGATACTGAAATGTTCATTTGATATTTCCAGGTGAAAAATACTAAAATTGTAAGAATCATTTTAAATTGATTAGATGTCAAATGTCTTAAACATGTCCAAATTCATAAGAATAGGCAATGTGCCTTGCCTACCCCAAGGAGCCGCCACTCTCACTCACACACTCGCTTCTCTCTCTCTCTCTCTCTCTCTCTCTCTCTCTCTCTCTCTCTCGTTATCTCTCCGTGTCTGAGGGTGTATGCCCAATCTCTTTGTCTGGACATCTCCATGTTTATATGTCCAATCTTCCCTCACCTTTTCGTGTCCGTGCATCCCCCGTCCCCGTCTCTCTCTCTCTCTCTCTCTGACCATCTCTCCGTTGCTCTCTGTCCTTACAACCCTCAGACCCTCCTGAACATCCCTCTGCCTGCCATCCATCCGTCTGACAACATCCCCTTGTTTTTATATGCATTAGTAATGAGAACATATGTGTACGTATGTGCGCGCGCGCTCATGTATGCGTTCGTTCATTTCAATACCCACTAGCATTGTTTTATCGTTATCAGAACAGAAAATTACATGACATCTACAGTCACGAACAAAAGTGAGAAATACTTATACTATATTATGATGTAGTTCAAACACGCTAAAATAAAGTACAAAACACACATTTCACTTTTAGAGTTTAACTACCACAAATGCTAAAAAAAAATAAAAAATACACAAATATGTTTGCAGAATAACAGGTTATGAAATAGGTAAACCAACCTGGGCTACTTAAACCTGATGCACTGGATCCTATAAAACAAAACAACACGATCATTGTCATCACTGCTAGGAATGGTGTAAATTAGTCAAACATATTCTCACTAATTATGCACTTAATTTATGTAACTTAGAATATGATATTATTAACTTTATGAACCTACTTTCATGTGCTTACTATAACTGAAGTGGTGTATGCAGTGCTACAAATGTAACACTGGTTCTTTTCAAGGACTTTTAAGAATAAAATGTCTCAAAATAGCTGTATATATTTATGAAATCGTGAAAAATCATAAGTGAGATTTACATTTTTCTTTCAATAGAAAATTAGCTACTTTTCTATTATTGCGTCTAAAGTTTTGGTTATAATGGAATATTCATGAGAAAACCAAATAATGAGCAACTTTGTCTTGGACCTGATATCATTACCTTTTACACTGTCGCTGCAACAAGTCCCCATGCTCTGGTCTATGTGTGATAAATAACTCATCGAGTGAATCTAAGAAAAAATCCAAACGCCAACATTTATTACGTTAACTTGATTCCATTGTTTCATAATTTCCTTCCTCAGGGATTCAGATCACAATGGCTTTACACCAAAGCCCAAGGATGGGATTATCTACCCATATTCGAGGCCAGCGGGCATTTTCATGGAGTTGTTTTAGCATTTATTCTTTAAGGCGTGCTGGAGCAATTTTTGGGGAACCGTGAGGGCAAAGAGAGTTCCTCCGTGGGGTATTGCAATCTTCAGGTCTCTTGAAAAATCCAAAGCACTTTTACAATTGTCTCTTAGTACCGAGAAAGCTTTGAGAGTAGCGAGATGAACTATAGATTTCTCGTGGTGAGAGATTAACAAATCTGGGAAAGAAAGGCAACTTCAATTTAACAGCGAACCATGGACAGTCTTTTTCTATCCAGGAGAATCTTTCGCCACCCACGTTTGGTGGGAATACAGTCAAAAAGTGAAGAAAGATAGATTATCCATTTGCATATGAGTAATTCTGCTCTGAATCAAGTTCTTTTATACGAATCCAATTTCCGGTAGAAGGGAAATTACTGAGCTTTGCCAGGGTGCGCTTCCGGTTGTACACCGTGCTGGATCATGTGCGATTCCACCAAGGCGCAAGAGAAATGTCGGGGTCAGTTTGCCCACTTCAGAATGGAAGTGAAGTTCGCGTTGACAACGGCATTGGCAGAAAGGGTAAACAGGCATACATGTCATTGCGTCAATTGTTGGATATTGCATACCGTTAGCAAAATCCCCGTACGCATACAGTTTGAAGATCGGTACGGACGTTCTACTCAGTTAGCAGAGAATTGCATAATAATTACTGCAACACTGTTTTGAGCGCTAAGGCCATCATCAATACCGAACCTAAATAAACACGACGCGAAGAGAGAATGTTGGGGACGAAAATGGATTCCTGTAAAGAGGCAGAAATGGTGCCGAGGAATAATATAAAATTCGTCTCATTCTGCGCAATAGCCTTTTAAATTACCCGAGAGAGCCATGATCGTAATTTAGATCTTAGTTTCTTTTTTCTTCATTTCCTGGAAAGTTAACACACTGAATATATCTTCGTCCACCGCAGTCACGTGTTTTCCTCCCTTTTCCCTGATCCATTAGGCAAATTCTGATATGGTCCCTTTGTTTGCATCTGGACATACATGTAACTTCACCATCTCTGCCCGATTTCTTGAGTATAGGAGGAAATATAATTATTCAAATAATATTGCTCCATGTTCTCGCGGCAGTAAGTCAATTTCTTCACGCAGAGCACAGTATGGGATAATATGTAGCTAACTTGATTTTGTAAATACTTATTTTACATGGGAGGGAATATTTCCTTATAAATTCTTGCCAAAAAACCTTTCTACCTGAATTCATAATTCAACTTAACATGGTATATGAGCTACTGTAGGGATTCCAGAGCTCAAGAAAACGTGCACAGATTTCACTTCTCATCATAGAATGTCACATATAGTTTTAACAGTTTTTGACGTTAAATGAAAACGTGGAAGTGTCAAGGTCTTTGTAAAAACGTTTTCTAGGTTCTTCGCGTTAATTTCTTTTACCTTGAGTAAAAAAGCAGAGCACCCTCCACTGGAGTGCCAGGTTGTCAAGGGAAGAAACTTGTGCCATGGCTATTTCCTCGTCGCGGGACATCTTGACACTAATGTGTGGGAGACCTACTTCTAGCCGATTCATCAGGAGAGGTTTAGCTTTCCACTGACGTCTAGGAAAGACAGATACCAAAGTTAGAAAATCCGGTCTCGGAGTAATCTTCCAGCAGTCAATTGGACCATCTACGGTTCGCACAATGGAGTTAAAGCGTAGTCTACCTCCAAAATTCCAGGGTAAAGGTGAAATGCAAGTGAGAATGTAAAGACTCAGTGTTTCAAATTTCAGTGTCACCCATTCCTCCGAGACGTGTTGCAACAACACACACACAGGATATAGAGAGGTCCAGTGAATGAAAAAGTTGGTCAAAGAGTAAAGAGAGATTATGAAATGGAAAACAAGATAATGGGTTGCAGAGAACAGAAGAAATGAGTGATCACACTCGTCACGACACGGATCGACCTTATTCGACGAGGACAGTGAAGAAGTAACAGATGGAAGGCTACAAGAACTCCTTGGCATTTATCACCAATCAAAGGAGCAACGGCAGGGTCAGTGTATCTGATTGCTTGTGCCTTCTTATGTTGGTCAACGACTGTCGAAAATCATTAGAAGTTCAAGGGGTATACTTCAGCGTGTATCGTATTCTAGCTTTCGGAAACTTTTCCCCTATGGAACATCCGAGTGGAACTGTTTTGAGTTGGCCATATTCTTTCCCATGCAGTTGTACAGTAAGATGGTGAAAATCACACATACATATTCGTGCTTCGTCTCTCCTAGTAGCCCCGTACGAGTTGATAAAGCATTGCATCTCCGGCATTCATACAACGAAAGTTATAAAACTGCAATGTGCACTTCGCAAAGGACGGCAATCGAACGTACGGATCAACGTTGCAGGGAGAATTTCATTCCTGTTTTGTAACCGCTTGATCTTTTAAGACTCTACGCCTCATCAGTCAAAGTTCTTTTTCCTTCTCTGCCACAAAATCGTTATGATTTCCAAAGCTGTTGCAGTTTAGCCCCAGATGAAATATTTTTCTGGAGGGCGGCAAATTATTCGTGTTTGTTAAAAATGTATCAACCCGTCTATTCCTGCTTCAACGAGGATGGTCGCGTTCGTCTGACCAACCACCGGGTGACGCCTTTCCAGCGATCCTTCAAGGGCTCGGCCCAATTAAATAGAGCTGATACTTATAAACGAGCGTCCCTCAGCCTCAGGGTACTCCAACACTGTAAAACGAATTTAGATAGGTTTAGTCGCGACTTTACACAAGAAACTGCTTAAACCACCACTTTTTCGACACATCTTTCGACATTTTTTCTTTGGGCAAGGGGGGTGGGACAGGCTTCAGAATTCAAATCGTGGATATAGAATACATTGCTGTGGTCCCCAACCTCCATGGAGCCAAACAAGTGGACACTCCGTTTGAGCGAAAGTTTTGCCACGCAGATACAGCATAGAGTGTCATTGGTTGCTACCCGCAGGACACTACCGAGATAAACCCAACTAGCCCTGAAGATCAAAGACCTAGTTCGAGGCGATTGATCGAGAGTGCTGTAACTCTACTGTCCGTTTTACAAGAGACCGAAAACAAGTGTACTGGGGCACTATGAAGAGCATCCAAATTAAGAAAAAAATTACTCCTAGGAGCTGATTTAGCATTAAGAAATTAAAAGAAACCCATTCGTTCTAACACGGGTCACAGCAAATGTATGAAATACAATCCAGAAATACAATTTATCAAACGTAACCCAAACGTTTGGAACAAGCTCCTGGAGAATTTGAACGTTGCAAGTAGCAGATTTTTAAGAACGTTTGTTCATCTCTTCATTACCAAAATCCAACAATATTTGTGAAATTCAATAAATGTAAATCCACATGCACATATATTTTTAAAACATTCTGCATGGCCAGCAGGTCTTCAGCAGCCGGGCACCATCCAGGGTGAGTCACGTAACGTTATCGCCTTCCGTAATTTTTGAACGGTTATTGCAATGCCATTTTCACGAAACTGCATGAAGGAATGAGGCTAATTCATGCATGTATTTGATTCGATTTCATTACTTGTATTTTAAAAGATATTGAGGTAACTTTGTGTTTTTCAATGGAAGTATACATACTATTTATCATGACGAGCGTAAAAAGACGAATCCAATGATATATTGTCGTATGTTAGATAAGCATTTTTCTTAATAATTTTGAGTTTTTGTTTAACGTATAGTTTAAATGTAAATCCAGCGAGCAAGGTCGCGCAGCTCTCTCTCTCTCAGCCAGCACTTGCTCAGAGCGTTACAATATCCGGTAAATACGAGTCGCAAAATTCCTCAAGAAAATGCATATCTAACATATGAAATTATGTATATCATTGAATTCATCTTTTTACGCTCGTCATGACAGCCAGAAAACTATGTATAGTTCCATTTGAAAAATACAGTTACCTCAATATCTCGAAAAAATACAAATGATTAAATAGAAATGAATACATGCATCAATTGGCCGCATTCTCTCATGCACCTTCGTGCAAACTGCATTGCAATAACTTGAACCGTTCAAAAATTACAGGAGGTTCTAAAGTTGCGTGACTCATCTAGTATATTGGTTTTGCATTGACCTTATTACTTTTAGTATTCAATTATATACGGCGATAATACGAGTTGTTGGATTGTGAATTGAATGTGAAAAGCCAAATCCGGCGAATTCTTGTTATGAAAAAAACTAACGTGGCAATTTTCGTTTAATTCGTTTGTAATTTCGATTTTTTCTCGATTTTGTACTGTATTTATACCGATTTAGTAACGAACGCCTGAAGGAATCTGTGGTATTTGGTGAATGAAGCGAGAGAAAGAGTGGGAGAGAGGATATAAGTGAGAGAAAAATGAACGCAGGTCCGAGTAATGCGATGGTAATTATGTAATTAGGAATTTTACTGTAAGCCAGGGTAGTTTGGTTCGCAAGAATTTGATTGAATGACTTGATTTTATGAATATTGGATTTGATAGGATTGGATGGGATTGGATGGGATGGGAAGGGATTGGATTTGATTGGACCAGATTGTTCGAATTGATCTGCAACATGTAATCGGAGGGGTGACGAATCTTTGAGTATAATGTATAGTTGATTTGTTCGACGGGTAGTGATAATTATTCTGTGTACGTTATTTGGCCTCTCAAGTAATATGACCAAGATATTTGACTAGTTTGTTGGATGAGAGACACGAAAATGTTTGTCCTTGAATGTGAGATCATTTTGTTTTGTGGACCGTGAAAATTGCTGACTTTTTGTTGGATTTATTTGGATGCCCTTTTTGGCCCGATTAAAAGTAGTTATAAAAAGTTAATTAGCGAGTTTTGTCGACTAATAATAGTAAATAAATAGTGAGAAAGGAAAAATGTAACTAAAACTTTGGCATATAGAAAATATTTTCTGAATTTTTAAAAGTGTAAGACTAAAGAGAATAGCACATGTAACTACGCTTATTCTACATTTTCTAATATCAATCTCAAACAATATAAAGTTTTCCATAAGTATAAAGTTTTATTAAAATACATAATATCCTTAAATTTTTAATCCGAAGGATATTTAAACTCCGCAATCTCTGTTTTTTAACTTTAGTTAGAGTTCTAAGTTAAGTTTGGTCTCGGAACATATAACATTCTGGGTTTTAACAACGTCGCTGGAAGCATGTTCTTTTTTAATAAACATTGACATCAACATCAAAGCCAGCAATACTCAAAAATTGGTTGTTTAAGAGGTGACCATTTTTTAAACTGCTAAATATAGAAACGAAATTGTTACACATCAGAATAAATTTATCCTGTTATAGTATACATACAATACAGTAAATTGGAAATATAAATATTGTAAACCCCATGTATTTTCAGAAAGAGATGGTAGTTTTCTCAATTAATAAATTAAGGATAACTAAAAAAGTATCGCAAGTTAAAATCTCTACATTTTTTTCTTTTCACATCGTCAAAGTCGGTTAATTTCATATTTTATTAAATCAAACCCAAATTCGCCAAGCGGTTACTTCTAACTTATCAATCTCCAAATTTCAAATACCAATTATGCAATTCTAATATTTTTACTGAATAACTTTAAAATAAAATGTGAATGTATTCATCCAATAATCGTTGAAACCAGTAAAAAGTTGTCGAACACTATGATGGTCGCTGATTGATTATACCCAGAATCCCGATTCTGGGTTATACCCAGATTATTCCTATTATACCCAGATTATACTCAAATACCCAGAATCACTATTGTGTGCGCGTCATCTACTGAGGTTATTAGTCCCGTAAGTGTACTGATGGTTCTTTCATCGGAAGGAAGCGGTGATCTTCCCCCACTGGATCGCCAGGTTCGGCGCCGACCTACTGTCGACTAGCGGGGTTCTCCCCAACTAGGTACCTCCTACCAGCGGGGCACCTCCCCAGCCGGAACAATTTTTAAGTCCCCGACCGGTCTCCCGGCATGTGCGGTAGTGTAGTATATGTTAGCGTGTGTGTGTGTGTGTGTGTGTGTGTCAGGATGTGTGTGAGAGTGTCAGTGTGTGTGTATAAGGGGGTGAGAATAGGAAAAGGAAGAGGAAGGAAAGATCGGGCGCGGTCAGTGGCTCGTTTGGTAGGGTACTTCTCCGGCATTCGCCTGGTATTGATAGGAGAACCCACGGAAAACTAACGACCACAGCAGCCGGCTGGTGGATTCTCCTCCAGACAGCGACTGAATTCGTCCTAGTTGAAAAGCTATTGTCGAAAATCCTGCCGCCGTCGCGAGTCGAACCTAGGACCTCCTGGTCAGAGGCACTGCAATGACATCAGTTGATGCACTGAGCCACTGCTCCCGGGAGTGGTGATCGTGAACGGTCGATTTCTTTTACCGTGGTCAAAATAATGCAGCATTTCCAGGTCACCAGGCAATTATTTTCCTACTCCCATTGTATAATTCTGTCATTTGTTGGCTGCAACCTACTGCATAATGATACTCATTACGAAACATTTGATTATGATAGAGGTTCTTGACCAATCACAGAATTTTACAAACCAAGCCTTGACACTTAATAACTGAGAATCGTTCTAGTAAATGTTTTGTTCGACTGTGTACTTTAAAATTGCATTTCATATTAATTTTTGCTTGTCAGTTTTAATTTCTTTTATCAATACTCATTTTGATCTGGAATATTATTTTAAATAAATTGGATCGTAATTTCATTTTGATCCTAATTGACTAGCGTAGTGGTAGTGGTATACGGAACATTTCACTGACGTTAAGATAAGAACACAAATAATTTTGTGTTATATGTTGCTGCCGTGTTGTTGCCTTAAAAAACCGGCCAATTCTTTACTTTAAAATGTGTAGTGAATCAGAGGTTGCGTTTGCACCTCCAGAAATAAGAGAAAAAGCGAAAATGGTGACCTCGGAATTATTGCCACAACTTTTGTACTCTCTCGCAGGCGGACTGGTAACCCAAAGCCACCTGTGGCAGGGTAGGGTAGCTGTCCGATAAGAGGTCTTGGCTGAATTCTTCATGTCAACTGCCACGAATAGGTTCAATGCACACATTTAACTTATAAAAGTTACCATAAGTCGTAGAAAAAGTACCGTATGAAACTCGATGTAATGGGTATTCATACACTCGTGCACACAATGGGTATTAATACACTCGTGTATTAATACCCATCATTACCTCACAATAATGTCCTATTGTGTTCCTGCCGGTGCGAGTGCGCTTCTCACATCCCGCGAAGCCATTCCTCATTCCTTTCTTTACTCCCCTATTCCATCACCGAGCACGCAAGCCCGTTCGCTTCTCCTTTCTCTCTAAATGGTAGAAAGAGTTTCACCCCAAAAGTTTCCAGTTATATTGCTTTTTTTATCAATGTTCCTCCTTCAGTTTTTGAAGAATAATTATACTTACAACACTAAATTAATTCAATGATTGTAAACAAGTGAGAACTTCTAGTTCTGGGAGAAAACGTGAGAGTAGTATGGATGTAGTCTAAAAAGTGAGTCACTGAGACGTATGGTAGCTGTATCACAGAACAATATATTGCAGTATCATCAACGTTGAGTACGATAGATTTATATGAGAATCTTCGTATATCGGGTGCATGAAGGTCAATATACGCGTAAATTTATTTATTTATTTATTTTACGTAAAAAAAAAGTTAAAACTGCGTATGACGCGCTATGGGGAAAAGTGAATTGTGTGCACATTTTCAAAATTCTGTGATCCCTACACTAAGTCATATACTACTTAAATTTTGAAAAAATAAGAAAAAGCTCCCATGTAATAAAATCTATTTTCAAGGATAAAAAAGCAATAAATTTTGGCTCTTATCCATGTTGTCTTCCGGAATAATACTTCCTGTCGCGACAACATGGAAACGATAATTTGAATAATTGTATTTCCCACTGAATTCTAGAAGACGTGCACAGATAATGAAGTTACATTTATGTCCAGAAGCAAAACAAGGGGCCATCTCAGCATTTGCTCAATGGAAACTGGACGAAAAACCTGATCGAGATAAAGGTCATTGACCCGGAGGCTGCAGTACAATACTTGTTACAGGTTGTTTATACACATTTATACAGTTCAAATGGTAAATAATGCATTATGTATCATTGTTAAATGTTACTTCTCTTGTGATGCTCAGTATAGTCTCTAATTGTATAGAAACAGTTATGCAGCAGAAACGATTTCCCTTTGGATTTAAACTTTTCTATCAAATTTAATCGTTTAATGTCATCTGGCACAGTGTTGTAAAATAATGTACATGTATTGTGTGTGAATTGTTTGTAATGACCTGTTGATACTGTCATCTGATTAATATGATTTCTACGCCGAGTGTTATAGTAATAGACTTCGGCATTTTCTGAAAATATATTCCCGCCCTTCAGCAAGTCATTTTTGACAAAAACCACTGATTCGTAATTCAACAGACAAGGTAATGGTAAAATTCCTAGATTAATGAAGAGAGGCTTACAAGAATCACGTGGGTGGGATGTGGTTATTATTCGTACAATTCGTTTTTGTAATCTAAAAGTCTGGGAGCTATAAGATGTATTTCCTCAGAATATTATGCCATATCTCAGGCGGGAATGAACATTCGCGAAATATACACAACGAGCAGAATGAAGGCTGACTGAATTTGCATGAATTCTGAACGCGTAGCATAATGAACTTAATTTTGTGTTCAATTCATATGAATGGACGTTCCATTTAAGGTTTGACTGAATTGAGAGACCTAAAAATTTCGTTGCCTTAATATCAGTCAATGGTACACCGTTCACTTTCAATGGAGCACACAATTGTTTATTTGATATGGAAAACTGCATTAAAACGGTTTTATTTTCGTTTACTATTAATTTTTTTTTATTTCGGAACCAATTTGATATTGTACTCAGAACTGTTTCTTATTGTTTCTTTATTGCAAAGGATGTTCGTATCATCTCCAAAGAGAACCGTTCTCCCATTTCGAATCCTCGAGGGCATATCGTTTACGTAAAGTAGGAACAGAATATGGCCTAAAATCGATCCTTGAGCAACTCCACGTGCAATGGGCAAAGAGTCAGCAAGGTGCGTACGTAATGTTCCATTAATCCAATAAGGTATTTCCACTCTTTGAGATCGTTGTTTAAGGTACGAACATAACCAATCTAGAGCAATACCACGAATTCCATATGAAGGTAATTTGGAAAGTAAAATGTCATGATCAATGACGTCAAAAGCTTTTGAGAGATCTAAAAATAATCCAATAGGTGCCTCGTTTTGATCCAATGATGAGGCGACATCTTTAAGAAAAGAAAATATAGCTGTTTCCATTGATTTTGATTTTCTAAAACCACGTCGGTAATCTGAAAGCGCGTCGTGTTTACTGAGAAAGGTTTCCATTCGTACATAAAAAAGTCTCTCTAATATTTAAAAAAACTGATAGAAGAGAAATGGGCCGATAATTTTGAATTTCATTTTTGTTGCCTTTTTTGAAGAGCAGCTTAATTTTAGCTGTTTTGAAAATATCTGGACACGTTCCAGTGCATAAAGATGAATTAAATATGTGAGTTAACGGGTGTGTAATGTCACACGCACAGGTCTTTAACAAAGAAACCGTAAATTCATCTGAACTGGACGAATATTTACTTTTTAGTTTACCGATTATTTTGAGAATTTCATAGGAAGAAGTTTCAGAAACGAACATCGTGTCTAAAATTTTGGGTGAACTCTTTGTTTTTTTTTTAATTTTGTGGCTGAAGACCCTTAGTGAGATCGGCAGCAATTCTCGAAAAGTATTGGTTAAAGAGACTAGCCACTGTTGCCGGATCGTTCACATTTATATGGTTATTTTTTAAAACGACATTCTCTACAGCGTTTCTAGTTGATTTGGTCGTATTTTTTATTATATTCCACATTGCTACACATTATATTCACAAATTGCTACAGTAATAGAAAATGTGAAAGTAAAAAAGAGAAAAGGCTTTCTTTCTATACGTAACATTATTATTCACGTGCACGATACATGTATTTAAAAAGGCCATTTTCAAGTGTAGTATAACCTTCGACTGTTTTGAAATTTGAAAAATACTGAAAGGGTGGCAAGAAAACCTCGGAAGCCGCTGTTATTTAGAGGTTGCTACTGGCGAATGCTTAAATCATTATTGTACAAAAAATGGAAAACATAACGTTTTACTAAGTAATTATTTATCTGTATGGTTGGTATCTGTATCTATTGGTGAAACTACCAAAAAACTTATTACGGTATGGATTTTCCAGTCCTTAAAAAATTGGTAATTTAATTACCTAAACTAATTATTTAATGCCACACGTGTAGTATATCTGAGTTTTTTAATTTTGGGAGTGATCTGTTTACATTTGTTTTAGTAAACATAACAGCGTCCTTTTGCGGTTTTCATGATTATAAATTTCAATTTTCTGGAAATAAAAATAAATAAATAAATAAATAGATTAAATAGATTAAATATGAATAACGTGTATTCTGTATTACACCACTTGAAGACACAATTAAGAGTCAAGGGTATGGAATATTACGATACAAGTATATTAATATTTCATTCTTTTTCTCCCCGATGGGGGCTACAGACCAGTTAGGGCTATCTGACAACCGTGGACACGCTATACAAAAGAGCCGTTTTACTGAATACTAAGGAGAGGGATCGTCACATCTCCCGGCCCAAGTGAGGAGTAGTAACAGGGTAACAGGATGGGAATGAATCACGTGTGGTTCGAGAACTGTTCTTAAAATTATATTATACTCCAAACGTGCAAAATTTTAAAAAGTAGTATAACACTTTTTCGTAAAAATTGTGCATCAATATGCTTATCACCAAGGCAATTACATTTTAAAAATTTTTCATGAATAACAAACAAAGAATCACATTGTTTAGACAGACAGATGGACCACGGACACGTGGACATTCGGACACACGGAAGGCCACAGAGACCTTCGAAGACATGTCAGACCTTCGGCTGACATGGACACAGGCTGTCAGAAGGACGGCTAGACAGCACGTGGACGGCAAGATGGACGGGCAGGTGGATAATCAGACTGGGCCAAGCGGATGGCCAGCTATTTGGTCGAAAACCCGGCCGGGTCGAAATATTTCGGCACGAAGGACTCCAAACCGTGAATATTGATCGCACTACGCATTAGAAGTAGTAATTTGCGAAGATGACAACAAGAATTTTCCACTTTTAAGTTGTCAGGAACCCTTAAGGTGATATTTTGGCAAACAATCGCCACTTTCCGTCTCATCACTAGAATACTTTCTGTTTAGTACGTGAGTGCCCAGTAGGACAAAAAGTAACAATTTTAAACTGAATTTGTGAAACAAACACCACTACCGTGCTGGCGCAGTTTCAATTGCACTACTACGCAGAGGATTGCATAGTGCCTTGCGGAATAGAATTTTTAATCAGTTTTCGTCAATGTGCATGCTACACGAGTTAAATCCATTGTTGGGTCCATTGAATATGGTAAAATGTGAATATGTATATGTGTGTGTGTGGGGTTCCAGGGAGGAAACGACAAAACATTGAAAGTAAGCTCGTAATGATCTGGGCTGTCGCCTCGAAGGCTGAGGTGCCCTTCGACGCGGCGACACCCAGATCATGACTCTGGCCGCGGAAGCATACGATATCAAGTAAGCTCGTAAGTCAATTTTAAGCACATTTTGTCGAATAAACTCCTTCGAGGTTTCGAATGGCTGAGTCGCCATAAGTACTCAAAAGTTGGTTTGAAAAAATACTTTCTTCGCGAAAATTTGCATTTTAAAAACATAAATACTCCAGAAATATGTAATTTGATTATTTACCACAGAAATTAATATTTTTGGTAACAAAGAAAAATTAACACGGAAATAATTTTTTTTTTATTTCTGTGTTAAGCTAGCTTGTTTGCCTCTGGACATGCTATATATATTTTGACGATACCGATTATCTCATCTTTAAACAGTTATAATTTCCTTTTGAAAGCTGCGTCGCAAAATACGTGTTCGAGCCTGTTTGCGCCGGTTCCTGGGCGAAGGGACAATTAGCTACGCGCAGCTGCGACTTTCTGCGCCACGGAGGCGCCCAGAACAGGAAGGGGTTTGTTTAGCGAAGTCACCCTTACGGACGCGGTCTGTCCCTAAGGATTTCGAAGAACGTCGCGGCCCACCCAGTAAGTTTATGTACACCAAGTGCTGTACGAGTATAGAGTTAATGTATTTATTAAACAATCACAGCATCCTTGTTGTTTCAACATTTTCCCACTTTTCCACTCAGATTAACTATAAGACGTCCTGATCGATTAGCGGAGAATTTAGTAAGGCCTAGGAAGCTCTGGCCAATCACCCAACCTTCAAGACCCTTCAGACAACAGACCCTTCTAGAACTTTTGGGTAAGAAGAGGGGAGAACACAGGCCTGGGGCAAGCTCGCTAGCGCCGGTCACAGGAGATGCTCTCGGGCATCAGATTCGTTCGGGCGTCCTGCACAATTATTTTAAACTATTATATACCCGACTTTTTAATTACACAGCACTTGACTTCACAACACGTCACCACACTTCAATACCACACTACTTGAATATAATTATATATTTAATAAAACAACGTATTAATAGTAATTATCACAATGCTAATAACAATAGCAATAAAAATAACAATTATAATAATAAAAAATAACTTATAATAAGCCTAACTTACTAAATTAATAAAGTTTACAAATATCATTGGCTAATTTACTTTTAAATATTTGAGCACCTAGAGGAAAAGTTTCCAAGGCTGCCGCAGGCAACTTAATTCCGTCCGTTATTGTTCTATTTGTAAATGAAAATTTTCCAACATCTGTTCTCTGTGGCCTAAACTTAATTTTGTGCTTGTGATCCCCTCTAAAGACGAGGGTCTTCCGAGTCGAGTACATTCTTCCAATTGAAAGTAAATTTATACGCCCTTCTCTGTACTCTATTCAAATATTCCTTTTGTGAATTTCTATAAGAAATATATTTCTACATCAACAAACCACCCCGTATTCCATCGACGATCTGATATAAGTAAGCAATTCTCTCGCTTTCGCGGTACTCTTTTTTAGTATTCGCATAGGAAAATGCAAGGACCCCCAGGCTTTCCCTACGACAAAGATTACCTGATTTTCTCAACTCAATTTGCTATCAAAAACTATTCCCAGGTACACAACTAAACTCTTGGAATATTTTCGTTGCCTAAACGGTATTGAGTTTTGCTATATACGGCTCCACAAATGTAATATATCTAGATAACCCTGAAATATATCTACTTTTGATTGAATAATTCGATATATTATACAGTCATCTGCAAATAGCCGTACCATTGAATATAAATTGTCTAGCAGGTCATCCACAAACGCGAGAAACAAGAGAGGTCCAATAACGCTTCCTTGAGGGATCCCTGAAGTTACCTTTCTTAGAGTTGAAAATTGTTGTCAAGTACTTTCTGTCGTTACCATTTTGGCGTTCAAGTTAACTTTTGCACATTTGTACTCGTAAAGCCCAAATTTTATTCAGATTCCATTGATGACTTCACTAAACGTAGACATCATGAGAGAATCGCTTGATTCTTAGCATACAAAAATTCATCCATTCAAAATAAATGTTACTGGCCTTTCATCACCATGGAGCTTGTAACCGAAGCCAGCAGGCAATTGTCTACATAATGGGATCAAACTAATGTAAAACACCACAGGGAACAGAGAATCTCCTTGCAAAATCTCCCTGTTAATCTGCATAATTCTTGTTTCTACTTCATGCTGTGCGCTGTATATAAATAACATGGTATACTCATGACTTAGTACTATTCTTGCAAATGTCGTTAAGAAAAGGATGCAATCGATGTCCTCTGGGTCCAGTCTCTCAGAATTCAAATGCATGGAGCACTGTCATAGGCAATCTGGTAGTCGATCTAAGCCATGCTCAAATTAAATTTGCATTTCCTTACTTCATTTAAGGGGAAAGTAGCGTACCTGTGCGAGAACTCTCGCATGTTAAACTCACCATCTTTCCTCTTTTTCCATTTCCATATTAAGCCTGAAATACATATTTTTCTTCAAGACTCTCTTATCCTCCGTCACTTCCTCTACATGTCTTCTTGTAATTGATAACAACTCTGGGGCAACAGGCTCTGAACAGGCGAGGTAGAATCAAGAACCGTCGAAACCAGCAAAAAAATATAATAGAATTTTCAAGATCTCGCCTGTATATTACGGTGTGAAGGACGTTTCTTTGAGGCCCCTGGCCCAAAACTTTTACTTGTTAAGGCTCTAAAAGGCTTCATTTAGAAGTTATTTAACGATATAGAGTAGAAAATGCGGCAGAGTGTTGCGAGTTGCATTTGACATGAATATTTAGATGAGTTTATTTCAACAAATCCTTCATATTTTTAAAGTCAAAGTGCAATTTGTCTTGTTCCGTGAAATTCTTTCTTTAGAGACCTCATTGGTTGCGTGTTAGAGCAGCAAACGTTATGTATAGTACTGAAATAATATAGGAGACGATTATTTAGTAACCTTTCCTTAATATAGACATAGAAATCTTTAACACATCCATTCTGTTTAACTGGCAACAGATGGTTCATTACCAATGGTCTACACTTTTTTGCTATAGCTGCATATGCATCTTTGTACATAAATGTAGACAAGTGATTGGCCTATAATTCTTTGGCAAAGATTTGCCTCTCCCTTTGGGTAGCAGGTACGTAGTATCAGGTATGAGCCAGTCCGAGAATTCCTTTATTTTTCGGAGATTTTATTAACATCTTTTGTTAGATGGGAATGTAATGCTGTTAATTCCTGGATCCAATCATTCTGGATAGTATCGATCCCTGGACATTTACAGTTTTCCATGTTTTTAATGGCTTGAACGTAGTCCTTCTTGGAGAATTCCCAACCACGTTTGATTGTTATAATAAGTTCATCTACAAGATCAACTTCAGATCGAGCCAAAATGGGTCCCTATTGTTGGAGCTATTGTCTTCACTTATTCCTCTACACAATATATATGACACACATTCTTATAATTTCTAATAGCCATGCTCGTCTCAATGTTCAAGAAAACTAGATCAGAGCTGCAGCATATGGTAAGACATGTAAGTCTTGCCCTAGTGTACCCAGACTCTCTTTCAACAAGAAAGTGTGAGCATCTTACGTACGATAAGAATAATTACTAACACTGCCTTCTGCGTGGTTCTGAAGAGCCACTAATGTAGCTGAAGCTTCTCCTCCACAATACCCCAACTTTCAGCAACAAGACCCTTAGAAGTGTTAATCGTGGGTACAAAACACACTTCTTTAAACCGAGGCAAGTTCTTACGTTCAATAGCAAGAGATTGATTTTTTTCTGATATTGTTAATAGAGGATTATGATGTAATGGGATCTCAGTGGCTTTGCGAGCGCTTTTGTCGGATACGAAACAATCGGACTTATTATTTGCAGTTTTTTTAATTTTCCAGTACCTGAACAGGAAGACACACATAGTAAGGATAATTTTTCATCACCAGGTTCAATCCTCTGGCAAGAGATTGGTGGATAATTTTGTCTACATTGTAAATCTGTTTTTGGAAACTCAGAACACTCATTATTATTATTATTATTATTATTATTATTATTATTATTATTATTATTATTATTATTATTATTATTATTATTATTATTATTGTTTTTATTTTCTCATCTTATTGGCACATTTGAATGAATTGCACAGATATACAGAATCAAAGCACAATACATCTATTTTTTAAAAGGAATTTATAATACATTGCTTCCCAAGAATTTCCATACTATCCTTGTTGTTGAAATAACAACTGCCTTCTGCATGAGTTTGTACAGGTCTTCATTCAAACCCAGTTGTTTAAGGCCCCACACCATACTCCTAGGGATGACTTAGTATGAACAGTGTATTTGATTTGAATGTTGCCAGTATTTGGGACAGAAACATCAATGAGCATGACATGTTTCTCACACTTGTTAATCACAACCAAATCCGGTCTGTTGTGAATCACTGTCTGGTCTGTTAAGATAGTTCTATCCCAATACAAGCGCCACTCTTCGTTCTCCAGAACACTCATAGGTTGGTACATAAAGTACGGTACCTTATTTTCAGTCAGAAGACGATATTATTATTATTATTATTATTATTATTATTATTATTATTATTATTATTATTATTATTATTGCAACTACAATCATCAGATTGGACACCTCTCTCCCTATTCGTAGGACCCTCCATTGGTGCAGGCACTATGCATGATTCTTTGACAACACCGGGACTCGCCTATAGTCCAGTTACGAGGTATATGACCGTGGAAAAAATTCTTAAAGTTTCTTTTTCGACGGTTCTATATGCTTTCTGAGTTGCTCCATTCCAAATTTACGTTTGCCACCTCGAAAAAGGTCGCCCTCACGGGGAGAATTGCAAAGAACTTAAAATTTCCCACTTGTTTTATTTGCTCCCTTGTATCCCAAACTATGCTCTAATATAATTAACTATATAATTTTCTTCTAATAGAGCCTCAAATTAGAGAAGATAGTCAAAGGTCATATTCATTCTGGAACAACAACTTTGTTCAACTAAAAAATGAAGTGTGTAATATGAGAAAATGGTTTAAAAAGTTCACTTTGAGTAGTGAGGTACGAAACGAAAGAAGATACAACAGGTAAGTGGTATTGAGAAGTATTAATATACACAGTAATACCTCCTATCATCGAATTAATTAAGAATATTTAGTTCGGATCTAAATTGTACAGGCAGGAGGGTGTCGTCTCGGGCAATAGATATTCCAGGTTGTGTAACTTAGAGGGGTCTAGATGGAGGTTCCTCAACTGAGAAAGAATATGTTATTGTGAAAATATAATGAAAGAATAGTGACTAAATAATTAAATGACAATAGCTTGAAATATTGTATGAGTGCAACGAGCAATATGCAACGTCGCCGCGCGGAAGGGGGCGGGAGAGAGCATTTCTTCCGTTTGGCCAGAGGACCAAAAAGCCACCGCGCCTAAACAGTTTGTCGAAAAATTAAAGTTAATATATGCCGCATAGAAAATTTTGTCTCCATTAATTTTGTAAATAACGGATGTTTCGATAAAATACATAGTTTTGGAGATCTAAGCGAAAAAACTGAAAATTTTAAGTTTTCTTTGCAGTTTTCTCAGTGAAGTGGTTTTGAAGGAGGCGAACATAAAATTCAAATTCAGCCCCCCCCCAAAAAAAAACATATAGAACCGTTGAGATAGAAACTTCGAAATTTTTTCCTCGATCGGGCCCTTTTGAACACCAAGAGACTAGACCATTATATACTTGTCATACAGAGTAGAAGCATCAAGCAATTTGCTTTTAACAGCAAGTTTTTGATATTAGTTTCGCGATTACGTTGTCTGCCGAGCGTCGTCTTATAATACGAGACAACACGCCATTATGTTCCACGGACTCGCCATATCAATGCTATTTTCTACATGTCTACAACATTCACGTTCATTACTTTTCTACAGTATATTATTATTATTATTATTATTATTATTATTATTATTATTATTATTATTATGGGCGAATTCTCTCCAAAGATGGAAGATGTTAAGCAAGAGAGTTAATTTTTTATTGGGTTGTTCTTATAGTTCCTACAGCCTTTCGTTCTTTGTCATTTTCATTCAAAATAATTATTATTTATATTACTCAATTATGTTGGACATCATATTACATCGGAATTTAGATTCAAGATGTAGTACGAAGAACCGACACATTGTTCTGTTTTATAAGAACACAAGTTGAATTAAATTTACATAAATCACATAACACATATCAGATGAACTATTTACTACTGTTTAATAATAATAATAATAATAATAATAATAATAATAATAATAATAATAATAATATTATTAATTATTATTATTATTATTATTATTATTATTATTATTATTATTATTATTATATACATATTTACACTCATTTACTGGCTCTGTAAGTTGAACAGTAATTATGTTGGGTACAATCAAGCTTGTCTCCCAAGAACTTCCTCACAACAAAGCTTGTGTCCAGTATAACCGATATCTGCATTTTATGATAAGTGGTTTTCTTTGAAGGATTTATAATTTCTTCTTTCATTCAAGGATTTCTAAGGGTTTCTTCACGCTTTTACAAATAAATCCTGATATTATATTATTATTATTATTATTATTATTATTATTATTATTATTATTATTATTATTGTTGTTGTTACAACAAAATCCCACAAACCGTAATTTTTTATGTTCAATCCAAATGTATCATTATGATACACTGCAACTAACAATGTGGTGATAATATAGTAAGAGTTATAGGGATCTGGTTCTGGTTCAATTTCACCGTTCATTGTTAGTTTATTGAACATAAAAAAAGATATGAGTTGTGTCCATTGATCCAATTTACATAATTTTCCTACTATATAAATTTCTTGAAGAACCTTATATAACACCAAGTTTATAAATATTATACATAATAATAATTACTTTAGTATAATCAATGAAATTTTAATTTATTATAACATCGTTCATACTTTATTAATCAAAAGACATTTCAGCAGTAAAGCGCTTGAATATCATGAAACTTTTAAGGAGAGCAAATTATAATGCGCAGTGAATTGGATAATCAATTAATGTGTCTCTTGTTATCTTCCATACTCGTTAAAATGATTGTAATAAAAGGAAAACTAAAAACAAAATAAACTAGGATATAAAACAATTTACATAACAAAATATAACAAGCTATTAAAAATTAATGTTCCAAGACCTAGCACACATTAAAGGAAAAATAATACTCCTGAATGGGTCTACTCTACATTTAATACAGAAGAAAGTTTACAATTATTATAAATCAAATATAAAATAAGCAGTAAAAATATTTCATTATGTAAGATAAAGAAAATAAGCACACACAAATCATTTTATCTTGTTCAACATTGTGGGTCTTCGAAACGCAAATATAATAAACTAAAACCAATGAGCAAATCCAGTTTGTGATCAATACTGAATATTGCAAAGAAATAAATAAAAAAATAAAATGAAATTAAAAAATAATAATAATAAACGATTCGTAGTCCAACAGAAATTCTTACTTGTGAAGAAACATTTATGGAGAAAAGACTTCAGTGAAATGGCTTACAGATTAGGAACACATTTTCAGAAAGAACATGCTTATGAATGAAGAGAAATGATTATGAGAATGAAGAGAAATCATTATGAATTATTTGAAAAGTTAATTTCTTCTCAGTGTATGTGTGTACAATACCTACTGCAACTCATCTCATATTCCTCTAATATAAAGCAGGCATCACTGAATTTCAATTGTATTTATGGCAATATAATTCTCGATTGAATGCAATAAAAATTGTTAAGAACAAGTAATACTTCCTACTTCATCATCAATAATTATATGATTCTGTATTATTTGAGTTAGAATATTTCAGCATATTTCTTGAAATCAAAGATGCCAATGAATTTCAGGCATAACCTATCACCGATTAAGCTGTTGAGAAAATAGACACTTCCAATCACATGTTCCACATTAGGTCCAATCACAATCACATTATGCATATGTGCACACATTAACCTAAAGTGAATCTATATAGATGTATCTATAGATATTAGACATACACCCTGGATTTTCTATTACACTGATAGGTTGGCCCGATTGTACATAACATCCTAACTACCATTCACTTCATTCTTCCACTAATTTTCAACAAACCAAGGTATGAAGAAATAGCATCTTTTGTATTCCACCCATGAAAATAGGTATAAAGTATTTCTTCATTATTTCCTTAAAAAGCATATTTTTTAAAAATTCATATTCCCATGTATCCATAGATGTGCGCGAAGGGAGAGCTGGGCTGAAAATTTTGAAACGGACTTCACAGTCTTGCATACTAGAATATTTTATTTCAGTAAATGAGTGCAATCCCTGATTGCCCCTTTTTTTAACATATACCAGAACATTTTATTTTAGTAAATATGTGTAATCCCTGATTCCCCATCTTTAAAACACATGTGACAAATTATTATACATTTAAGGATGAGAGACCCAACACATCTGGCAACCCGGTAAATGATACAACAGGAAACGAAAGGTAGTTTTAATTATATCATTAAATTTATAATTTCATTTTATTTGTTGCATGTTTTATTTATTTTATTGTAAAATAAGTTGTATGAAAAATAAGTTTAATGGAAAAGGGAACTCAGAAATGAAGTTAGCCCAGCCTCTTGATTTTGGCTGCGCACGCCTATGCATGCATTTTTCTAAGGAAAATAGCATCTACTCACCAGTGGGTGATACTTGAAGATTGGCCCCATTCCCTCCAGTCATAGCAGCCAAAGTCACCAAATTTTGCATGCTCATAGGATTTACTGCTGCAACAAAGACATTCTGCCATGAATAGATAATTCATATTGTAATAGTACAAGAAAATATACATTAATGATGATAATTATTTAAATAACTGCTAATTTAGCTGAGTACCAGCCAATCGTTTTATTAGACAACCCGCTTGATATTTGTGTTCCACGCTTTGTGCCATAGCGACCCTTGCAAGAGGGAAAAAATTAAAATAAATAAAATAAAGTGAAAGAAAAAGGAGAGGAGAAAGAAAAGAGAAGAAAAATGAAAAAAGGGGAAAAAGAAGAGAAAAGTGAAGAGAAGAAAAAAAATAAGGAATAAAAACAAGAAAGAGGAGAATGAAAGATAGCAATTCTACGGATATGTTCCTCTGAAAAAGGTATATTGTGGTTTGGCTTTGAATTATGTGTTAACTCTAGTTCATATTCTCTATGGATATCAACAATTAGTTCCGTATCTCTTTACCATCCAACAAGACAGCATAGTAAGCGATTTTTTCCTTTTGTATTATATTTTTTAAGATTTCTCATGCCGAAATTCAAAAATCTCCAAGCTTTACTTACTACATACATGAGCTTATTTTCCCCAACTTTACTATGCTGTCTAAGTAAGATACCCATGTCCAGTACGTACAATGCAAGTCGTGAGAAACTACATCATCTAAATGGTGCGGTATTGCATTAAATGTTTTGGCAACAGCATGTAATGACTGTTGACATAAACTTAAACTAGTTTGTGAAAACACTGTGATAAAGCGTGGTAGGGAAGCTTGAATTTGGGGGTGGGGGTTGAGTACGCAAACCGTTAATAACTGTGATTAAAAATGATTATTACACGACAATTATTGTGATGAAATTTTGTATTCAAATGTCAGCACAGCTCGTAACACTATTCCTTCTGAAAATATGTCACTTTTCTGGAAACCAAAAAGTAATCCTTCCATAGCTAAAGAACTACCAAACATTACTGGGGGAACTGGGATCGAAATATGATCATCGATACTACAATTTGATTTCGATATTTCACACTTCAAAGTGCGTTAGCAATGATTGTGGTGTGTTTTTTTCTGTAAACGAAATTCACTTTGGAGACGCGTTGCGTCAAGGTGTAGACGCAACAAATAAAAAAAAAACAACTATTATTGTACATTGTATTTGAAATATATTACAGATTTCTTTTTTATTTTAATTTTCTTTTCCTTAAATATATGCAATTCATCTTTTTAATACATATATTTATTATATATTTATAATATATAATTATACATATATTTATAATTTATATATTATTTAAATATATTTTTCAATTGTGTCCATTATTTATCAACAATTAATATCTCCCATTTATTAACGAACATGGCGGTTGACATTGTAACATTAATGTTATTATTAAAAAGTCTCGCAGAATGGGCATTTTTGTTGTTAATATTTGTAAATCTTATTCTTTTTAATGAACAGTATTTTCGGAGAATTTTTATTATTTTATTATTTAATTGAAGTATCATTTCCTGCAGTTATTATGGTGAGTTAAATTACCCACACTTTGATCAAACCTTCGGGGGGTTTAACTCATATCTGCACGTTTTATACATTACAATTGATGACAGATAATACTATATGGAAAACTAAATATTTTCGCAATCAGTACTATTTTTGCCGAACAGAGCAAAGTGCGTTTAGAACATGGCTCAACTTTTATTAAAATCTCTGAATCTTGAAAAATGACAAAAAGTCAACTTTTACTTTGTTGGTTTTCGACCCTGTCCTAGACCGTGAATACTGAAGCTAGAAATATCTTTCTTAATGCAATCCATTGCTCTTTATTGATATTTAAATAATTTAGTAGTAAGTTTGTGGAGTAAAATTTGCGTAAAATCGAGAAGTTTGCGTGAAATTGAGAATTGAGAATTCCACAATCACCGGTATATGAATAAATTAGCTGTGGGCCTGTGTCCAGACGTTAGCATAATAAACGAGTGAGAAAGGTGCACGACTCAAGCCTGACCATTGAAGTCGATCGACTAATTATTTCGTGTCAACTGCAATTCGTCCCGTAAATGTAGGGCATGAGAGGCGATGTTCTTACCCAGCTGTAGTGTGCCATCCAACTCCCACCTGCACGTCGTCGAATTGCAATGTTTCCCAGGTATCTCCTACCACCGGGGCAACGGCCAGCCGGGACAAGCTCTAAGTTCCCGACTGCATGTAAGAGTGTGTGTAAGTAAGGAATGGTGATAGGATAAGAAGATTAAGGAATGGCCACATGCGGTTTGTTTGGGTACTACTCTGGCATTCAGCTGGTATTGTTCGGAGAATCCACGGCAAATTACCGAATGAAGTAGCCACCGCTAGAATTCACCTCCAGACAGCGGCTGAACGTCAATTGCTGTCTAGCTAGTGTCAAAAATCCTGTCAACGCATCGTCGGGACTCGAGTCCTAGGACTTCCCAGTTAGAGGCTCTCCAATGACATCAGTTGATGCCCCGAGCCACCTCAGCCGGTAAATGAAGTCAAGGTAAACTTTTTTATACAATCCAACATGAATTGCTCAAGTACATTACGCATCCCTTGCCGAAGGTTAACAACGGCATTTAAATGTTTATTTGGCGTTTGACGTTCACTGATGGGCACTTACACGTGTGAAATGATAAAAAAATCTTCATAAAAAAATTCGTACGATATAGAAATTTTATCATGTTCAGACGCTGAAATCCTATTTTAATAGTCATTCTAAAAATACTTGTTTAATATTCTGTTTCGTGACCGTCGTCGTTAAAATGCTGTGTTTATAGCAAACACGCTACACAGTCACACTGCAAAATTGTCCAAGTTGGCAATTATAAGTGATCTACTCTGAGAATTAGATTACCTAGTGGTGCTACAACACCGCGTACTTTCTCGCATTATTTGTTACGGTTAGGTAATGTTATAATACTAGTTAAGCCCACAAAAGCGTTCGCAACCGGCAAAAAAATGTTGCTCATGCTGGGATTCTTCAGGTACTTAGGATTTGCAAGCACTTCTCTTTTTCGCTGCACCTAACATCTAAGTTGTCAAACTAACGTTCAAAAGGCAGGTTGGACATCTGCAATTTTCTAAAACCCAAGAGGCTTTAATGAAACGCGAACCTAACTATCCAATTTTCAAGAATAGACGGCAATAAAGAAATTATCCTCATATAGTAATCCCGGAACCTGCGTCCGTCCGTCGGTTACATACTGTTTGATCCCTACCAGTTCCAAAATCGAGAAAAACGAGGCGTTATTCGTCGCGTCTCGGTCACCTGGTGGGGAATTTATCTTATTTTGCGGATCCATCAAGAGGATTCTAAGATTTTTTTCTAAAACATGTTTTAAGCAATTTAAACGCGTTTTGGGTGATTTACGTTACTTAAAAGAATGATAAATAGCTCATCCAATTCCTTTCGACGAGACAAAGCGATTGGAATAAATTCTTAGACAGATCTCTCTCCGATATTATGGAAGAATTGTAGAAAAATCAATTGTTTTTTGTGTTTCAATATACCTACCAGAATATTGGGAACACTCTGAATTTACAATTCTTTCCGAAATTTACTCATGAATCGTTAAGACTTGATCCATTGATAATTGAACTTAATTGTGGAATGAGTTACGTAAAAAAATATTGGAAGGGGGTAGATAATCACCTAAAACGCGCTTTGGGGAGTTCTGTAACCACCTAAAGAGGTAATCACTTTCCACGCGACGAATCGATTGGCTTTATTTTTAGGCGAATATTTCTAGAACATGTGAAAGAATTCTAGGAAAAAATCACATGTTTGGAAGATTTTGAGGCACTTCAAATGCTAAAGAGTGTGGATTACTATACTACCTTTCCTGATCAACGTGAATATTTAAGATATGATTCATTATATTCACGATATTTTCCCGTAATATTGGCGATCGTTAAACCTACTAATGTAATTAAACAAGAATTTTCAAAAAATTACTATCGATATTTTTTCATACAACTTTCTGTTTCTAAGGATAGACGAGCCCGGCGACAACTTCATTGTTCAAAATTTTCTTTTTAATATAAACTTGGATACGACCTACAAAAATTAACAATATGAAAGTACTATCGTTGGAGATGCCTAGCTTGGAGAAGTTAAGCTAGTCTTTAATATTGCAGTTGTAGGAAAAAAGACTTTTCCGGTTTTCCAGTCTTCGACAATTTAGACATATCAATGCAATTTGAACCTGCGCCATTTTTACGGAGTTCTGTTTAAGAAAAAAAAATTACAAAAATTGGAGACTTCTTTTAGTGACGATGTTCACGTGAAGTGCACCCCAAAATCGAAAATCAAATTGAAGGGGCTGTAAAAACTTTCTGTAAAAAAATTACCACTTTTCGCATCAACAATACTTTCTCTATACTACGTAAGTAGTATGTGAGAACGTAAGCTAGTGGTGCAACATCACCTACTTTCTTCCATTACTGATGGTCGCGTGATATAATACTGCCATTTTTTGGCCATATTATCAAATCTCAACCATCACTTGTAAAAATCATTACTAATCGTAGCACATTAGATAAGAAAAATATTTTTTAAGCAAATGCATCATCAGAATTTGACAAAGCAAAAGTGACAGAAACATTGTCCTTTTCTAGAACGAGAAGAAATTCTGAGAAATTCAAACTGCCATGTCTATTGCTATTGCTATTGTCGTATTGCGAACTGATGTATCATGAAAGACTTCAGCAAAAGCAGCACGAGTAATTCGATTCACCTACAAAATTACGCAAAATTACTCATATTTTCAAAAAATGTACATAACCTTATTTGAAAATATAATTTTAAATAATAGATTTCATTAAGTAACTGACGGTGCTAACAGCACTTACTTTCTCGCAATATTTCTAAATTCGCAATTTTCGAAAATTCAGAGAGTTCATCGAATATTAAACCTGCTACATTCTTTTAAGCGTCTCTCATTATATTCGTTGAACAAATTGAAGAAAAATTGAGAAAATGTTTTTTTTTATAAATTGCAATAATTTTAGAACAAATTACACAAAAAATATACTCTTTTTTCTAAAAAATGTACTTCACCTTTTTGAAGAACGGATTTTCTACAGCAGATTTTGTTTAAAACTAAAATCTTTCTTCTATTTTGGAATTTTAAAATTTTGCAATTTTCGAAAATGTTGGGATGTTTGTGGGAGATGAGACTATCATAAATTTTTACTTCTTCGCATTCTAATGCAAGAAGAGAAAGTGTTGTAATTGTGCGCCGGAAAACGGCGAATTTTAGACACAAATACTCTTATTGCCGGATCCTGGTAACGAAAACTGGGATAAATCCAGCTGGCAAATAAAGAAAAAAAAATCCTCTAGCACGCGGTGACGCCAGAATTCATGTTTTGCGCGTTCATACCGAAAAATAGATAAACGGCAAAACGTGTCTGTCTATGCACAACGCCAGCACATAAATCGTTCAGTGGATTTTCTCCAAAATTGATATTCCACAATCGTTCTGGCTGATGTCGCAGCCTTTGGAATTTTAGGCGGAGGACGTGTAAGAGTATGGTGCAGGTCTCATTTTCGTTGAAATCCCCGATTTTTCGAAAAAAAAAAGTTTTAAACTACAAACTTGAAGACAGACTGTTGTACTAAATTAGCTCTTCAAGAAAGGTCATGTAAATTTTTTTGTAAACGTTAGTAGCTTTTGCGTAATTTGCGCTTGAAATTTATGCAAATTTTTCTTTCAAAAATCGTTGCAAATTTTTTCTTTTAATTTTTTCCACTTTTGTAATAAAGGGCGGAAAAAATGTTACTAGTCTCATTTTTGGGTATCGCTCGGTTTTTAGAAAATTGAAAAAAAAATTCAAAACTACAAAAAAGAACCACAAAATCGATTTTTGTAGAGAAGAAGAATCGAGATTTTAGTCTCAGACGAAGTCTAAGTCTCATACTAAATTAGTTCTTTGAAAAGGTCACGTACAATTTATAAAAAAAGAATTTTTTGTGTAATTTGCGCTTGAAATTCACGCATTTTTCTGAAAAAAAAAAAAACAAACCCGCTCCATATTTTTTCTTTAAATTTTCTCCACAAATGTAAACAAGGACGGTATAAAATACGGTAGTTTTTTGGAATATTGCAAAAAATCAAAACTACAAAATTGAAGATAGAGATTTATACTTCAGACAAAGTATGTTGTACAAGCTCTTTAAAAAGGGTCATATACAATTTTTGGCGTAATTTCTGCTTGGAATTAATGAAATATATACAAATACGGGTCACGAGAAAAATTGAATGAATGCTATGAAAAATAATTAATTTAATTTTAATTACAATTTACTATTGAAAATGCCAATATTAATTCTATTTTTACTTTCTCGCATTTTTACTTTTTACTCAATTTGTATTGTCAATGTATTGATGTATTACTTTCTCGTTTCTTGCAATGCAATCCGCAAAGCTTCATTGAAATTCCCACAACAATGCCGCAATCAATATTTGAGAGCTCATCGAGCTGAACATAGAGATGGTGGTAGTCATAAGGTACAGCTGTTTTACTTCATCGAGCTGGTGTTTCCAAATAAACCTTTCAAAATGATTCGAAACCTATTTGATAATCCATATTTTTTTGTCGCAGTTTTCTCTCGAGCTCTAAGAGAACTAGTGCTGACCATAGCATCATTTGTACAGTATAACTCCTAGGCCAAGAGCCAGTACTTCCGTTTGCGATGCATTTCGCAGCAGGTTTTTTAAAAAATTACTTCTCAGAATGCCCGGTAAGGTATGTTATATACCATTGAATATCACCTGATCCCTAAAACAATTTACTGGGTATTGAATAAAAGAAAATAGTACATTAACCGTATAACTTCTCCAATAACTTAAAGAAAACTCTATCCGCTAAAGTTCTTCCTTAAGAAATAAATTTAAACTTCTTTGATTAAAAAGTTGGGCTCGTAAGGGGCAATGATCAAGTTTTCTCTTCCTGAGCTTCGTTTGAGGTGGTGTCAATATATAAAAATGCGGTAATAAATTAACTTAATATTACAAATCGTACAATATAAGTAATTGAATTAGCTTATTAGTATTCGAGTTATTTATCAACTGTGTATGATATACTATGACTAACCGATAAGCAAGTTGAAATATAAACACAGATGGAAATAAGAGTTTTTGTCAAGATTTGATATTATTCGTTAAGTGAATGCATCAGTGGCGGCTCGTGGGTATTCGCACGTTCGCATGTGCACACCCAAATTAATTCGGTGCCATTTCTCTTAAACATCTCTTAACAAGAGGAGAATACAAGTCCTCTCAGAGCATTCCCGAAACATGTTATTTCAAAACACGCGCCATTCGGAAGCTGCGATTGCCGGTCCGTCCGCCTTTCTTTCGTGAAAGCCTGCGGGAGCACACTCGGGACAATGCGACCGAGGAACCGGCGTCCTAGGCTGCCGCGGGGCTGCAGGGGAAGGAGGGGAACACGGTGGCTTATGGAGGCCTGGCGCAAACCCGGCGAGGTGCTCCATCTACGGCGCAGGCGCAGTGGCGATCTCGGGAAAAGCCTTGACGTGTCTCGAAGATATAACACTCGAGTAGCACAAGTTTTTAACAGAAGTATGACATTGAACGAAGAAAGTGTGAGATATCTCTCCACTTAAATGAGTTTCGCACTAGCGCGGAAACGCGAACGCATTGCTGTGCACTGTTGCATTCATAAAAATGTTAATAGTATATAATATGTGTATTCTCTTGTGTTTTAAAGTGAGTTGCAATTACAGAACCATTCCGAAGTATTCAAACCCCTAGTGTATTTTGTAAACGTAAGTATTAGGCTACGTTTCAATGTGTTTTTAGAAACCGAAATCAGAGAGTTCTTTTTTGTCAAGGGTGTTTGTGCAACTAACAATGAATAGCGTTGAAAATATGAAACGTAAGAAAAAAAAATTTTAAAGTGAGTTGCAATTACAGAACCATTGCAACACGTAATAGACGATTTGTGTTTAATTGTCATTATTAATGTTAATGTGTGTCAATGCATGCATGTAATGTATGTGTGTGTGCGTGAGAGAGAGAGACAGAGGGAGAGAGAGTGTGGGAAAAAGAAGAAAAACGTTGCACACCCTAATGGCATGACCACGAGCCGCCACTGGAATGCATATAGTGTTGATAAGGCTGCGTTGACAACAGTGCGTTTCTCGCTTCTTGATTGAATTGGAAGTTTTGAAATAATGCGGAGTTAGTAGCGCAATATTTCAATATTACGTAGCAGTTTACAATAACGCAAGAAAGTGTGTACTGTTGTAGCGCCACTAGTTTACCATCATTTAATACATACGTAGAGAAAATTGAAAGAAAAAAATCAGCGTTTTCGAGAAAAAAAATGCTTAAAAAATATAGACGGACAGATGTTTTGCCGTCAATCGAGTTTTCGGTATCAAGAACCCTTAGAATATGGATATTGACTACACATCGTGTGGTCGGGAAGTAATTCTGTGGAAGTAATTTACTATATACAGGAACAAGATTTATCCACTTTTTTAGTTACCAGGGCCCGACAATAGGAGTTTTGCAGCTGAAAATTCAACGTTTTAGGGCGCACGATTACAATACTTTCTCTTCTTGAGATGCGGCGGAGGAAAAGTAAAAATCTCTATTTACAATGTAATAGTTTGGCTATGTTCATTTTTTGCACTTTTCGAAAATGAGAACACCGAGAATGAAATGTTACGTTATTTTACCACCGTATTTTGCTCTTATTCGAGAAAAATAAAAAAGTATGGCAGCCTTTTATGAGAAAGTAATTTTTGAAAAATTGCTTTCATTTCAGGCAAAATTACCCGAAAACTACTCATATTGACGAAAAATTAAAATGACCTTATTTAAAGATTGTCTTTGATGAGCAGATTTTATGACCAAGAAAAATGGAGACTGACATCTCGAATGACACGATCGAGAGAATTTGCAAGGAGGATTACAGAAGATTAACCCTAGAAATACCATGATATAAATGATCCCGTGTATTACCAAGGGCCGGACCTCCGGAGCTCAAAGTTTAAATTTTGATTTTTATTAGTTTTTGGCAATTGAGAACACAAGATCATGATAAAGTGATTCTCAAAATTTTCCAGGATCATAAATGAAATATTTAGAGGAGTAGTTACAAACCACTGTTCATATCTAGCAAAGTCCATATACATGAAAAGATACGATGTGGTTTCAGGAAACTCCATTGGCAGATGTGTAAAGTCCTCCAAGTTCGAAACACAGGTTTCAAGTGGTACGAACATTCAACGAAACCTGTAAAATCTGTTGAACTGTGTACAAAAGTGTACGATCAATAAATCCATACTGATCGTACGATAGTAGCAAACAGCGGATATTGCTATCGGTCATTTCTTAAAAAAAAATCATGGCCAATTTGTTGATGCGGTGTCACAAGATTGGAATGTCGTAACCAAGAAGGAAAAGAATGTCTAAATACAAGAGTTCGGAAATCGAGATCAATCAGATGTGAGACGTAACAGCACAGGTTGTAGAGGTAATTCACTTGGTCAACAGTAGTTTTGTAACAAAGAATGTGCATGGTGTTCTTAGCTAGGACACTGTATTCGAATATGAAATCGGTTTTGCCTATCGGGATCAGCTTTTTGTGACACACTATTCCGTATCTAAGGAAATACTTGAAAACGCTTCATATTGATTATGTTGCTGTAGCTTCATTTGCAGATGTAATTGTTCAGTAACAATCGAAATGTGTACAAGGATTTCCTATACATGACACGGAATTCTGAACCTCTAGGAAATGAAAAAAGGTCGAATCGAATCGCTTTGAATGCCTTGCCGGTTGTCTCTCAGCTTTGAGAGATCTGATAGCGTGGAAAGTGGCTTGGATGTGCCTGCTCGTTGTTCAAGGTTTGTAAAGGTTGGTATTTTGTATTAATTCAGAAGAAGAAATGCATCATAACAGTGTAAGTAGCCCTAATTACTTTTGTTACATCTGTGGTAGCTCTGACATCGCAAAAATGGAACCTTAATCCTCCCACAAGGAAGTGTTACGAACTTTATTTCCAGTGGCAGGTGTGCGACCAGAACTATTAATGGATCCCCATACATGCTGTGTGTCGTATGCTTCCTGACATGCTGATTAAAAAGTTCACAACACTGCCGTTTGATGTTCCTATGTTTGGAGAGAATCAACGTATCACATAAAAGATCGTTCTGTCTGACAAAAATAGCTCGAATCATCTCAAAAACGAAGAAAACTGTGCAATATCCTAATTTACTACCTGCTCCAAGGCCTGTTGTCATAGTATATTGACGCCTGTTGTCATAGCATATATATAATTGACGGTGCCATAACTCCTAAGAATGTGACAGAGAGGGAAGATGAATGCAACAGCGGCGGACATTAAGTGGGAGAAGAAGATATCCACGCTGACCCAACAATTCAAGCGTCCTGCGATTCAAATGAACCAAATGTGTTGTCTCGAGGGGATCTCAACGATCTAGATCGCGATTTAAATTTGTCGAAGCAAATGTCTGAGCTTCCAGTTTTGCAACTAAAACGACGGAATCTTCTTTTCCCCGTGCAAGAGAGCGAGTGTTTTCTGAGATCGCCAAGTAATTTTTCAAAATATTTCTCCAAGAAACGTTACGTAGCTTTTTGCAATGATATTGAATCTGTTATGGACTCTTGGCCATGATTTCAATGTAACTAAATGGGCTCGTTCATAGTTTATAGCTAAATAAGTGTGAACGCAATACTTCTCCACATGGTGAACAAATACATTTCGCCCTGAGGAAGGTCGCAGAATGGCGGCCGAAACTTCACCTATGCCTAGGACGTGGCGTCTCCCGGACAGCAAAGTAAATACTGAATACTGATACTTCCGGCCGCGAAAGCATACGCTCTTAAGTTTCCTTCTGTTCGGATTGTTTATATAGTGTAACGAATATTGCATCATCCGCCGGCGCCACCCCGAGCCTGTGATCGCAGGTTACGTCACTTGCCGGCGCTACCACGAGCTGCCTGTGAGCACGGGTTGCATCACCTGCCGGCGGATTATTCCAGAAAGTGCGCGGTGTCCGGAAGGTTCTGGATTGTCTTGAGTATAAAACACGGCCGGCGACCGCGAGTCAGTCTAAAGTCCGCAGTGGAAGTGAACTGTGAAGTGTGTGCATCGCGGTGAATAGCAGTGCAGTGATTGTGCTCAGTGACGTGAACCGTGGTCAGTGCATCGTACTGTGGTCGGTGACGTGAACTGTGATCAGTGCAGTAAACTGTGGCCAGTGCTTAGGACTGTGCGAGTGTGTAAGAGAAGAGTAGTGTAAATAAATAATCAAGAGAAGTGTAGTGTAAATAAAGGAAGAGAAGTGTAGTGTAAATAAATAATCAAGTGTTTTCAGTGATTGTGTTAAGAAACAAAATATAGGTTTTTGTTAAAATAATACGAGACTTTTAATTCACCACCTAGAAACGTAACAATAGTTAACTTGAAGACATATGAGAACTATAAACCTTCTCATACTTATGATATGTATGGTAAATATGATAAATACAAATGTCGAGATCTAAAGGTAATTGTAATTGTGCTCGGCACGTGGCTCGGGCACACAAAGAATTGCTGATTTCTATGTGTGTGACAGCAGAGACATAAAAAATCACTATTGTAGAAAAAAATGACCTCGGATTGAACAGGAGAGAGAAATATGGTTAACACTCCTCGACTCCAAAAATGTGCACCTGCCTTCACTGCACATTAAATTGAGTCTCATAAAAAACTTTGTGAAAGCCATGGACAAAACATTACGTGGACATTTAAATGATGATTTGGACGTCTTCCCGGATTACCTCGGCGCTGTTAGTGACGAATATGGCCAACGGTTCCACCAGGACGTTTTTCAGATGTAAAAGTGTAATCAAGGCAATTGGAGTGACGCCATATTCATCGACTGCTGATGGGCCTTACAAAGGCAAAGTATTGCAAGAAATCGGAAAGGACATATTTTTAGGTAGGGTTCTTCATTTTTTAACACTTTTGTAGTTTTTACTGTACACTTTCGAATTTATTGTATTAGAGCGTGTTATTTTGTCAGATATATTAAAGCACACAAGGAGGCATTCACATTTACAAAAGCGATCAAACACATGAAAACTGAGGCCGATACAGAAATTCTGAAATTAATTGTGGATTTAGAGGAAGATTATCTTCCACAGTGTTTTGTTCTTGTTACATAATATTTTTTGTAGACCGGTATTATCGGAGCTCTAGTGTTTGTTCCGCAAAACTAACAGGTCAACAAGACTGGGAAGTGCAAGCTATCGCTTTATTGGGAACAGCTCTTTACTTTTATGCCAAGTACTGAAGAAGCAGCCCCACAGTCCCTAGATCTGTTCCTTAGAAATTTGTTTGCAAATTGGAGAAGATTTTAGATGGACACCTAATATCTTCAAATAATAATAATAATAATAATAATAATAATAATAATAATAATAATAATAATAAAAACAATATATTAAAAGATTGTATTAAATATTAGACTCTTTCTCAAGATATGAATATACGGAATGAACATTAAACTTACTTGGATTTGTGACAGATAGGTTTGCCAAGGTAGCTAAACCCTGCAAATTGGCAGGATTAATTTCTGCTGCAGAGCTTGCAGTTGAACCCGTCAAACTGAGCGCTGATGAGTTTTGAAGTGCTGCAAGGTTCTGGAGGCCTGCAATGGGATTGGCCAATTTTATAACTAGTTCCAGAATGTACATGAAATAAAAATGATAACTCTTCAGATATATCAAAACAGTCGTGACTAATTTCATGGGAAATCAAGAAAAAGTGCAAAGAATACAATTATTTTATGTCAAGTACATTGGGAATTTCATAAAAATTTCATTGGTTATGTTCACAAAAAAATTGCAAATGGAGTCACTTCAAGAATTGAGAAATAGTTAATTTGACAAGGTAAGGGAAGGAGAAGGAGAAGGAGGCGGGCAAAGAAACACAAAAGAGTGAGAGAAAGAAACCTGGAAATTCTTAACAATTTTAAGTTTTGTTTTTTTTGTTTAAAATTTACTTATTTATTTATTTAGCCTTTATGATCCCATTAAGGGCGAAGGTCTTTGTTTACAATACTGTAGTTTATTTGTGATATGCAATTTTTTACCGAAAATTTCTTCATTATGCCAAGTTTTAAAGAACGACAGGCCTAAAATAAAGGGAACACGGCATTTACAACATTCTATCCTATCGCCATATTTTATTACAAAGTTGAAAAATGACCGAAAACAACGGATGATGTCCGGTGTCAACTAGATGAGGCCACACGCTCTGAGTGTCCGTGACGCGTTCTCGTGAATGCGAGACCAGCAGAACAATAGACTGTTGTCAGCGCGAGCGATGGTGCCTCAATCGGTTGTTCGTGAGATTTTGGAACGGTTAAATGTGTTTGTTGTGACATGTGACTGTGACTTTGTTGTGACTGTGTTTTTCTCAGATTAGAAAGAAGTTACTCTTGATATTTGGAGGTTATTATGCACACATTCTTATTCATTTGTGTTAAAATGTAAGTTTGGTGTTTGGAAACGTCTTCAAACACTTAAGTTTCATAGTATCAATTACATACGCACACGCGCGCTCACACGCACGCATGCACGCGCACGCACGCACGCGCACGCACGCACGCGCACGCACGCACGCGCACGCACGCGCACGCGCACGCACGAGGACGTATTTCGACGCGCTGAATATTGAAATTGCGCCATCACCCTCCATTTTTTTAAATCGCAAAAAAACATCGTGACATTGTCTTTTTTTCTGTTTTTGGGGGTTGTTGTAAGACCCGAAGACTTGACTCATGTTTCTCTATGTACGTCGACGTCCTAAATCCAAATCTTAAGCCAGAATTTCGCCATCATCTTCCAGTTTTTTTTAAATCATGAAGAAAAAAAACACCGTTAAATTTTAGATTGTAAATTTCACGTTTTGTTTAGGAATTTAATAAAAATTGGCTTCAGAATCGGATTTAACGCGTCAAAATACATGGAGAAACATATTTCAAGTCTTTGGGGTCTGGCAACTTTTTTTTGTGGTCCTTTGTTATTAGGCTACTAGGTGGCAGATTTTAATAAATTGTCATTTTATTTATTTTCCCTTCAGAACAATGTATTTAATATAAACATTAATTTCATGTTGAGATAAAAAAAACACCAATTTTTATTAGATATTCCTTGGCATTGTTCGTTGATTTTGCCTAATAAGTAATTTTTTGTGCTTTTTCAGTCATTTTTAAAGCATTTTTCGGATAATTTACTCGATTTTAATATCATTTTAATGGTACTTGTTTCAAATAATACGAGATGCAACAAATACTCTACACGGAATTCCACAGTAGCCTACTCGATTCTTTCCCTCAAAAATTGTAATGTAAGTTGTTGTATGTACGAAGGGCTTTCAATAATTAAAGAGACACATTAGTCTGGAGATATAAATGTTAATTTTTACAAAAAAGGAATTTTCCCACTTCCCACCCACATAATGACCATCAACATTTATGCGCTTGTCCCAACTGGTTACCAGCTTTTTATAACGGCTACAAAGAACTCTTTATCTTGGTGTTTGTACCAATTTCCCACACATTTTTTGACATCCTCGTTACCCTGGAACATCTTCCCACGTACTGCCTCCTTCAGTGGAACAAACAAATGGAAATCATATGGTGCTAAATCGGGGCTCTAAGGTGGATGAGGCACTACCTCCTAACACCTTTTTTCGATGGTTTCACGGCTATGTTGAGCAAGTGTCAGGACGTGCGTTGTTTGGGTGGTTTGAATCTCAACTCTCCACGGAGAACCAGGCTTTTTTTCTCATGACTGGCTTCACTTGGTTCAAACGCATATCCTAACAGTATTGGCTATTTATTATACGTTGTTCTTCGAGATAATCACACAAACGCACCTACAGCGTCCCCAAACACAGTCAACACGACTTTTCCTGCTGATGCGACCAGAACGGTGTTTGTCAGTCACTCAGTCTCGACTCTTTTGAACTGTCCTACCCGCTTGTAAACATTCTCGTGATTCTTAAAACTTAGACCATGCACTTCGGTCATTCTAGAGTATATATTAGGTGGTTTGCCACCTTCAGCAAGTACAAAACGAATAACAGAACGTTGTTCAACCATAGTGAAATTTTCAAGCGGACTCACCATCGTTCAACTAAATGTGTAAATTTATTTATTTATTTATTTATTTACTTATTTACTTATTTATTTATTTATTTATTTAACGTAAAAAAACAGTTAAAACTGTGTATGAAGTGCTATGGGGAGAAGAGAATTCTATGCACGTTTTCAAAATTCTGTAATCCCTACACAAAGTCCTACACTACTTGAATTTTGAGTTAATAAAAAAAAATTCTCCCATTTAATAAAATCTATTTTCAAGAATAAATCAGTAATTCATTTTGGGCTCTTATTCATTATGTGCTTCGTCAAGGAATAATACTTCCTGCCGCGACAACATGGAAACGATAATTAATTATAACTATATTTCTGAATTCTAGAAGTCGTGCACAGATAATGAAGTTACATTTATTTCCAGAAGCAAAACAAGGGGCCATCTCAGCATTTGTTCAATGGATCAGGGAAACTGGACGAAAAACCAGATCGAGATGGGTCAATGATCTAGAAGCTGAGATACAATTGTTTACAATTATACATATACATATTGTTTACAATTATACAGTCCAAATGGTAAATAAATACATTAAATATAACTGTTGAAATTCATGTTACTTTCCTTGTGATGCCCAGCATAATGAACTTAATTTTGTGTTCAATTCATTTAATTGGACCTTCTATTTGAGGTTTGACTGAATTGAGAGACCTACAAATTTTGTTGCCTTAACATCAGTCAATGGTACATCGTTCATTTCCAATGAAGCACAGAATTATTTATTTGAAATGGAAAACTGCATCAAAACCTTTTTCTTTTCATTTAATATTATTTTTTTTAAATTTCGGAACCAATTTGAAACATCTGATATTGTACTATTTACGGATTCTTTATTGCAAAGAATGTTCGTATCATCAGCAAAGAGTCCGTTTCGAATTTAACAAAGAATCCGGGAATTCATCTAAACCGGACGAATATTCATTTTTTTTTTCCGATTTTTTGAGAATTTCATAGGAAGAAGTTTCGAAAACGAACATCGTGTCTAAACTTTTGGGGGAAATATCTGATATTGAATTTTGTGGCTAAAGACCTTTAGTGAGATCGGCAGCAATTCTAGAAAAGTATTGATTAAAGAGACTACCCACTGTTGCCGTATCGTTCTAATGTATATTGTTACATTTTAAAACAACATTCTCTACAAGGTTGCTTTTGTTTTGTTATTTGAGTTCAAAATATCTTGATCGTGTTTCATGATTTTAGCCTGCCCTGACATTTCTTAACAATGATTTGTATTTTTTAAAGGAGATGAGGAAATCTTGAGATACGTTATGACCTTTAGAAATGAAAGAAAGAATTCGCTTTTTTATACAAAATGTCCTAATCCCTTGTGTTATCCAAGAATTATTTTCCGTGAAATATTTAATTCTTTTTTTTTTGATGAGGAAAACAAGTGTTAAAATAAAATGAAAGCGTTGAAAAAAAAAAAAAAGAATTATATTTGTCGTTTGTATCAACAGTATTATAAACTGCTTCCAATGACTCCTGCATGAAGTAATCAATGAATAATTTTATTTTACTTTTTTAAATCAATCTAGTCGTACATGTATTATTTATTGTGTCAGTGATCGCATTTCTTATAATGGTAATAATTTATGCATCGAGGTCACTGTATGCTAAATCTTTTGTTTCAACTACATATCGAGTAGTAGTTTTGTTAATTATAATTTGATCAATTGCCTTCATGGAATTTAGTGTGATCCGTACATTAATTGTAATGTCTAAATTGAAGGAATTAATTAAATTGAGAAACTTTTCTTTCTCGCAAGATTCTACCAGAAAATCAATGTTAAAATCTCCGCATACAACAATGGGTTCAGAAGAGCGATTGCTGACTTTGTTATGTGTTATCTCCAGTTTTTCTAAGAACAAAATATAATCAGCAGTTCTCTTTGTTGGAGGACTGTAGATGCAAAATAATATCACTTTTAGCAAAGTAAGATGTACAACAGAAATTTGGAAAACATTTTCAACGGAATACACATTTCACATTTAATTCCGTCAAGGAGATAGAATCAATATTTATTTCAAGGAGATAGAATCAATATTAGTCGACACTACAATGTTAGTATTTTGGGCGGCACACTGTAATTTGTTTACATGTTGTTCAGGTGTAAAGTTACCGCCCAAGTTAATGTCATTCTGCCCTCCTATGATAATGACTGTGTCCTGTTTGGTCAATGTCTTCGTGTGGGTGTCCAATTCTGCAGTCTCATCTGCAAACCTCCCGTTAGATTTAAAAATAGATGAGACTGAGAAATTGGAGAGTAACTTCCTACTGAGAATGGAGTACAGATGGCGGCCATGACTGTCATCTAAAATAAGTTCCTGTTTTTAGGCTCAGTAGGAATGTCTTTGTTTTCAAGTGAGCTAGGATGCGCAGCTTTACGTGTTTCGGTTTTGACGCGCTTCCTAGCCTGTTTGCGTTGGTTTGTGCATGTACTTGTCGATGGTAGAGAAGGGTGGTGAGGATCAGGAAGGCGAGGAAAATCTGTTTCATAATGTAAAACAACTGAATTTGTTTTGAGTTGTGACTGGATGCGGTGTCTGTGTCTGTGTCTTTTGTACAGTGACGGGTGCACGGTTGGTATTATTCGCGGTGTTGCCGACTTGTACCCTACCGTCTGTGTCAACCACCTCTTCCAACCTTCGGATATGTTGAACTTTGTTTAGGTATGTGAAAGCTTTCAGGAGGTCGGCTTTGAGAGTTTAGAGAGCAAAAAGAGTAAAACGAGCAGTAGCCATGTCACGAATGCGTTTTAATGTATGTGATATAAATTGGAAGAAATACCAGAAAACCCAGATAAGCGCAACAAGAATCTAGCTTTATATTTTAAAAGTTAAGATTGATGTGTATTCAATAAATTAAAAAGTAAGATTCAATATAAAAACGAGAAGGTATGCTACCCACAAAATCTATTGAAGCTGGTACTTACGAAATTTGGCTATGTGGCTACGTAGAATTTCGTCCACTTAAGCTGCAACTGTTTAATACAACCAGTAGATTATACTTTACCGTAATTATATAAAAGATTTTATTTTAAAGTTTGTTTTCGATATATAGAATAAGATTTGAAAAACAAATTCAAACTTTTTTTACACCGTCATCGTAACGTTCAAAACAACGGAATCGTCACTTGTCACAGAAATACAATAAATCTTTCAGTAAATCAATTGGCACAGTGATTTAACATCGGAAATAAACTGAGCTGGTTTTGACACTTATCACCACCTCGTAAATCTGAAGTTCGTTGAGGGTTGAGTGTCCGTTTAAAATTCGTTATGTTTGTCATGGTTATAAACACAACAATGCTGATTCTCCAGAGGGAGACGGGTCATCCCAGTGATGCCAACTTAAATTCCTAAAATTACCAAACTTGTTCCACCCACTGTATTTTCTCCACACCAAATTGTCTCTTTATTATTGGAATGACCTACCTAAGGTACCTGTGACGCCAACAGCGTCATTGTCGTTTCGGTCGATTTCGGGGTAAAGACACAGATTTCCTGGTAAAGAACAGTCCAAACCAAAAGTTTGCAAACTGAGTTCACTTGAACGAAAAGAAGAAGCCTCGATTACATCAGTAACATAGTCAACAGCATAAGTTGTTGGATCTAAACTGGTTTTGATCGCATTTTTTACGTCATTTTTATTTGCCATTAAAGAATTTTAAAAAACATTTTAAGAGAATTTTACTGATTACTTTTGGCGTTTTTTTTTTTGTTATCAAAATCCGCCCCCTACTTATTAGGAACTTTTGAATCACAATTTTGTTGCAAACGTGACGCATACGTGACCGAAATGTTTGTTGATTTGATTCGTAAAAAAGCCACATAGAATGCAGTAAAGAGTAAAAAATCATGGAGAATTTTCGAGTGAATTAAAATAAAATGCCTCTCAATGAGTCTCTCTATTACGATGAAATATGTAAGTAAGCCAATAGCTAAGTATGATACTAATTATCACTAAGACTTTAGGAATACACAACAAAATGAGAAAAATCCAGCAAACCTGAATTTTGTGCCGCTTGAAGTTGCTGTTGTACTAATAGCTGCTGCTGCATGGTACTTAAAGCTGATAAACTTGAATTTGCTCCTGTTTGCCCATTCGTAGTAGCATTTGCTGAAGCTTGTATTTGCTGAAGCAGCTGAAACAGGCAAAGCATTGTCATAAATTACAAGAATACTATTGCACGCAAGAACGAAATAATAATAATAATTTTACTTATGATTAGCAATCTACAATGACACACATTTTTGACCACAAAACTTCCGAATTAAATTCTATTGTATTGAAATCTTTCAATTTCTTTCAATTATTCAATTTAATTCAATTTACTTCAATTATTTACCTGAACATACGCAAAATGGTTTAACCGATGAATCATACAAGCAAAATGGATGTTGTAAGTTCTGCAGAAAATACTGGTTAGACGATATAAATATTAAAATGCATTTAAGTATTGTATGTCTCGGATATCAACAAAAGGAACATAAAAAATCTATAGAACATTTTGCATCTTTATATCAGGTTCAATAACTTAGTTCTAATATTATTTGTTTTGATTTTGATTTGTTTTGAATGGTCGTGAAATAAAACAACGCAACGAACATTAAACGACGAACGTAACGAACAACGTACATTTTGTTACGACAAACCCCATTTTCAAGACTTTTCATTGCCACACTGGAATAAATGTTTTGCATATAAAGGAGTTGTAAAGTACTAGTCACAATGGAGTTTAGCATGGGCTACTTATAATTTACCAAGCGAAACGGTTCAGGACGCAGCGCGCTGACTTCGCATTCGGGAGATTCGGGTTCAATCGCGTGCAGACCACCCTGATGGGGTTTTCCGTGGTTTCTCGGTCATCCAGACGAATGCTGGGATGGTTCTACAGAAAGGCGACGACCGCAAAACCGGATTCCCTAACCGAATTCGTTAATTATGTGAAGTCAGGAAGATTAAGTGAATTCGAAACGTCGCTAGTTCCTGCTTGGGTGACCGACTAGCAACCCCGGGATCTAACGGCGCCGAGACCAATTGTCCTTTACGGAACATATATTGGCTAAACACAAATACAAAAGTACCATAATATTGTATTTGCATTCGCTGGCAGTGAACGTTGTTTTATTATGATTTTTGAACCTGAGCCTGAGTGATCTTTCCTGACACGGTAAATGGATTGACGGATAAACGATATGAATGAAGAATAGAGCGTTATGGGAGGCTGAGCAAAATATCACGTCTTGTTTACCGACTTTCCTAGCACCGTTTCAAATTTTGAACAACAGATGTTAATGTTCGCGGTGGCACAAATGTATGAGAAAATCGTCAATGCTAAACTTAAACTTCTATTATGATGGAATTTTCTTGTGGTACGCGACATTTGGACAAATGAAGATTTTACATTGTGTAAGCAGATGCTTGGTTTTAACTTATAATTCAAGGTTAAAACATATATTCGTTGTATAAGTCTCTTCGGCAAGTTAATATATTCAATAGTGTTAGATTTTTAGCACTAATTGAAGCGGACGGGATAATATCAACGTAATCCACAATTTGACGTAAATTCAGCTAAGACTGCCCAATTGGAGCAATAAACACGAACTACAATGGCACAGAATTATGTGGTTTCTTACGAAGTAAAACAACGGCCATAACGATGCTCTAGTGACCAAGAATTTTCAGGAACTGTATCCTAACTCACAAGAAAATAGTGTACGATGTATGCTGGCAAGAATAGCCTTTTCCGTCAGAAAGCGAATCGTTATTGCTCTAAGACAGTGAATTATGGGGAAAATGACGATGCATCAATGTCACGAAGTGATTGTGAAGTAAGCTTAATTTTATAACCAAGAAGTGAACAAATAGCTGTGGTTTAGGGCGGTGTTGCTGCAGATCAACTATCTTGAAGTCACAAAGACTTTCCGTAGGACTTAATATGATGCTCCTCGTACTTGATTTGCAGGACCTTTTAGAGCGGCGGTGGAAGGGCACACTTCAAATGAAGTCACCACAGCCTACGAGGACGATATGGGAAAGTATGTGGAAGTTGTAACAAAATTGGCTCCGAACTTGCGCCAACAATACAAAACTTTGAAAAGAGGTACGTTGCATGCAGCCTTGAGTTTTAACTGACCAACATTCACTTTTCATGAGTCTGAAGAGTACCTCAACCGTATGCAATGGTAACAGTATTGAAATACCTAAATTAATGCGTTTCTTAACAAGCGAACCTCTATGCCAAAATGTGTATGTCTTGCTAGAATTGCATTAGAATTAGAAATTTAGCGCTTTTGCCATTTTATTCTGAGAGACATGTGTACTATATGTCTACGTAACATAGTATGTACACATATGTGCAACATATGTAGCAGTGGTAGCAAAGTAGTAGGCAGTTGCACAAAGAAAATACAGTACTTGAGATATAAATGTGTCCTAAGCTTTTGGAAAAGCTTAAACGTACTTTGAAACTGAACACTGAGAAACAATATTCTTTTGTTGTACAGTTTTTCATTCTTTTTGCATCCAAAGAACTTTTTGAAAAGTCAGATCAATTGCAATTTATTGTGTTTATGGAAAAAATCAAATTTTTAATTCTCACCTTACCATTAGCTTCCTTCACATAAAGTCAGTGCATAAACTTCCATAAATGACGTCACAATGCGTACCAAAGAATATTTTGTAGACGGCTGTGTTATGTACAAATGTGTCTCTCATCCCTCAAGGCAAAGGAAGCGTGGAGCACATATGTACTTTATTGCAGCTGACTTGTTAAGGGGGCATTTTCAGCTACTGAAATATTCTAAAATATTAATCTCTACATCATCTTATCTGTCTTTGAAATATGTGATGATTTTACAGTGTAAATGATGTTCGTTTACTTTAATGTTTCAATAAGCTACGATACTGACATGTATATTTTGCCATAAGCTCATGGTTGGTTCCTCCAGAACTTTCGTACTTGGAGATGTGATTCCACATAGTAACAAAAAAAGAATACATTTTCTATATATTAAAAATTGTAAATTAATGATTGGTGTCCATATGGTCTACAATTTCATCAAATAATCTCTACATACTGGCAAATATTATTCGCAAGCGCTTCTTATGAACCTTGTGAAGTATCATTGATGTTATAATTATAATATTCCTAAGTCTTTCTGAAAACACTCAATGAACGTGTTTGATTACACGACGCAACAAGATTTTTACCTCCAGGAAGGTAGAGTGCGCAACATACTTTTATACGTACTGAAATAAACTGAATATATTTAAAACAAACTACCTGAATCGAGGAACCTGGAAAGCAAATATCTTTCTATCTTGCTACTTCATTGCTAGAATTGGCTCAATGAAAAATCATGTATTCATTTCACAAAAACATGGACATTTATTAAACAATTTAAAACAATTGTTTATATTGTATAATTTTACCCAATATACAATTAAATCTTTGTCATGACAATTCCAACCCTATGTCTTCGCGCGCTTTTGGACCATCTTTATCCATCTCCGACGCCGCCGTCCTCAGGTCCTGACACCATCTTCTCTCTTCTTTTCTCGGACGCACACTTCGATCACCGTTCGTCAGATCAATAAATTATTTGCCGCTAACATTCCAGTCCAATAACTGACAACTTCGCCCAAGCCCTCAATGTCCCTCCAACTCGTTCACATGAAATATAAACTCCACTGTCACAGTATTCAAATTTTGATGTTCTCTCAATATCCATTCCCTAGTAGATGCTTACAAGTCCCCAAAGAAAAAAAACTAACATTAATTGGAGCATGATCCGTCCATGAGCACGACATCAGTCAGAATGAAGGTCTCTCGTGTTCTTTCAGCCCTGCAAAGCTCGGTCCATTTTTCGATTGTTTATTTGCAGATAACACTTCGTACCTAGCCAATCTCTAAATTTCTTGCAGAACGAACTAGCCGTCTTCACGACTGTCACTGCTTTTTCGGCCAATCCCTGAATTCTATACAGAATTAACTAGCCGTCTCCGCGATTGTCAGTGCATGAAGATGTTGACCTTGACGACGGCTCGCTTACCGTTGCTATGCTAGCATATTCATGTAATTTATCCCCTTTAATTGACGCCATTTATAATAAATATTGTACAATATTCAGTGACATATTGGTATGTCACAGTACATTACAAATATCGCAATAAAAAACGTGGTATCACGTCTCAGTTTTTAAATATACCTTATCTTTATACCGTATCATACCGTATTTTACTATTAATGCAAATACATTTAAAATGCACCTGTAAGATTAGTAGAATCAATACGCATAGAATCTATTTAAAAATAAAGTTTTTGTTCAATTCATCTATGCCACTTTCATGAGATGCTTCGTGTTTTTTTTTTAACTTTTTTACCTTCGAAGATTGCCATCTTTATTCTCGCGTCTGGCAGTCGCGCTCAATTACGAGTAGGTTTAGTGGTCTTAGTGGATGTTTTGAAAACAAGTCACGTGCACCCTCCTATTTCCTACTGTGCATCAGTCACCGAAAATACTTCTTTTAGCCTCTTACCTTATCGCAAGTATATAAGTATGTTGAAGTGGTAGATTCTGAGTCAGTGTCATGCGGAACTGTACCCGCAGTGCGCGTGAAGTTCGTGTCGGATTCGCATGCGTCTCAAATACATTAATACACTACAGTTCTGTGGTTATTATAAATTGAAATTCGCCACATGATCTGTAGAACTGAATCGGTTCAATAAAATGAAAATCGTTATTTAACATTTAAAGGGTAATGAAAGAGACGCAAGTAATCCAGAAAAAGTTGCAAATCTCTTCAACCAACACTTTTCTAGAATTGTGGTTGATCTCACGAAGGAACTAAAACCACAAAATTCAACATCACACACTTCCCCAACAATTTTCGGCACCATGTTTATTTACGAAACTTCTTCCAACGAAATCCTCAGAATAGCCAGTAAACTAAAAAATTCATCTGGTTTAGATGAATTTCCGGATTGTTTATTAAAAACGTTCGCACCTGCCATTATACACCCATTAACCCACATTTTCAATGCTTCCTTATGCACAGGAATATTTCCAGATATTTTCAAAACAGCAAAAATTAAGCCATTTAAAAAAAAAAGAACAAAAATAAAATTCAAAATTACCGACAATTACTCTTTTGTCAGTTTTCTCAAAAATATTAGAGAGGCTTTTCTATACGCGAATGGAAACTTTTCTTAGGAAAAACGAAGCGTTTTCAGACTCACAACACGGTTTTAGATAAGCAAAATCTACGAAAACTTCCATTTTTTCTTTTCTTAAAGATGTTGCTTCATCAATGGATCAAAATGAAGAACCCATTGGAATACTTTTAGATCTTTTGAAAGCTTTTGACGTTATTAAGCATAACATCTTGCTCTCAATATTGTCTTCTTTTGGAATTCGTGGTATTGCCCTAGATTGGATAAGCTCGTACCTTAAACATCGATCTCAAAGAGTAGAAATACCGTACTGGCAGGAAAGGACATTATTTACTTATCTTTCCAATTCTTTGCCAATTGAACAATGGGTCCCGCAATATTCGATCATAGCTCCTATTCTCATTCTATTGTACGTAAACGATATGCCTTCGTCTATAAAAATGGAAGAACAGTTCTGTTTGCCAATGAGACGAATGTTCTTTGCGAAAACGAAACAATAAACAGTACGATTTCAGAAGTTTCAAATTGGTTTTGTAATAAAAAATTAATAGTTAACGAAAGAAAAACTGTTTCTATTTTTTTTTAAATCGGCAATCGTATGCCCACGAAAATGAACAATATGCAATTAGCGTAAAAATCAAATATGTGCATGATTCAGTCAATCCTCAAATGGAATGTACATATAACCGAATGAAGTCCATTATGTTATGCATTCAGAATTCTTTCAAATTATGTCAGCCTTCATGCAGCTCGTGACGTGTATTTTACAAATGTTTATTCCTGCCTGAGATATGGCATAATATTCTGGGGAAGCTCATCCTGTAATACCCAGACATTAAATTGCAAAAGAAAATTATCCGAATAATGAAAGAAATGCCATCCACGTGCTCCCTGCAAGCCTCTTTTCATTGAGCTTGAAATCTTACTATTACGTTGTCTATTTATTTACGAATCTGTAGTATTTGTCAAAACTGACTGACGTAACTGTAGGAACATATTTTCATGTAATACTGATATTTATAATTACAACACGCGTCATAGAAATCTTGTTCAACAAGTGTCAGTATCAACAGCTCACTACAGGAAATTCACAAACAATACGAGCACGTTACTTTACAACGCATTGCCAGATGGCATTAAACAATGACAATCTACTTTACAACGCATTGCCAGATGGCATTAAACAATTAAAATCAGTACACAAATTTAAGTTAAAAGTAAAATATTTTCTGTTGCGTAACTGTTTCTATGTAATTAGAGACTATGCTGATCATAAAAAGATAATGTTTATTTTAACAAAACAATGATATAGTATTATATATATATATATATTACTATATGATATAGATATAATGAATTAGTTTATATTTTTATTTTATAAATAAAAAATAACGTGTCTGTAACATTAATGTACGTCAGCTTTCAGGTCAATGATTACCACCGCGGTCGGAATTTTGTCCAGTTTCTCTGATCCATTGAGCAAATGCTGATATGACAATTGATTTGCGTCTGGACGTAAATGTAGCTTCACTATGTTGACGTTTTGTTCAACACTCTTTTTGCTTGTAGTGGTAGTAGAGCCTAGGATGAGTTACTATTTTGTTAACAATACAGAAAAATCAAATCTGTAGTTCACCGGTGTTGAGTCACCTGTAAAACGAACCTTAGGCTGTGGTTGTATGAAAAACTCAAATTATTGTCATTCGCTCTACCAATGTTGTGGAGAATCCAACAACCCATTTTAATGTCTGCAAATTATTGCACGTATTTGCGTAGTCCATTTTAACTTGTTCTTACCTCATATGATGCATGCTCATAAAATTTTGTAGTGATACAACCGGAGTGAGTATGCAGAAATTAGTATATGATTTTGTTTATTTCAAATAATAAATATGTTCATATCTTTTCAACCTTGCGTGATAGATTTTTTTGTAATGATTTCCGAAATCTGCGTGATCGTTTCCTATGAAAGCAACTACTTTCATAGTAGAGGTATGAAAAAACATGTTTTTGCTCCCTAATGTTATTATAAGGCTATCAGCATCTTAAAATATATGTTATTATCAGTTTTATGATTTGTCAAACTTCCAAGTCCAGTTACCTCACAATAGAACGTATGTGGATTAGGGCAGTATTGTTCTGAGACCTTGAAGTTTCAGTTTATTTGAATTAACATTTGTATATCTAAAAGAGTAGCCTACTACATGGGTTAACAATGGTAAAAGGAGGAAATCAGGTTAATCGGGAAATGCCGGAAAATAGGGCTTTGTTTTAATCATGATGTCGTTCGGTTTGCCTTTTGTGGTGTGCCTTGTTGGTAACGGTCGTAGGCAGTTTTTCTTGACAATTGAACACGACTACATGCACGTGTCGTGATGCATGTACTGTTACACGACATACGTGCATATGTATGCGACATACATGCATGTGTCGGGACAAGACTACATGCATTTGCGAAAAATTTGAATATAAAACCACACTTTCCAAAGTTTCTGTACATTTGTAATTCTACCATTTTTTAAGGATAAATGGGGGGCTCAGAACAATGAGCACGTAAGTGACATTTTATAGAAATCTGATATAATTACTGTTTCATATAGCTGATTATATTATCTTTCATTTTTTTGTTGTGTTTTGAGCTGCGATATGTGCAATCAATTTGACTCGTTTTGACTCGAAATTTAGACATCGTAACTTTCGCGATATTGAGTGCAAACACCAAGCAATTGAGGTAGATTATTTTCGATTGTTTGAGCACAAGTTTTTCACGAAATAATGTCGAATGATACTTTTGTACAATCAATAGAAAAATCAAAGAAGTATTTGATATGTTTATGTATTTATTTTTGTCTTATTTACTCGGTATTTAAGAAGACTTAAAAATAACTTAATAACTCTGAACATATTTTAGAAGACTTAACCAGTGGAAAATATATTATTTGTTTGCGAGGGGGAGCATCAAGAGTGCCTGAAAAGATTTTGTCTTGTTTAAAAAGATACTCTGAAAGTCTTAGCAGTACATCACCCCATGTGATCATAGGCGTCATAACCTGAATGAAAGGACAGTTACATTTTAGATGCTCAATACAAGAAATTGCAGCATGGAGATCATCAGCATCAGACATTTCTAGAACCAGGGCATATATGTATGGAATGTGATGAAGATTTTGGTAAAATCGAAAAGCGTAGAAAATGATTCAGAACCTGTATGTTCTCTCTCAACCGGTGGAAAGACAAAATCAAATTCAGTGTTTAGAAATTACTTGTGATAATTTTTATCAGTGAACTCACCGAATGAAAAATCAATTAACAGTACATTGTTTGAAAACTATTCAAAAGGAGCGAAAATAAAAACAGTAAAGAATTGAAATTTGCAACAGATGAAAGAGGTTATTCCACTTAATCACATTTTTTGAAAATATTTTTCATGGACCATTGCACACACAAAACAAGAACGAACCAGGTGGTGTAACCCTGGCCCCATGAAAAAATTATTAATGGAAACAACACTCAAGTGATTACGAAGAGTCATGCACTTGAAATTAATCGACTTATTTACATTTATTGTAGATTTGTTTTTCTCAGGAAATATTTAATTTTGCATGTGATTTGCTCTAATAAAATAAAATAGGTCATTTTGATTTCACATCATTGTTTTCTCGGTGAAGTAACACGAACGCTCATAGCTGGTTTTTGCTGTAAATACATTAAGATTAAAAAAGGTAAGAGCTTTTGAACGAAAATATAAGGTACGTATGTTGACTTCCTATGTGTAGTTCATACGTACTATTACTCTTTAGGCTTATCTTATCAAGTACAATTCAATTTTTTGTCAGATGAAAATTCCGTAATACTCTATTCACTTTTTAACTTTTAATCGCATTGTGTTTCCATTTTCTGACATTGTCTCTTACCGACCCGGAGAAACTGCTACAACGTACGTAAATGCAAGGAGTGCCAAGAAATTTGCGGATGTAGACTAATAGGTGTCTTGTGCCCCCTCCCCTCAGTTGGAGTGGCACTGTCTGAAGCACCAGAGGTGACAGACGTTATTAATTCATATAATATTTCACAGCTTTATCACTGAATTATTCACTATTTACACTATTATTTATTAAACTATTTATAGCAATTTCTTTTGTATCATATTCTTTAATTGTAAAAATCATTGCTCTTTATAATATTCTAACCATGAATTTTTCTGTTGAGTTTTTGAATTCCCTTGAAACACCTGGGATACCATTTCATAAACTACAATTAAAGGTAGGTGTCCGAGATCTTATACCAAGAAATCTTGATGCGCAATAATTGGGAATGGTACACGTCTGAAAACGAAGTAACTAAAAAATAATAATGTCGTTCAATGTGAAATATTAACTGGATGCGAAAACAGCAATCTTGTTTTAATACCAAGATTTCCCATTATACCTACTGATTTGTCATTTCAATTCAAAACACTATTACTATTAAAGGTGTCACTTGAAACAACAATAAATACATCACACAACCGAACTGTAGAGATAGTCTAATCGTAGTAATTAATATATAGTAATTAGTCTTGATTGACAATGGTTTTCACATGGACTTAATATGTAGCCTGCTCGAGAGTCTTTCGTAGTGAAATTTATTTATTAGAGAGAAATACCTGCTAATATAGTATAGAAAAATATCAAGCAACATGAATTCATGAATTTTTAATTGATTTATAATTATTTGTGTTTCCTATTACTTATAGTGGTGTATTAGTGTTTCCTATTACTTATTTTTTATTTTAACAAAAAGATCGACCGAAATATTTTTTTTACCATTAAACTAAAAGAATGCAATTGAGAGTTTGTGATAAATAATCAATTTATGTACTAACAAAAAACACTAAAAATAAACTAAAAGAGACGAAAAACGAAATGCGTAGTTAAGGTTAATAATAATTTAAAGTCCAGTTCTCAAATAAATAGGAGGAACTGAGAATTCTAATTTTCTTATCAACACATCCAGCAACATACGTCTTCACAGATAGTGTCCGTTACCGATATGTAAATGAGAGCGAGAAAGTTTGAATGAAGTTTAATTGTCTAAAGTTAGTTGAAAATACAAGTGCCTTGATATGAAAAAATTCTATGTCAGATTTTGCCAACTATCTATGCATCGAAGCACTGAAGACTTAAAATTTCTGTCTGTGTAGGTAATGTTAAATTTTGGCAGTCAGCTGAGTAGTAAAGTATATTCTGATATAAATTCGTTATAATGGTTAAATAACATACGAATATTATATTTGTTCCCCAGTCTTTCAAAGGTATCCACAACATATATGCACACTCATTTTCCAGTAGAATTCGCAGAATGAAGAAGAATTAATAACTCAAACACTTCAGATATTTCCTAGCGGCGGCGGTAGCGGTAGTAAAGGTGACAATGGTAGCGGTAGTGGTGGTGATGGTGGTGGGTTTACTAATACCAGTAGTACTAATAGTAGTAGTAGTAGTAGTGGTGGTGGTGGCGGTAGTGGTGGTGGTAGTGGTGGTGGTTGTGGTGGTGGCAGTGGTGGTGGTAGTGGTGGCGGTAGTGGTGGGGTAGTGGTGGTGGTGTGGTGGGGTAGTGGTGGTGGTGGTGGTGGTGGTGGTGGTGGTGGTGGTGGTGGTAGTGGTGGTGGTGGTGGTGGTGGTGGTAGTGGTGTGGTGGTGGTAGTGGTGTGGTAGTGGTGGTGGTAGTGGTGGTGGTGGTGGTGTGGTGGTGGTAGTGGTGGTGTGGTAGTGGTGGTGGTAGTAGGGTTGTAGAAGTAGTAGCGGTAGCTGCGGCAGCAGCAGCAGCAGCAGTAGTAATAGTAGCAGTAATAGTAGCAGTAGTAATAGCAGTAGTAATAGCAGTAGTAGTAGCAGAAGTAGTAGCAGAAGTAGTAGCAGAAGTAGTAGCAGTAGTAGTAGCAGTAGTAGTAGCAGTAGTAGTAGCAGTAGTAGTAGTAGCCGCTTTTTGCCGGTTTTTTGCCGGTTTTAAGACGTAAAAACAAAAAATTAGCCGCGGGTCATTTTCTCAAAGAAATTGGTGTTCATGCTAACTTCCATTAGACGTTAGCGGGACAACACATCTAAATACGCTAATAAACCAAGTTTACCCACCAAACAGTACTCCAAATTTGCCGTTTTTATCTACAAACGATTACAGAAGAAATTATATAGATATCTCCATTCTGTCAAAAAATATTTACAAAAAAACAAAAATTACACCTACGATCCTTCTGCGAGCGTCGTCAGAGAAGAAACGAAAAGTTTCCTGTAAGCTATCAGACATAACAATTCTTACACTACGCCAAAATTTGCCCTAAGCCAGTGATAAAAGTAATCAGTAATACAAAAATTTGCCGCGGACCGGTTAGTTTGAATAATACGGGTTCGAATCCAAAAAATGTCCCTCGGTCGAACGCTGTGCGCAAAGAAAAGAAACATTCTTTCCAACAATCGGATGTAACAATTCATACTGTACAGCAAAACATCCCCTAAACTAATACTAAAAGTAATCTGTAATAAAAAAAAATTGCCGCCGACCGGTTAGTGTGAATAACATGGGTTCGAATCCCCAAAATGACCCTCGGCCGACGCGCCTTCCAAATGAGGCTATGACCTATGAGGCTGCCACCATATATATATATATATATATATATATATATATATATATATATATATATATATATATATATATATATATATATATGCACACGTGCTTCTCCACTGACAATTTGCAATAACATACACCTTTCTCTAAGGTTATTTAATTTTGATGTTTATTCGGCCGTAAGAATGTATGTTAATTGTTTTTCTTTGTACAGCCCTGAATTTTGAATATAAATGCAGGTGTAATTTTTTCCCTAGAGTCGTTAATTCTTGTTAATGTTTGGGTGGATATTCAAATTTTTTCTGCGGTTTTTTAAGTTTTATGTTTTTCACCCGTAAGAACCAACACTGTTTCACTTTGCAGAGCCCTGACTTTTGGAACATTAATGCGGGAGTAATATTTTTCCTAGAGCCGTTAATTCATGTTAATGTTTGGGTAGGCTTTCAGATTTTTTCTGAAGTTTTTTAAGTTTTATGTTTTTTCCCGGAAGAACCAATGTTAATTGTTTCTCTTTGTACAGCCCTGAATTTTGGAATATAAATGCTGGAGTAATATGTTTCTTTTTTTTTTAATTTTTTCCCGAACCATTTTTGTTTTTTTACGCTGCTTTTTGGGAAATCTATAGGAGCGGAAAATTCGGGCATAAAGCACTTAATTAGCCGTTAATTTTGGATATAGTTTGGAAGAGATTCGTTTCTGGGCGCTGCTAACTTTAGATGGCTCCCAAACTAATCCAGCACGGGCAAATGCTATACATCTAATCGAGTTCCAATGTGCGAAATTTTCCCACAGGATCAATTAGTGCATTAAATATCATTGTTGAAACCAATGTTTTCTTTTGGATGCTATTGTCTGTAATTGTAAAAAAAATTGTCACGCAACAATAAGTATTTCATTTGACACTTGAACTTGTATATCGATTTTTGATGTAATCTGTCGATATGTATGATGTACATGTATTGAATGAAAGTTTTTGTAGTGAGCTTATTCCTGATGAATGTTAACACTCATACTGTGATAATGCGCATGTGGACAAGAGAATGGGCGTGAGAATGAGCATGAGTAAGAGAATGCGCGTGTAGGCGTGAGAATACGCGTATGGGCGTGAGAATTCGTGGCTCATTGCAAAGTCGCAAGCCTTTCACCACTGAGGTCCGGGTTCGATTCCCGTCGAATCTCATGTGAAATTTGTTCCAATAAAACGAGTTTGGCTGCTTCACAAGGGCTAGTCCAACCCCTGTGAAGTGTCCTGAACCCTACCCCTATCCTCATTCCTTCCTAATTCTGCCCGCTGGGTAGTGACGAAGGAGCGCGCGGTAGGAGGCGCGTACGCGGAGATGCTACCTGGCGGTCCTCTTGACAACCGACTACGACGAGACGCGACAGACAATGTTAACGGAGGATTACTCCATAAAAACAAGCGCAGTAATGGGAGGATTACTCCGAGAAGCGCAAAGCGCGCAACGCCCCCCCCCCAAGGGGCTTGGAGACGCGTTGCGTCGAAGTAGACGCAACAAATTAAAAAAAAAATGCGCGTGTGGGTGTGAGAATGTGCATGTGGGCGTCAGAATACGCTTGTGGGCGTGAGTATGTGCGCGTAGCGTAAGAATGTGGGAATGTGCGTGTGGGCGTGAGAATGTGCGTGTACGCGTGAGAATGCGCGTGTGAGCTTGACAATGCGCCTTGTGGGTGTGAAAATGTACATGAGCGTGAGAATGTACATGCGCGTAAAATGTACATGAGCGTAAAACGTATATATGAGCGTGAGAATGTGCATATGAACGTGTGTGTGTATTCGCCTTTAGCTAGGCGTGTATAGTGTGGTGGGCTGTGTATAGTGTGGGAGTGTCGGACAGAGTATGAGCAAGATAATTTGTTCCACAATTTATTTGGTAGGGAGTAGTGATTCATAACGTCGAATGGACATCAAATCTCACAATGATACATTCTCATAGTAATCATCATTTAGTACATCTTTTTATTTATTTATTGTATTTATTTATTGATCGTTACAGATTTTCACCTAAGCCCAGCACTATTAAAAGGGCAATTGCTTTTATTTGGATCATAATGTTACAAACAACACAACTTTGCTTCACAGGAAAATTATATGTGTGAACATAACATAATATTTGGGGCTATAACATTTGAGAAGACCCATTTCCGGCAATTTTAGTGAATTTAAGCATTAGTGTTTTCCCAATGTATTCTATTGATAAATTCTTTTGAAGAATTATTGCAACGTTAAGGGCAATTTGCATTTTTTTCGAAATAAACACTATTTCATTTTTATAAAAAAAATCAGTATTTCCTTTACAATTACTTGTCCGGTGGAGAAAAGAATTCTAAAACTCCCCTATTCTTCCATTTGTATCTCCCTGTATTAACGTAACCATAACCTATGTGATATTTACAATTTTATATAAAATTGAACTTACTCCTAAATACTGTGGAGCCATGTTGACACCTGCTAGATTCCATAAGTTAGCTTGCATTTGTTGCAATCTCTTCTGATCCTTCTCCTTTTGAGTGTCAGCAAATTTCACCACCAATGGTGATGAACAACCCTAGAAGAAAATAAAAATAATAGTTTCAGCTTTCAATGTGTCATAATAATCTTGAACAAACGTTTAAGCTACATCAGACACTGTCAACATTATTATTGAATGTCACTGGTCTGAGTAGAAAAAACTGAAATGCAGGATGGAGTTACATATGTGTAGTCAACATTTATCATTGAATTATTGGTTTTAAACGGTTTCCCTTGTCAATGTCGTAATTATTGCATGCGGTGGTCTTATGATTTATATGTACACAAACCGTAATTTGTATCACATCTTAAACAATCTAGAGTTTTACAGGTCGATAAAAAAGTTATCGTTATATAATAATATTTTAATGACACAAATAAATCAAGGAATCATATACGAATGAACTGAGACACCTATTTATCTTGGTCACAGGTTCCGTTTCCCGGGGAATGAAATATACTTCGTCACAGCCCCTCTTCGGTAAAAATATTGTGTTACGTTTTGAATGTACAAGTTCTTGGACAAGGCAAAAAGAAATTTACAATTATTTTTAATGAGAATGCAGGAATGAAACAAATGAGTGAACTTTATAACACAGGGTGTTTCTTGATGATAGCAAATTTTCTTAAACGTAGCTATTATCAAGAACTACGTTTAAGAAAATTATCTATTAGCACATAATCTTTGGATTACGTGGTAATACAGATAAGTGATTGTATACAACAGCGGGAACCCGAGTGTATATAATTACTAATGAGAACATAATGGTCTTTTAGTCGCGTATGATATACAACGATTTACCTTAGTGGATCGCCCGTTTACTTTTTAACGTATTTTCCAACTGTATGTCCATATGATAAATGGGATTATATAGACTTATCTACCAATCTTTATTACATCGGTTATAATAATGGGCGAAAATGAGCCTCTGCAGTAAGCTTTAGCATATTGAAAATCAAACATATACTGGAATTATAAGCAACGTCAAACAGATAAATGAACTTCATATGGTGATCTGATATGATATAATACATCGAAAACTCGAAATCTCTCTTCTGGTTCTGAAAGCCAGATCTTTGAAAAATAGTTCTGGGACACATTTTCATCTATACGAAAAAGAAATCGATGTTGCCATAAATATTATACAAGGGCTCAAATTGTCGGAGGAAATACAATTAGTATTATCATCATTGTTATTATTATTATTATTATTATTATTATTATTCCCTAATTAACAACTAATGTGTTAGGCGTAGATTAAATATTAAATCTTCTCCAGGTTGCAATCAGTTTCCTAGTAGATTTAGTGACTATGGGTACAATACAAAACTTGGCGCAAAATATAAGGTGACATTTTGTACTTTCCAGTCTAATCATTGTCTTGGGAGTTTCGACAAGCTCGTGCATAAAATTTGCGGAACAAATCCCAGATGTGTTTGTACACTCCACATCCTGCTCATCTCAATTTCCAAACTCTTGTATTTATGACATGTTTTGGTCTCCTAAGTTACTTTGTGATCACATGGCACATCAACCATCTACACAGACACACCTCGTAATTGTGTCACCTTGGTGAGTTTTATTTAGTGCAGGAAGCTGTATTATATTGGATGAGCCGTTTATTCCACTCCAAACACGAGATTTTTGGCGATTCCAACTATTGTACTGTTCCAGGAGACATCAATTTGTCTCAGTTCTTTCCTTCCTCATTTAAAAGGCAAAGTTGATGTATATAAGCTCGCAGGTGAGCGACATGATGCTTAGTATGAAATGTTCTGGTATCCGATCTAAGATCTGAATTTTTAGATCAGTCTAGTTCACTAGATGAAAGATATACTCCATAACAGGCCTCAAAAACTATTTTGAAATTTCCTTCCTCGAGATCAAACTGGACTGTTCGACTTGTCTGACAGTTCGTTAATACATTTTGCAAACTCTCTCGTGTCTTTCCACACGTCACGTTCTTCAATGCCTATATTTTTGAAGGTTTTTCCCTGGTGCAAGGACTTGAATCACAATTGCATACAAACTTGATAACTCTCTGAAGTTATCACTTTGCCCCTCCTGAATTTTCAAAATTTCTTATTAAACAATTTTTTTACACAGATGATTAGCGTACAAATTGAATTTTGCACATTTGTCATGCCCAAATTTCAGGCAGATGTTATTGCTGAATGCATTTACAACAAACAGCATGAGAGAATCATGTCATTCAATCATCCATGCAGCATATAATTCAAGATCCACGCAAAACAAATGTGTTACTGGTTATTCATGACTATGGAACTTGTAACTAAAGTCAGTATGCGACAATTGTCTAGAGAGTGACATCTATAGATATCATACGTGATATAATGGATAGCTGCATCTGTATCTTCATTCATTACAGTCATCTCTACCATTCAGTAGCGGGTAAATGATGCGAAACACCGGGCATGTCTCCGATATTTTTCAACATTCCATAAACAATATTAGCTAAATGAGACTGTTGATTAAATAATTCTGGATCTTGTCAATACCGGAAGAATTTCAGTCCCATATGTTTTTCATCTATGGGTGAGATTATTATTATTATTATTATTATTATTATTATTATTATTATTATTACTTATTCTTGTACTTCACGATTAAAGATGATACGAGACGGTTGAATATAACATCTACTCCAGGATGCAACCAGCTTCCTATGGAGAAGATCTATGAACTATCGGTTCCTCTACAATACTTTGCGCAAAGTGTGGGCTGTACCCAATAAAGCAATGTTTTGCACTGGTCAGTCTTTTGAATAACCTAGGAGTTTTGCCAAATTCTTATACTTTGTGGAACAAATCTCAGAGCCTCGATAACTATCGGGATCAGTGCTTTTATGTCCCGCATTCGACTGATCTCGATTTTCAGACCTTTTTTGTCTCCATGGTTACGACTTTTTTAACGCACAGCACAGCAGTATCTATTGAGCATCCAAAAATTTGATTACAGCACAGAACCTTATGGAGTATTGCCCTCCATTTCTATCCAAAACCATTTTACATAGGACACTTTCTACCGCAAGCTGTTGCCAATTCACAAGGCTTGGTGTTATTCGGATTGTCCATCATGTTTCACGCGCAGATAATTAACATGTTTAGTCAACGTTAACTAGCTTCAATTGTGTTGATCATAGACAACTGAGTTTTTTACCAGTTATTCTCAGAACGCTTATGAATGTGATGGTTATTTTGTAATTGAATTTGATAGTTTAATTTCGAAGTAATAAATAATAAATTATAGCCAAGTGTTTACTTCACATTTTGATGTCCTTAAATTTTCACGATGCGAGAAGCTTGTTTATAATTGAAGAAAAAACTCAAACATCCAGCGAATGAAATCGCATGAAACGTCCAAATTTTGATACGAGACCAACCACATTTCTGTATGAATCATGGTTCTTGAGTCAGGGTAATAAAAATAATATTTAGTGTGCTCGGAACGAACATGTAATGTCGTTCGGTGATCTCGAATACTTCACAATTTTCAATTGAGGATGGGGAAGGAAAAATAAAGAGTATTTATTTTTTAATATTACTTGTTAAAACATTATATATATATATATATATATATATATATATATATATATATATATATACGCGCATACATACATACATACATACACACATAAATGCCAATGTCATTCAACCAGTAATTGTCTTAAATGTGCTTTCAAATGCAAAGATGTGGCAAATTTTTAGTTGGATGTTCAAAAAGAATATTATGCATTATTGACCAAAAGCCTTGAAGTACCTGTTTCCATCCATATATCACATTTGTGAATGGGCATTTCCCCTTTATTTTAGATTTTTTTAAAATGTTAAGCTATTTGGACGTGAAAAATGATTTGAGACTTAGTAGAAGAATTAGTAACGTTGATCTTCTTATCGATGACAACAGTCGTGCAAAACAACAATTCAAGTCACATTAGTGTTTGATAGATAAACAATGTTTCACCTGGAGTTGGACTTGTTTTGCCATTGATATTTCAGTTTTAATTCTCATTTAAAGGTCTGTTATTTTTGCAAATAATAATTCAATACATCTTTTTTATAAAAATATTTAAATTCTAATATTAAGCCATCCATTTAAAATGTTTTAAAGTGATTATCGTTCAAGTGTAAATCGAATTTTCACCAGGTTTGTAGTCGGTACGTAAGATCTAAAGAAATGTTGAGACCCCTAACCGAAATTCCGTCATGCCTACAAAAGTAGCAAAAATAACTTCGTACTCCGTGACCTCCGTACTCCGTGATTTACAGACGACAGGCAAAACCCTGAGATGTCGATGTCAGTCGTCCGTGGGAAGACAGCTCCCCTTTCGCGGGACGTCCGATGTTGAAAGCGAGTGCGCCAAACATACTCAACATTTCGCCAGCAAAACCCACATACTATTCAAATTTTAAAGTGTAGTAGAGTATTAGAAATAATGTTTTCGTGACGTTTTGCTTCCAGACCTTCCGGGACCTCCGCGCTGCCCGCAGGGAGCAACGTTGCATCGGCAGCGCCAGAAACGTCTACCAACCGGTGACAGATTTCTGGCGCGTTTTTTCTTTCACGAGTGATGGCAAATGCCACATCCGTTGGTCTCTTTTTAGAGTCAAGAGTACAGTAACACGTGTTCTTAATAATTCTACCGAAATCAGTTCTACTGATATTGTAAAGCAATGCCATTTTTAAGAAAACTGAAAAATAAACTTACATACGGTACACTTGATGACATTGTTGCACTTACGTTGTGACACTGTTTTATTAGAACCAATTATTGTGAAAATTTTGTTTCTAAGCACAAATGAATAGGAATTTATTTATTTGTCCCATATCGTGACATTTACAGGGACTCATATCTTTGCAATAATTGTAATTGGAATATTTACGCATGCGTTCGACCTTCTCGCCTTTCCGAACCTGCCATGTAAACACCCGTTTTTATCACCCTTCTTGATGTTATCCGTGGCAAATGAGTCCCTGACGACAGGGAAGCAGATAGCGGCGAGGCAGGGTGATTTCCGCGCTCGACGGACAGCCGGTCATGAAAGGACACGATCTGTCGCAAAACCAGTACTTGCAAAGCTTCATAACAAAGAAAAAGCAATATTTATGGATTCTGAAAGGTGCTGAACAAGATGGTAAAATTCTATGTCAATCCGACTATCCAGCACGGCGCGTGTTGCGTGTATGCGCTGGCAGAGAACTGGCAACGCTGTTCTCTACAAGCGCTGTACTGCAATCAAATGTTTGGACCCAATATAGAAGTAGACACGTTTCCCCCCAAATCACGGATAGAAATATATAGTTTGTTTGCCACTATCCTGGATCAGTTTCAATCTGTTGGTCGTACAATATTGTGCACAGTCCAATAGACGTCACCGGTTTTGGTGAGTGTTCGTTCTACTTGTAGCATGCGTTAGGAACTTCGAGGGAGTTACATATCTACCAGTGGATGTAGCTATACACCCTATCGTGTCTTTTTCAATTATCCAGTCTTTGCTAGAATTGGACAAGTGAAGACTATACGGTCTATTATTATCTATTATTATCTATTATTATTATTATTATTATTATTATTATTATTGTTATTATTAAAGAGGTGGTAAAGACATCGTTTAGAATACAACAAAATCGCAAATTACGCTTTCGAGGAAAAGTTGCTAACAAAGTAATGTCATGAGCGTAATGTAGAGTTTCGGAACATGAGTGTGGAACAGGGTGTGAGATTGTGGGGAAAATACACATTTGAGATATCAAATGCCTCTTCTTTCTAAACGAGTTAACGTTACAATAAATGCCTTCATTTAAGTGTGATTAAATATCTACTATCAACCAAGTATTTTTCTATCGTTTAAGTTACTTAAAAGCTTGGTTTGGCATTCGATGGTGACGTAGAGGTACACGCCAAGTACAGGACGGAATTTGATGTCACACATTAAGAGCAAATATAGTAGTTTGGTTACAAGAACGTAAGCTTCATTTGGAGATGCGTGTTCGCTTGCCACCAATACGCAGGGTGAGAACCAGGTCTTATCTGACAAAATTTACTTTTTACAGGACAACTCTACAAAGTTTGGTCTACAGCTACTACTAGTTTTTATTGCCAGTAGCGTTTATTGCCAGTAGCGCCAAAGTATTAATATTAGCTCATCGCTTGTAATTTTTAAATAATGAACAGATAATGTAGATTAAAATGTTTACTGATGAAAAGAATTGAAAGACACATTCACAATCAATTTATTAGAATGCTGCAAGCACATAGAACCTTCCGAGACCAAACGTTTCTCAAAACTGAAGGGCCAGATCGTTCTTTACTTCAGAATTGCTTTGTAATACGCTACATTAACGTGAGGAATCAACTTAATCATTGATTTAGTATCTTTTACCTTTTCTAACGACAATGGCTTCCGTATTATCGATATTTTACCTGGGGTAATTGACTTCTTAATTTCAGTAAACACGTTCCTTTGTGCCCAGCCCTCTTTTGTAATAGGATGACTTTCTTCCAAGAAATATTATATAAGCCCATGAAGAGGTTAGTTTATTCCAATCTTAACTGTGCGACCTGGATACGTTGGTGCATAATTGTGCAACCAATGACCCCCATCTCGATCAGGTTTTTCGTCCAGTTTCCCTAATCAATTGAGCTAATGCTGAGATGGCCCCTTGTTTTGCTTCTGGACATAAATGTAACTTCATTATCTGTGCACGTCTTCTAGAATTCAGTGGGAAATACAATTATTCAAATTATCGTTTCCATGTTGTCGCGGCAGGAAGTATTATTCCGAAGGACAACATGGATAAGAGCCAAAATTTATTGCCTTTTTATTACATGGGAGCTTTTATTCCCTCCAATTTTATGTAGTATATGACTTAGTGTAGGGATCACAGAATTTTGAAAATGTGCACACAATTCACTTTTCCCCATAGCACGTCATACGCAGTTTTAACTGCTTTTTGACGTAAAATAAAATAAAAAAAATATATAAAAAACCTGGTTTGCTTCGTTACCAGTGCCCGACAATAAGAGTTTCTCTGTGGAAAAATTGTTCATTTCTGAAGCACGATTACAATAGATGTGACAATCTGAAATGTACATTTCAACTCCCACTGCAACAAATAAACATTCAATACACAAGTACTTTTGAAACAGTAAAAAGTACCGCAAAATCATGCTCATGACCCGTAGACAAGATGAAAAGAAATCGATACACATATTTTGCTGCCATTTCATGATCATGTATATTTGATGAAGAAAACATCTAAGTTATATTTTAAAACGTAGTTTTCAAATACATTCACTGAAACATAAAATACTACAAAGGGAAAAAATGCTCAAGCATTTACAGCCTTCTAGACCAAATTCAAGTTGGATTTAAGCCGTTTCACAACAGTTGCATTTGATCCAAACTGTGTGAGTTGTTACAAAATTACGAATAATAAAAATACTTATAAAATGAGGATCGTAAATGTTGTTATAATAGAGGTTTATAAAGAGAGAATAATTTTTCCGAGTTAATAAAACTACTTTAAATGCCGTTATAGACTATACAAGATTTATTTTTTAAAGAGATTTTATTTAAGTTTTGTTTATTTTCAAAAACGCATTACCTAACCCGTAAAGCATTATTCACGTAGATTTTTAAGAGCGAAAAAATCCTTCGTACACCTTTCTATGGAGTGGCAGTAAAACCGTCTGTCCTATGTTGTAAATTTACTGCATATAAATGAACCTCTAGCCTAAAAGGAACCTCTGAATTAAATTCAAAATCGCATGTTTCGTCACCCAAGTAACACCTTCGTTCTCCACTAGATAGTAAACGAACCTTAGCGAAATTTGCGTGGTCAGACAGAAGAGCGGGCCTGATGGCCCCCGAGTCTCGCGACATAAAATTAACACATTACCTAACACTTGGGAGAAAATGGACAATACTCATATCTCTTGCGCAATGACACTCAGAAACAAGCCTCTCTCGTGAATAAAGGTCTACAAAACCTCACATTACTTACATAACTATTTTGTGTCACTCGACACGTTAAAAAATGTTGGCAAGAAATGAAAATTAAATTGAAATGAAAATAAAATTGAAAAATGAACTTATTGCGTTTGCCTTGAAAACTTGACATCTGCATCAATAAAATTGCATTGATACTTCCGAATTGAGCTTTTGACACACCTGTAATACATTTAATACGTAGTCCCACTTATTTTATTACAGTAATAGTGGTACTAAAACCAGGCATTAGAAGATTATGCCCTTAGAGGATGATGTCATAGAATAAGTCGTACAATGTTCGTTTTCGCAACGCGAATGTGTTACCAAAATGTAGGCAGACGTCAACAGTAAACAATGAAAACAATATCATAGATTGTACAATAATAACAGAGAAAATCGTCTCGACGAAGTTGTGATGGTGTCTATCAAGTCTGAGGGTTTATAATTTACAGAAATGTGAACTACAAATCACTATGATAAATCAGAAAGATAGTTGTCACAAATACATTGAGAAAACATGGATGGAGGAGAGTTGAAGAGTATAAAGTTTTAGAACATTCAAATTTTTGAACTTGAGAAAGGAATGAATAACACAAGGGAACAATAATTGGAGAGGACCCATCCTGTTCCATGACACCTTTTATGTGGGGAAATCGGGCTGACTTACAAAGCGGGCTGCAGAGCGCATTCCGAGCTGCTGGTCAAGTTGGTTGGTTGGTTGGTTGGTTGGTTGTTAGTGATTCCGCGCGCGGCAATAACCGAGGTCATTATCCCCGTAAGTATAGTGCATGTTATTTCATCGGGAGGTCGCGGTTATCTTCTCCCGCTGGATAGCGCCATCCGGTGCCTACCTACCGTCGACTAGCACGGTTTCCCTCAGCCAGGTATCTCCCACAAGCGGGGCACCGCCCCAGCCAGGACAAGTTATAAGCTCCCGACCGGTCTCCCGGCATGTGATAGTGTAGTGCATGTGAATGTGTGTGTAAGGGGTGAGGATAGAACAAAGAGGAAGGAAAGATAGCGCGCAGTCCGTGGCCCGTTTGTTAGGGTACTGCTCCGGCATTCGCCTGGTGTTGATCGTTGAAACCACAGAAAATTACCGATTAGAGCCGCCGGCCGCTAGAGTTCTCTCCAGAGAGCGACTACATTCGACCTAGCTCACATGCTAGTGTCGATAACCGTACCACTGTCAGGAGTCGAACCTAAGACCTCCCGGTCACAGGCACTGCAGTGAAATGAGTTGATGCACTGAGCCACCTCTCCCGGTGCTGCAGGTCAATCTTCTCAGAGCCTGTCGAGGCTATTGCTGTCGGAGATGATGGTGGCATGGTGATTGAGAGTAGAGAAAAGCCTGCGGTAGACGGTGTGGCAGTGTGTGCCGTCGGGGGATCCTTCTTTCCATGAAAGAAGGAAATATGTCATTTTTGTAACGATTTAAGTGAAAATTAAATTCATCCTCTCCTCAAATCCTATACCGAGAGGAGTACGCAAATCAAATGAACATATGTAAAAATGACTTTCAAAAAGTTGTAATAACACTTAAAAAATATTTAAATTTGATGATTTTTTCCGTTTTGAATGTAATCGATCATACTCTCTAAACCCATAAACTGATTTACCGAATTTTATAGAAATTATGTCCATAGAGAACTTCATAATTCGTAACTTTTTAAATTAAAACGATGGTTTTTAATTTGCAACGCCGGCAGTGTTTAGAGTGCGAATTCAATTACTTCCTAATTCGTTAGAAAGAGGATTCTTCCATATTTCAAGAAAGAAATCATTGTGGACGAAAATTCAAGAAGTAATGATTATTTGAATTTGACTCCTCCGATTTCCCGCATTTTAGTAGAATACTGAACCTAATTCAAATATTTTTAATTTGTAGATATATAGTGTCTAATACTTTGTTTATTTTAGAAGACTTATACATTCCAAAACCCACATCTCTTACTATCATTCATACGATCTGTAGTGGAGACGGGGATCCAATGAACAAATGCCTCCACGTTTTCAACTGGACAGACTCCTGTGATCATCTTCTGCATTCTCCTCTCCTGAAGCCAATCAACATCTCATACCGCGTCGTGCCTCTGCTTCTTGTGCCTTCTACTTTTTCCTTCAATTACATGATATACTAAATTTTGATTGTATTACAAACGGTATACTACCTAGAAATTCTAGTTTCCATTTGCAATACATTTAATTGCCTTTTATTTCTCTCTATGATTACTAGGCCGGGAAATACATACCTAGACGTCCATATTTGTCGATTGAAACCCTCTGACACACAAAATATACATCTATGTACCATATGACTTATGTAAGGCATACAGATATGACACTCGAGCAGAAGAGGAAAAAGAATACTGACATTTAAGACGCTTTCATAAAATCTTTTTGAATACATTTTACATAACTGTTAATTCATTTTAAAATACACGTTTTATTTTCCAAAACTTTTTATGTCACGTATACAAACACACTGATAAAACATATCATATAGGCGACATTCGATCTTACAGGCATGGAGAAGAATCTGAATAACATCTACCACCACAAATATGAACAGACAGGTAGATGGAAGGAATGTTGTCAAACATTCAGGACGGAAGAATTACCAAAAAATCTACAGGATTACACAAACTTGTTATTTTTCCCAGGTACTCATATGGGGTATATATAAATTCCATCTGAAAGAACATTAAGCAAAAAAATGAGTGTATGTGTGTGTGTGCCTCAAATAAACGCATCTACTCAAGTTACCTTACCTCCATTGTTTGCGAGTGGTGCATACTCTTGATAGCATTTATGGCACACTGTTTTGAGGTGAAGGTTACAAAAGCACAGCCTGTCAACACACAACAAAGAGAGACAAAGGTATTAGTGGGAAATCATTGAAACAGTGAGTACACAAGTGTCTTCTTCCATAAGACCCAAATTATATACATATATATCACCAACAAGTGGCCACACCAGAGAATTACAAGAACACTGTCTTACAGCAAGGTACACATTTCTGTGCTTCATTCAGGAGGAAACGAATGTGGAAGGAAATAGGCAAACAATATATGGAAAAAATTTATTTGCATAAATAAACAGCCATTAATATGCGAACGAAAATTTTATAGGATAAAATATTATTGCCTCATCAAATACTGAGTGAAAGCAAGCATAAATGAATTTAATAGATTGTTTAAATACATCAATATTTAGAGGTAGAGTCGATAAAATGAATTTTTATTTCACTTAAATAATTAATCAAGTAAATAGTATTTAAACTGTTTATGAGACAATTTTAAAATGAACTATATTATCAGATTGACAATAAAATGGAAGAAATAAAGAACAACATACATGTATATAACAGGCATTAATGCAGTGTTTATAAAGCAGGTATGAGTAATGCAAACAAACAATACATAAACAAACACATAAACAAGGAAACCACAAACTTCACGAAATTTAAAAGTGTGTAATAGTCCTATAAATTCAAGTTCTACACAATATTCCCTACGACCACCACCATTATCTGTATAAACCTCCAAAATGTCTTATTGTAGTGATATTGTATCACAATTCATGAATTAAAAAGCTCCAGAAGCTGCCTGTAAAAACACAAAGTTTTTCTATTAAAAAGAATGAGAGATAACATGGACAGTAACTGAAAACAATTGACAATTTTCATTTATATACAGACATCAAGTATATCTGCAATATTGTTATTTCAATAAAGGGTATTTTGATCATCTCCATTAATGTCTAAAAAATGGAAGTATTATAAACACTGTGTATACATTTCACTATTCAAAAACATACAGTAAGAATGTATTGAATTCCATTAATTTTGCAGATAAAACCAATCATTTATCTTAAATGTGTGTAATTTTATCAACTTCAACAAGTAATAGAAGCAAACCGCTGAAAAAATTCTACATAACCTAGCATAAGTTTAAACGTTTCTATTAATTGTCATCAATTAAAGTAAAAAATAGCTTTCTCGGGCAAATTTGAGCTTTTAATGAAGACCAACAACAGTGTATTATACATGTTCTTGAAGAATATCGAAAAAAAAAGTCTAACATCTAATAAGAGAGACATAATGAAACCTCTCTTGAACTCTATTTGTAATTAACAATGAATAAAAGAATATTTTGTGTCATCATTTTCCTTTAATGTTATTTCAAAATTCGTTATGAAAATATTTAAAAAAATCGATGCTGAGATACTAATACAACACACCTGTGAAGAGTTATAATACAGGAAATTTGTATGATAACGTAATCATTTATAAAGAAAATACATTTATAAACGAATTTAAGCCGTCTTTGTCAATTTTGGCCGAAAAGCAATTTTTTACTCTAATTAATAGAAATTAATAAAAACGTCTAAAACAATAACTTCAAACCAATTGGTCTTCATTTCTACAAAAAATTGAACAAAATATGGGACAAGCGAAACTATTATTTTTTATTTATTATTGTTATATAATAAATTTGTTTCTTCACTAAAATTCATTAAAAAATTTTTTTTGATATCATTTCCAGGAGTCCCATAGCCGTAAAAAATAAGGTTGGCAAGCATCATAAACCTTGGTGTTAGCAAAATAGTGTGCCTATAACGATTTATAAATGCAGGTGAGTTTTTTCATGCGAAATTAAACCACACCAGCGTGTTCCTCATAAAATAATGCCAATAAATCATTTGTTAACCTTTTTGGCCTGAAAAAATGGATTCCCATAGAGTTTGTTTTGCTGTAATTTTAAAAACTTCGTCTCAACTAGTATATCACAGTAACTTTTTCCGCATTTCGCAGACTGGCAGCACTGTTTTAATGACTCGGGGAAGCATTAGTGAGGTTTCTAAATAGCGAGTGCACTGCAATTCTGACGGCCGGCAGGCGGGCTAAGGTTGTGAAGGCCGAATATTGGGCACGAATGCAGGACTGTATGCGAAACAGGACAGCCTTAATTTGCATTCCAATTCCATCAATTACAAATTTGAGTTTTTCTTCGCATTAGAAAAATGTAGATGCACTTCTTCCACAAGACCCAAATTATATACATATATATCACCAACAAGTGGCCACACCTGAGAATTACAAGAACACTGTCTTACAGCAAGGTACACATTTCTGTGCTTCATTCAGGAGGAAACGAATGTGGAAGGAAATAGGCAAACAATATATGGAAAAAATATATTTGCATAGATAAACAGCCATTAATATGCAGACGAAACTTTTATCGGATAAAATATTATTGCCTCATCAAATTCTGAGTGAAAGCAAGCATAAATGAATTTAACAGATTGTTTAAATACATCAATATTTAGAGGTAGAGATTAGAAAGTACGGCAATACTTTCTACAATTACTTCAGCAATACCATATACTTACAAAATCCAGTACTTGATATAGCAGTACTTCCAGCTACTATCGCGTCTTCTTGTACGCAGAACTTTTCAGACGTTATCAAAGAACCATCATCAAACTCTCGTGAAGAAACGAAACGATCCTCAGCGAAGTGACAAAAGAAACATTTTTTTTCATTTAATTGTGGAGAAGATGGTGGCATGTGTTTTGACTGCATGAATTGGCACGTCATATATAATGGCACATTCTTTTCCGAATTGGACGAGTTTCGAAAATCTCGCCGATTGAGCTAGTAAAGTTTTGTGGCCTGTATGACGGGCGTTCATAAATTTCGTACTTTTGGGTAGATAGAAAAAAGATAGAAATATCAGCTTTAGCAAATTTATTAATCCTTTTCAACATAAGAACCCTGCAAGTTTAAACATTTTTCACAGAGATGTGTAACTTGTATTTTGCCATTGTTATAAAAGTCCCTCGTTTGGCTCTCTACAATGTTTTCCACCGCAGCAATCACCTGATCATCAGTGGCAATTGTTGCCCACGCAACAATTCTTTCTGTTTTCTAAAAAGAAAGATATCGATCGGTGCCAAATCCGTCGAATAAGGTGGATGTGGTAGAATTTCGTATCGTAGTTGCGAATAATGGGCGACAGCTGCTTAAGCGGTGTGAGGTGAGGCATTTTTATGCAGCAGTCGCACACCTCTTGCAATTATTCCTCGCCTTTTCCGCTTGATCTCTTCACATTGTCAGCACATTGCCAGTTTTGTCAATTGTTCTTGATAATACTGCGAAGTAATCGTCTGGCCTCTTCTGGAATAATCTGTTAGGTTGACACCGCGACAATCCCCAAAAAATAGACATCACCTTTCCAGACGAGGATTGCGCCATTGCTTCTTTGGTGGAGGCGACTCTCCGTGTTTCCAATGTTCACTCATTTCTTTTGTTTCTGGATCGAAATGGTGAACCCAGCATTCGTCCACTGCGATAAGACAGCTGAAAAACTCGCATTGGTCTTTGTACATTTGCAACATCGCCACCGCGGATGTCATGCGCTGCTCCCTTTGAATGGGTGTCAGGAAACGAGGGACTGGCTATTGTTAACATCTCAATTGTTTGATAGCAATCGTTTGAATAGTTATCCGCTTAACAAATAACACCAAATGTTCTACCAGTTGGATGATCCGTTATTGCTCCATCAAAAACGGTCTGCCGCTTCGTGGTGCGCCTTCCAGCTCTTTGTACCCACACCGAAACAACCTTTTCCAATTTCTTTACTGTCTCATATGCTGGTACATTATCCCCGTACACCTTCACAATTTCCTCATGGATTTAATTCCCCAATTTACTTTGCAACTGCAAATGACGAAACACGACACGCGCGAAGACATTTCATAGCAAAGCAAACATCTTGATTGTTTACGCTACAGCGGCGTTATGAAGCGGCCCAACATAAAAACAAATGCACAGACAATAGAAGAACAAATTACGCTTCCAATGCATGTACACCCATTGGAATATTCACACAGTTTCTGGTTAAAGGCATCAACTTTATGAACGCTCTTCGTACAGAGGTAAAAATCACGGGAACTGTATTCATAAAATAAAAACAAGTTTCACGACAGTTAAAAGAAAACTATTTTTACCCGATTCAACGAGTTTAGATTTGTCGTTAAAGTATCGCTTCAATTACTTAACCCCAGCGCTTTAATCTTCTGCTTTATCCTTGCCTCCTGCGTCCAAATAATGAAGGAAAATAATTATCTTCATCACTTAATCACTCTTTATAATTAAAAAGTAATAAATAACATTTTTAAAATTTAATTTCCATAACAAGTCATTCTCGTTTTTAACTGTTGATGGTTAAAAATAATTGAAATGTACTCCTTTTTTGCCCTAGAAAATAACTTCCAGAGTTCTTGCATCTGCCACTTATGATGAACAATTTTTCAATGAATTTGTATTATTAAATATTTAAAATGTCTTGTTTTTAGTAATTACGTGAAATTTTTTTATTTTATAATTATAAATGGCGCTGACTATTCCAATATTCAAATTTTTAATTTTTTTTCTGTACACAAATATTCATCAAGGGTGCTATTTTATTGGTATTAAAATAGTCTTATGAAAATGAAAACATGTTCTACTGCATCTTCTTTCATTTACTAGATTTAGATCTGTAAGCGGTAAATACAATGCATTATATTTTTTTCCAATTATTGATAAAAATAATATTTCGTAAATGTTTCATGACTACGTGATTTGTTCAATATCAACGACTGGTATGTCCATTCCCCGATTTTAGCATTCTAAAATATCTTTGCCATTTCATCTATTGAGATAAATAATTGGTCATTACTGTATCACTGAATCCAACACTTAAGTCTCTCTCCTTGAACCATTTCAAAAAAGTGCCATTCGGCAGATATATTGAAAATATTTGAAGAAGATACACATTTTCCATATTAGAAGAAATTTTATCCTGCAAAAATATGTATACTATATAATAGGACATTTTAAGTGTTTATAGATATTTTTACTCGTATAAAAAAATTAATATAAAACAGCCATCGCCAGTTATAAGCATAAAATAATGTATTCACATAACATATTATAATGTATTATTATTGCATGGTAATCGCAAAATTTTAAATATTTAACTAGTGGTGCTTAAGAGCACATACTTTCTCACATTCCGTCTAAATTTGCAAAATTACGGAAAAACTACTCATATTTTCGAAAAATTGAACATGACCTTACTTCAAGATTGTCTTTAAAAACAGATTTCATTAAGGAAAACATTCTATCTTTAATTTTGTAATTGAAGAAGGCGCTGAAAAACTTAAACTTTTGCAATTTTTGAGAAATCAGGGATATCAACGAAAATGAGACCTGGATCATTCTCTTAGGCGTCTCTTAGGCGTTTCAAAGAAACAAACCACAATCACAAATTTTTCAGCTAGTTTTGAGAAAATTTTGAAAAACTTTAAAATTCATGTAAAATATCATAAAAAATTATACTAACACATTTATGGCCTGTAGTTCATTTAAATGGATCAGGCAATATCAGTTTTGGACAAAATCGGCTGAACGGTTTCGGCGTTAGTACTGACCGTAAGCAGACGGACGGACACTCGTTTTGCCATCAATCGATTTTTCGATATCAAGTATCCTCAAAACGGATTCTGACTACATGTGTTAGAGGAAACCATTTACTATAAATAGCAACACGATTTATACACTTTTTCATTACCAGGGCCTGGCAGCAACAAAATTTCTTTCGGAATTCGCTGCTTTCCGGCGCACGATTACAATACTCGCTCTTCTTATGCAGTAAGCACGAGAAAGTAAAAATAGAATTTAAATGAATAAACAAGTTATGAAAAATATCTTTATGTAATAAAGAGCCGCTCCAAGAACTATGCAAATTATTTTCAAGAGTGAACAATACGTAAATTTCAAGAACGTTTTTAGTTTCACAAATTAAAACCGGCGATGACGTATTTTGGGAATTGAATTTTAAAAATTGTTAATTTTTTACGTTTAGGAAAAATAATATTAATTAATGAAGATGATAATATTCTTTCATTATTTGGATGCAGTAGGCAAGGAAAAGTAGAAGTGCTGTGTGAATTGAATTGGTAATTTCATTCATCCAGCTACTTGAAGTGTTAAGTTTAGAATCTAAAATTGCAATTAAGGAACTTCCATTAATTTATCGGGAAACAATATATTTTATGTCTTTATAAATGTCTTTTGAAGGATTTTTACATGCAAATTGAGCTACTAGTGTATATAATAAGAGTAGCCTCAATTTATAGATGAAAAAAACAAAACAATTTTTATGTAGAAGATTAAACAATAAATTGAAATCAGGGATTGCTTTTGTTGCAATTTTTTTTAACTGCAAATTTTAGTAACGATAAATTGCAGAAAGTAGTGAGCACACGACAATTTTCCCCTGGGCTCGCTGGCAGAATACTTCCACATGCGATTGCAGGGAGACGGAGCACCGTCTAAAGTTCGGTTATATTATCATCTCGCATTGCAACTAGGATCTCTTGAACAAATCAGAAAACGAACGCTTTACTCTGTGGTTCTAGGATTTATTGTTAATAGGAAAGAGAAAAAATGATGATAGGAAATACACAAAAGGGAGCTCAATGCAAAAGAAGAGGGCCGGGGTTTATATTTCCCATCCAAGGCCCTCATCGTTATTTTTCTGACGGGTGAAAGAAAAGAGCATCTTTGTTCTCGATACTTCCCAAAATCGACACACACGGAAACCCATGAAAGATCCGGCAACCCTCGCACACAAATTTCTTGTCTGTCCTAGCGTAATGGTGACCGAGAGTAAAATTTCTATTATACGGTGGATTGTACTGTTGGATTGCAGTGAATCGAACGATTGTACAAAGTATTTATTTTTTAGTAAATTTTCTTAAAAATCTTTTGCAGTTTTCGAAAAATTAGGGACTTCAACGAAAATAAAACCTGCGCCATTCTCTTAAGCGTCCTTTACGCTCTCCGAGTACTCTTTAATAAAAAAAATTGAGGACATTGAGAAAATTTTGAAATCGAGGCTTCATGTAAAGTGTACCTAAATTTAAAATATCCATTTCAAACTCGCAGGGCCTGGTGTTTCATTAAATCAATCTGAGAGTATCAATTGTAGAGAAAATCGGCTGGACGGTTTAAGCACTAGCGTTGACAACAGACGGACGCTTTGCCGGCAATCAAATATGGATTCTGACTTCACGACGTGTTAGAGGAAGTGAATGACTATGTTTGATAAATCCACTTGGCAAAAGTGGCAAGATTTTTCGACTTTTTCGTTCCCGGAGCCCGGCAATAAAAGTTTTTCTGACAAAATTTTGCTTTTTCCAGCGCACGATCACAATTCTTTCTCTTCTTACGAAGTAAGGGCGAAAAAGAAAAAAATAATTTATTTTTCCGATGGAGTCCATATAAAAACATCTTTTTACAATTGATGTTATCACAACTACGATTTCGAAATTCCTGTTGAGTGGCAGTTATACGCTACATCACATGGTCAAAGACCATGTGTCGGTATTCAAGAAACCACAATTTGCGAGCAGAGCATGCTTTTAGTTTGAACATGATCCATTTAATACACCTAGGCCGCTTTTCGATTAGGCTAAAAAATACTTTTCCACTGTATACAAGTGAACACGATATACAGGACAGAACGTTGCAATGTCGATGTAAAAAATTCGCCATTTAAAAGTCATCTTACATATTTTTATGTGATTCATTCATTTGATTCTAGAATATAAGGAAAATATGAACGAAATTCAAGTCTTCAAGTCCTATTTTTTAGAAAATACCTCCGTTTGGACGCGGAATGATTTTGCTCTCGGGACGACTTTGACGTCTCTTGGCTAATCTGCCTAAATTGAAGCTATTGTTGGGAAATATAACGGCGAAAAGGTTATTTTGAATCAACTTTGTCAGAATGAAAGTATTTTTTCCTACTTGAAATTTGACATTTTAATACAAAGCGATTCCATTATTAAAGCAATATTGCGTTCACATTAAAATAGGTTCATTCTAGCAACCGTTATTAATTCCTCACCACTTTCTTGCACACATTTAGATAGTAATCAGGGCAGTAGGAAAGCTAAAAGCTTAAATTAAGATACAATTTGAATTAGTAGCAAATGGGGAACAGAAAAATAAATTATTAGTCTAGTCAAGGATATGGCCATCACTTATTTAATTATTTTACGTTAAAAAACAGTTAAAACTGTGTATGACGTGCTATGAGGAGAAGTGACTTCTGTGCACATTTACAAAATTCTGCGATCGCTACACTAAGTCATATACTACATGAAATTTGAATTAAAAAAATCTCCCTTGTAATAAAATCTATTTTCAAGGATAAATAAGCAATAAATGTTGGGCACATATCCATGTTGTCCTTGGGAACATCCTGCCATGACAACATGGAAACGATAATTTGAATAACTATATTTCCCACTGATGTCTAGAAGACGTGCACAGATAATGAAGTTACATTTATGTCCAGAAGCAAAACAAGGGGCCATCTCAGCATTAGCTCAATGGATCAGGGGAACTGGACGAAAAACCTGATCGAGACGGGGGTCACTGATCCAGAAGCTGCGATACAATACTTGTTACATATTATTTAGAATTATACAGTCTAATAGTAAATAATACATAAAATGTCACAGTTAAAATTAATGTTACTTTCCTTGTGATGCTCAGTATAGTCTCTAATTGTATATAAACAGTTATGCAGGAGAAACGATTTCACTTTGGATTTAAACTTTTATATCGAATTTTGTTATTTGGCAAAGTCTTGTAAAATAATGTACATGTATTGTATGTGATTTATTTCTAATGAGCTGTTGGTACAGTCACCTGATGAATATGATATCTACGTCGAGTGTTATAGTAACAGACTTCGGCATTTTCTGAAAATATATTCCCGCCCTTAAGCAAGTCATTTTTGACAAAAACCACTGATTCGTAAATTAACAGACAAGGTAATGGTAAAATTCCTAGATTAATGAAGAGAGGCTTACAAGAATCACTTGGGTGGGATTTGGTTATTATTCGTACAATTCGTTTTTAATCTAAACGTCTGGGAGCTATAAGAAGTATTTCCCCAGAATATTATGCCATATCTCAGGCGGGAATGAACTTTCGCGAAATATACATAACGAGCAGTATGAAGGCTGACAATTTGCAAGAATTCTGAACGCGTAGCATAATGAACTTAATTTTGTGTTCAATTCATATGAATGGACGTTCCATTTAAGGTTTGATTGAATTGAGAAACCAAAAAAATGTTGTTGGCTTAACACCGTCAATGGTACACCGTTCATTTTCAATGGAGCACAGAATTATTTACTTGAAATGGAACACTGCATTAAAACCGTTTCCTTTCGATTAACTTACTTTTAGTAATTTGTTATTTCGCAACCAATTTGAAACATGTGATATTGTACTATTTACGGTTTCTTTATTGCAAAGAATGTTCGTATCATTCGCAAAGAGAACCGTTCTTCCGTTTCGAATCGTCGAGGGCATATCGTTTACGTAAAGTAGGAACAGAATAAGGCCTAAAATCGATCCTTAAGAAACTCTACGTGCAATGGGCAAAGGGTCAGAAAGGTACGTACGTAATATTCCATCAATCCAGTAAGGTATTTCCACTCTCTGAGATCGGACGGAAACAGCCATATTTTCTTTTCTTAATGATGTCGCCTCATCATTGGATCAATTGGTTCGTATCTTAATACGAACATAACCAATCTAGAGCAATACCACGGATTCCATATGAAGGTAATTTTGAAAGTAAAATGTAATGATCAATGACGTCAAAAGCTTTTGAGAGATCTAAAAATAATCCAATAGGTGCCTCGTTTTGATCCAATGATGAGGCGACATCTTTAAGAAAAGAAAATATGGCTGTTTCCGTCGATTTTGATTTTCTAAATCGTTCACATTTATATCGTTATATTTTAAAACAACATCCTCTACAAGGTTTCTAGTTGATTTGTTCGTATTTTTTATTATATTCCACATTGCTTTTGTTTTGTTATTTGAGTTCAAATTATTCAGTTCCTGATCGTGTTTTTATGATTTTAGCCTGCCTTATGACTTTTCTTAACAATGATTTGTATTTTTTAAAGTAGATAAGGAAATCTTGAAATACGTCATGACGTTTAGAAATGAAAGAAAAATTCGCTTGTTTTTACAAAATGTCCCAATCCCTTATGTTATCCAAGAATTGCTTTTCAGTGAAATATTCAATTTTCGTTTTTGAAGAGGAAAGCAAGTGTTAAAATGAAATGAAAGAGTTGAAAAAAAATAACTATATTTGTCGTTTGTATCAACAGTATTATAAACCGTTTCCTATGACTCCTGCATCAAGTAATCAATGAATAATTTAATTTGACTTTTAGTAAACAATCTAGTCATACGTGTATTATTTATTGTGTCGGTGAATGAATTTCTTATAATGGTAAGAATTTGTGCATCGTGGTCACTGTATCGTAAATCTTCATCAATCAATATTATTTCTAACGTAAATACACGAACCCCCATACGTAGGACCTTCATGTGATTCTCTATCTCTGCAATAAAAGCCTGCGAGGTAAAAGTTTGGAATTTGAAAAATGCTAAGTTCATTTGGAGATAACCAATGTTCTGTAAAGCAAAGAACACCCATTTGATTTAAATCGCTCTCTAGAGCTGCCTTGATAAACTCACTTTCATTTGAATGGGATTGAACATTATGATGAAGAATGTTTATCTTTTGCAAGTACCTACACAAATGTTTTTCTGCTGCATCTGACTGTAGTTGCTATATATTTACTCCATTTTTACGTCGAGTGCGCGGCCGAAGGTTGTAGTGTGTCCCGGCAGTGACATGTTGTGAGGAAAATGGGGCATTGGGTATAGATGAATTGGTAGTGGAAATGGAAGAAACGAGCGTAGGTTCAGAGGAAAAGGCAACAGGGTTTGAAATAAGGGTGGGGGGTGGAGAACGTAAAGAAGGTGAAACGGTTGGATTTTTGACAGGAGACTGGGTAGAACTGGAGTTGATGATGTATTGTGCAAGCTTGTTACCGACTGCATGTTTTCCAGCAAGGTTCATGTGAAGACCATGCCGGGTGAAGTGTTTTGCTGAGAGAAAATTAATTTCAAAAGGTGTGACATTTGTTTCTCTCAGTTGTAGTTTTAATTGTTGGTTTGCGTGCTTAATCTCGCTGCATAGTGTTGGTCTGCTGTACCAGAAGGGCAGAGTCGAGACTACAATGTTAGTATTTTGGGCGGCACATTGTAATTTGGAAAGAAGAAGGAGAAGGAAAAAAAAGGAAGTTGTTGGAAATTATAAAGGAGATAGGCTAGGAAAATACAATATTTATCAGGATCGCTACAATACACACAGTTACAGGTATAAAAAATAGCTTACAGTTTTGGAAGGGATGATTGAAACTTGGGAAGAAAAACACCTAAGAACATGGAAATAGATGGAAACAAGCCACGAGTTGGGGACTAGTGGCGAATATCCACACTTCCGTTGATACAATAGTGAGCGGATGTTCACGCTTTGTATTACATCCATCTTTAACGGTTGGTCACCTTACCAGTAGAACCACTTTCCTGTTCCTCCATGAAGTGACAGGGCAGGTCTGTTTCTTTCTATCAGTCATGACAGACCTAAGGAAAAGCAGTCAATCCATTGCCGTTCTACAGGATGAAGATATAAACGAGCAAGAGGAAAGAAAGTGATATGATGTACTTTTAGACAGGGACCCCAACAAAGAATTGAAACGCAGAAGTATCAAGAAAATTGCCTTTTTAGTCTCAGAGGGCGAATGTTAAGTATCGATAACGGCATTTATTTCGAAAAATAGCAAAAATTGATCATCCATTTACGTTAAGATTTGATGAAAATTTATCCATTCAATCTAAAGGTATTTATTTAAGCAAGAATCATGATTCTTCACGGATTTCTAATATCCCTAAACCTAAACCCTTGATGTTAAAATGTACTTTTAGGCTCGAAAGCTAATGGAACAAATATCGGAAACTCGAGTACATCAATTCTGAGAATGAATTCGTGTGACTTGATTAATGGCCATGACTGATATTGCTTTTAAGAAAACTATACATACTACTATTTTATATTATATATATATATATATATATATATATATATATATATATATATATATATATATATATATATTTTGTGACGTACGGTAGCCGCTTGTTCTGAGTAAATTTATTTGTAAGGGACAGGTGTTCCTTTTCGTGAATGGACTCGGGGTTATTAATCAAACACCACTGTTCCGTGAACAAAATAAACATAAACTATTTATTATTCTATAAAAATCACTATTGATTACAATATCTGTGGTGGTCTTTTTACCCTTTTCTTTACCTCACCCAGAATCACTGTTAGTTCTTTCGATCTTACATCGATCAAGGAAATATTTACCTTATTTAATCCTCCCCCCTCGAGCGTCGACGGCTTCGGGGACTCTCGGGTTGCCTCGTGCTCCTTCGCTGTCTGCCTGCGTCCGCTCCACTGGGGACCAGCCGATGCGATGCGTTGCGTTTCGAAGTACGTTCTCCAGCGTAATCTTCCCACGGTACCTCTGCGCCTCCTCGCTGAACTCCTTTCCGTTTCACCCAGATTCCTTGATGTCACCTTCCGCGAGCTGATAAACGCCACTAATTATTCAAAGTACTGTTGCGAGCACGTATCTCACCATTTCACCAGGCTACTAGTCCCGTGGTGTACTCCTCTGCACACAAGTTCTCTCGATCTGTACTACTCCAGATAATAGCTATCACTCTGGCACTACGTCCGAGATACTAATGATGGTTATCTAGCACAAATTGTCCGTCAATCACTTTTTCAGCGCTCATTCGTTCGCGACACTTTTACTTTGTTCGAACGCGGAGCAGTCCCAGGCACCGCCTTCCTTACCGGCGGCCAGCCAGACACTGACTCCTCGCGGCGTCGTTTCCCACGGTGCCTTTGGGCCAACCGACAACACTTCGCCGCCCGTAACCGTTTCTCGTGGCTGGCGAGCGCCCTCTGGCAACCGTTCTGCCGCGTGCTTGCTTGATGTATCACCGTTTCTTTAGGCAGAAACGCGGTGCGTTTCATTACCCCCTCCCCCCTTTTTTTTGGATTTTTCTCCGGAAAATTCAATGACTTAATGGTCTATTCTTGTCCATTGCCTTCTCTTGTTGGGAAAGGTCTTAAATTGTAGAAATTATAATGTCCCACCACTTCTCTGTTATCGTTGATTAGTTTAGCCACATTTGGGTTTGTTATCTGTTCAATGATGAACGGCCTCTCATATAATGGAAAAAAAAGTGCGTACAACCTTAGTTTAGGTTGGAAACTTGAGGAACACGCAACAATACTGTCTGCCCCTCGTGAAACTCATATGTTTTCTTCTTTGACTTTGCCTTCCTGTGCTGGGCTTCCAGTACTTCTATCTGGTCAACCTGTTGTTTCAGTCTTTCTTCTATCCCCTCCTCCGATAACACGCCCGTACATATTTCTAATCCCTCTTCCATTCCCATATCCATCTCGATTCTCTGGCTTCCTAGTTCTACCACTCTGTGGTCAAGATCAATAATCGCGCGTCGTTCGGATAAAAAATCTGTCCCTATAATCATCGGATACAACAATTTCTTTACTACTAGAGCTACCACTTCGTACTTCTGATCCAATTTTTAAATTACTTCTTCATTCAGCATTAAACATTATTTGTTTCGTGATAGGGCTTGACTTCTTCTGAGTGGCTCCTATCACGTATGCCCTATTCATGGGCAAGCACATTACTTGCTTTCCTTTCGCAATCAACTCATTATAAAATTCCTCTGATATAACTGTTGTAGTACATCCAGTATCGACCAGTGCTTCCGTTACCACCCCTTCACATTCTACTTTGATCGTGGGACATTTCCTCATGCGAACTTCCGAACTTTTTTCCTCTGCCACGGTTGTGATTCATAGGAACCGACTGAATCGTATTGATAGGGACCACATTCAGCTCTTCTTCCCTTGTGTCCGTCATGGAGTCGCCTGTCATCACGGACTGTATCTGTTTAAAGATGTTCCCTGTCCTCCACTTGGGCCAGGCCGTGTTGATTGATTGGCGCACCTCGGTTCGTTCCTCTCTCTTCTTCTCGACGGTTTGGGTCTTGTCCACCCCACTCCGGTCTTTGGTTACTCGGTTCCGATTGCCACCGGCTTCCCGTCTCGTGTCGCGTCCACTGGTTGCCTGTCCCACCACCATTCCCTTGTCTATTGACTGGTTCCGTTCTTAACGCGTTCACGTTTCCTTCCCTCTTATTCTTCGGGGCATTGGCAAATGTTAAGTCATATCCTCCTAATGCGTTCATAAAGCTCTCTAAATTGGTATGGTTCGAACTTCGCAAATTATTTTGGATCGACACGGGAAACTGACGTGTCAATAAACACATAATTTCTTGATCATTCATTGGGGGACGTAGTGTTCTACAATCTCCAACACGTTGCGTCGCATATTCCCGCAGAGTTCCCATCGACTGAGTATAATAACCATTCATTAGATTTAACTTCACCTTCATTTGGATCTCATCGTTCCAATACCGCTCATAGAACCGGTCTTGAAATTCCTTCAGCGTCCCCGGAAATACATAAAATGTGTCGGCCCACGTCCGGGCATTCCCCTCCAACATCAAATACAAAAACTGGACCTTGCATCTTTCCGACGTGTTGATCACGGCTAGGTGTCGTTCCGCTGCCCGCATGAATGCGCATGGGTTTTCTCGACCATCTCCCGAAAACTTCAATGATTTTGGAGGCGTGAAAGTTGGTATTCCGCCCGCACTGATGGGCGTTGTCCGGTTTTCTTCGATTAGTTCCACATCAGATTGCAGGGATGATACCTTTTCTTCGCACATTCGTATATTCCCCTGTATTTCTTCTTTGATTGATTGCTGTAGTATTTTGGTGTCTTCTTCCCTTTTGCGCACCTCGTTCGTGACTTGATCCTGGATGTTCGCCCTCTTGCTCTCCGCCATCTGGATTTCATTCCGAATCTGGTTTTGTACCTCCTTGCTTTGTGCGGTAATCTTCTCCTCAAGTTGTTGATGTAGGTCGGTTTTCAACTCCCCGCCCAATTTGTTAATCTGGGATTCTATCTTCTGATCCTGCTCTACAAATTTACTGGCGATGGATTGGTTTTGAATCTCGACCTGTTCCGCTATCTTCTTCATTTTCTGCTGGGTTTCCTCGATTTGCTTGTTAAGAGGTCCTATTTGTTTTTTAATTTCCTCCATTAACTTTCCGTTCTGTTCCTCGATTGCCTTCTTTTGTTCTTCCATCATCTTAATTTGTTGTTCCGCCTTTCTATCCTGTTCTTCAATCGCCTTAAGCGCCTTTCCGATCTTTTTTCTTGTTCCTCTGCCGTTTTATCAAGTCGGTCGTTAATCATTTTCATTATTAACATCAAATCTGATGATGTCTTTGCTTGGTACTCCTGACTTGGGTTCCCTGCTACCTGGTTCATCGGCGTTGATGTGACTTTTACTTCATCAAAACAATTCTCATATATATATATATATATATATATATATATATTTATATATATTCTCATATATATATATATATATGAGAATAAAAGGCTGTATTGAAAAAAAATGGTATTCAATGGCTTTGAGAAAAAGGTTTTCGATGCAAGAACAACATAATCATCAACAAAATAGTTTTAAAATTAGGTTTAGGAGTGCCTCCAATCCCATAAACACTGTATTTTTCGTTTTTTCGCTAATTTTCAGAAAATAGCGAATAAACATTATTTAATGATATTTTTATGACAGGATTTTTGGCTGAGGTTTTGTCCACGTTATCCTGAAACAATTTTACTATCATAAAACATTACTTATTTGACTCAAACAGTGTGCTACATTATGCCAAATTGGCCAATTTTACGTTAAAACCATAGAAATAGACACTATTCAAACGGCACTAGCTCCGTAAATTTTTATCCAAAAACCTTATAGATAAGACTGAATCTTGAAATCGCTGCTTTAAGAACCTTTCTCGGAACTATTTAACTATTTGACTCCAGTCGGCTAAAATTGATCCGCGCGCCATCAGTTTTGTGAGTCCTTGATACCGAAAAATTGCTTGACTGCAAAACTCGGTCATTCTGTCTATCTGTGGTCAACATTAGCGCTTAAATCGCTAAGGCGAGTTTCTTCGAGATTGATTTTCCCCGATCGAACTGAAATGCACTCAACGCTTGGGAGTTTCGAAACGGATATTTTCATTCTTGAGGGTCCTTTACATGAAGCCTCAGAAACATTCCACATTTTCTCAAAAAATGGTTCCAAGCTCAAAAAATGGCTCGGATAGCGTAAAGGACGCTTACGAGAATGGTGCAGGTCTCATGTTCGTTGAAATCCCAGATTTTTTGAAAATTACAAATGTGCAGTTTTTTGAGGCGCCTTCCTACAACAACAATATTGAAGATTTTTTTCTAGTGAAACCTGTTGTTTAAAAAATGTTTAAATAAAGTGAAGTTCAAATTTTTGAACATATGAGTAGATTTCGTGTAATTTTGTGCAAAATATAGACAATTTTCAATTTAACATTTTTTCTCACAAACCACTCCACATTTTTTCTTTAAATTATCTCCTCATATGGATCAAGATACGTTAAAAATATGGCGCTAGTCCCATTTTTGGCAACTGTCCGTATTTTTTAAGTTAACAATCCAAAACTACAAAATAAAATATAAAGATGTTTGCCTTAGACAAGGTCTGTTGTAAAAAGAAATCAGCTCTTTACATCTTATCGTGTATAATTTTTTTTAAAAAACTAGCAGATTTTGCGAAATTTGTGTCTGAAATTTAAGAAATTTCTAATTTTTTCTCTCCAAAAAGAGCTCCAAATATTTTCTTCAAACTTTTTTCGGTTTCTGGTCTGATTTTTCGTTCAACTATCTGTATTTTCGAAAATTACAAATTTAGAAATAACACGAAGATGTTTGTGCTGCTTTAACTCCAATAGTTTCTACTGTCTTCCAATTACTACGAATACCAGGTAACCAAGAAAATTCGTGGGGTTTCTCCACAGAAAAGAAAAGTAACAAAACCAATGTGTTTATAATATGATTATTCCATAAAATATCCACTATACGCTTCTACACCCTTCTTACATCTATTTATAAGCCCGTAGATGCCATTTTCGAAGAAATGTTTTCCCGGGATGGATGATCTGGGCTCTCTTCCAGTTTTGTACCGCCGCAGCCTGCCTCCCTTATGATTGGCCATGGCCAAAAAGAGAGGGTAAGCCGATGGAGCCAGGTCTGGTGAGTGCGGAGAATGCGCGAATCGTTCCAAGCCAAGTGAAAAACCACCTCCAGAATCATTCTTGCTGTATGAGGCCTCACGCGGGTGGAAAAGAACACACTTCCTATTCAGGAGTGCTGGTTGTTTCTTCGCTAGTCTGCGGGTACTCTTCGCAATTGTGCTGAGTAAACCACTTTGGTAACTGTTTTACCACTTTCCAAAAACTCATAATTCACAATAGCAGAAGTAGTCCCCATACATAGAGCATCACCTTCCGTTGATGAAGAGCAGGTTTAACACTCAAAGGTCATTTGACGACAGTCAATGGTACGAGCGTTTTTTTTTTTGTTATACATCACCCACTTTGTATCGCGGTCAAAATGCGATGCAAAGTTGGACAATTCTTATTTCTAGTCGGCAAGGAAGAGCAAATGTTCAGTCGCTGGAGTGGCTTCGCAGCAGGCGGGTCGTCGGGGACTCATTTTCTCATCTTCCACGATTTTCCAAGCTTACGCAAGTGGACACGAAGGCCTTCATCGCTTACCCCAAAACGTTGAGCAAGTTCCTAACATTTTTGGCTTCAATTCTCAACTGCTGCCTTCAGCTGGACCAAATCGAGAGATTTTGGTCCGCTCGAACGAGATTTATCTTAAGGGGTCTCATCGCCAGTCAAAAATATCTGAAACCTCTTTTATGCGTTTCGTTCACGAACTGTACCCTCTACAACGCTCCACATATTTTTTGGCAGTTTGGGCACCCTTCGTGCCCAATTTAAACTCGTACATTATAAAGCCCTAATATCTGTCTTGGACAGAGACATAATTAATCTCGAATATCTGAACTCTCTTTGTCAAATGCTACACCCATCCCCGTCCACTTCTTTCTCTTAGCCGTAAAATTCTATTCCAAAATATTAAAGATCCCTTCAGCAATTCACTTTCACATAAGTAAGCAAAAGCCTCATCGCAAAATATTAAAAAGAGAATTTTTCGGTTCCCCTTGGACATACGGATGAGTCTCTTCTCATTGTAAACTATAAAACCACTATATTGTGTTAAATCTAAAACGAGAATTCAGTATTTAATGTATCAAATATTTCTTGTATATATCTCGTATCAACGTATCTATCTTATTCGGCTGCGGGGCCAATGCCAAGCTAAAATAAACTTTAAAAAACTGTCAAAAGCGACCTCTTCTTTAAGTTGGCCGACGTGCCAATAAATGAGCTTTCAGAAAATGTCCAAACATGTACCACCTTCAAGTAGACAGGATTACTACAGCACGCGTAGTGGTGACAGTTTTAAAAACCACACGATCTTTCTTTGTTACCTGGTATTTACTGTCTGCTCCTTTCTTATTCTTTCCCCTTTCTTCGGCTTTGAAAGTCGCGTAGCTAGCCTACAATACAGTGATTTGGGAATATCAATTTTATAAAACGGGACAAGCTTTCATGGCCAGCATCAAATTTGATAGTACTCACCAAGCTGATATTCAGTGGCCCAGTTAAATGTTTGATTTTTATACTAGACGTAGTATTACGTAGAAAACGTTAGTTTCAAAATGTGTTGCGTTTTCGTCTCTGAGCCCTTCTGGGACATTAACCGCTTGGAGTAATCCTCTTTGAAATCCTTGAAGTCAGTCTTCGTCAGTCGCCATTGTCTTTTCTTCCTTCGGTCAGGGACTCGGCGCCGTTAGATCCTGGGGTTCCTAAACGGTCACCCAATCAGGAAATGCGATATCTCGAATTCGCTTAACCTCTGTGACCTGACGAAGCATAGTTCAGGAACTTGGCCAGCAGCGCCAGCTGAATACATCGTGAGAATTCGGCTAGCGAATAGTTATAACTGACGCACGGTGTATCATCCCGATTAGCACTTTCCAAAAAATAACTTTGGCAATTTTCAAAATTTTAAAACGTGTAATGAGGACCTATGACGGATCATTAAGCAAACATAAGTGCAATATTTTTTAAAACGAGCTAGTTTCCAGAAAATAATCGATTTACATAATTTTATTTCTTCGTGTACGTACGTATACGGATTAAGGTGTGTGTGTGTGTGTGTGTAAGAAAACTTATGTAATGCTGCGGAAAATCGATTCCGAGATATTAATAAATATACGCGTTTTGGAGTCTCCTGATACCGAAAAATTGTTTTTACTTTCTCGCTCTTACTTCGTAAGAAAAAGTTATGTAGTCATACGCTGAAAAACGGCGAACTGTCTGCAGAAAAGCTTTTATTGTCGGGCCCTGGTAACGAAAAAGTGGATAAATCATGTTGCTATTCCTAGAAAATTTGTTCCTCCGTCTGCCTGCCCGTCCATCCGTCGGAGAACACTAGCCCCCACACTATTCTACGATATTTCCCAAAATGAATATTTCCGGAACGATGTGATCCAACTGGACACTCCTTTTTTCTTCAAATGAAATTTTAGAGATTTTGGGTGAAATATGGGCAATATTAAAAAATATGAAAAGAAGATTTTTCTCAAAATCTTCTCAATTTTTTTCATCAAATGTTTTGTACGGATAGTATTATATACAAGATGAGAAACGCCATTTCGCCATATTCTTCATTTTTTTGCAAATATTATACAAAGTTTATTTTTTATCTCTCTCTCACGTCGTTAATACATATATTAACGGCGATTTTGATACATTACTGCATTTGTGAGTATATGTGGTACAAATGATGTCCCATAAAGTTTCTCGAATACTATAAAGTTTTCCCTGAAAATGATCTCAAAATTTCGCGCTTTTAGAAACGCACAAATGACATTTCCTCGAAAACGGCTTAATTTTTTTTAGGTTTTTTTAGGAAGTGCTAAATAGAAATCTACTTTAATGCATTCTTTTGTTGTTGTTTTTCAAAAATTAAATAAAAGAATTTTTTGAAACATCTCTCAGTTTATACTTTCACTTATTATTTCCATTATAGTCATTTCTTATACATTATCGCATTTGTGATTACAGTTCCTTTAAATAATTTCTAATTAAGTTCTGAAAAAATCGAAAGTTTTGGGTAAAAATAAGCTTCAATGTGCACAGTTGCAGAAACGCTCAAACTAGATTTTCTTCAAATCAGCTACACATTTTCCAGTGAAATTGTGCATATATTTTACCCTCCTATATTTTTAAAGCCAAATTTCAATTCTGCTATTAGGAATCTGGAAAAAATTAGAAAACGTGAACAAATATCTTTAGGCGCCAGTAAATGGCAGCTGAGAAGACGCTGGTACAAAACCGAAAATATAACCGAGACTGAAGAATAAGGAAATTAGTACGAGAAACCTTGTGCCATTCTGTACCACTACTTTTAATTGCCCTTATGATTCGGAATTACGTTGAAACTATTCAATTTCAAGAAATTGATGATGCTACAACAGTACAAACTTTCTCACTCTAACTCTAACTGCTGAGTAAAACAACATGAAGCTGCAAAAGTGTCCCAACCAGCATATTTGTTTCCTGTGCATTCGACTCAGGTCCTTACAGTTAGCAGAGCCGTCAGCAGTCCTTTCGCGTTACTCCTTCACCACCAGATTCACAGTGTAACTCAACCTTCCCGATGCTTTCAAACAAAGTTGAACTTTGGCATTTGCAATTTTCAAATATACAGATACATTAATTTACATTATTTCAAGATCGAGTTTTAAGGAACCGATTTCATTGAAAAAAATCTCCCCCAATACTCTACATTTGCCTTGTTACTTTCTCTCACTTACTAACGTCAGAAGAGAAAGAATTGTAATCGTGCGCCGGAAAACGGCGAATTTTCCATACAAAAACTCTTTATTTCTGGGTCCTGGTAACGAAAAAGTGGATAAACCCAGTTGCTAAATATAGAAAAAAAAAAACCTCTAACACATGGTGCAGCGAGAACCCATGTTTTCTGCGTCCTTCATACCGATAAATCGATTAAAAGCAAAAACGTCTCTCTGTTTGTCCGTATGTGCACAACGCTAGCGCATAAACCGTTCAGCCTATTATCTCTAAAATTGATATTTCCTAATCGTTCTGGCTGTTGTCGCGGCTCCTGGAATTTGAAACTGATATTTTAATTTTGGGGGTACTTTACATCAAGCCCCTCAGACATTTTCAAAATTTTCAAAACAATGGCTTCAAATTTTTTGATTAACTTTTGTTGTTGAATAATGCGAAGGGCGTTTAATAAAATGGTGCAGGTTTCATTTTCGTTGCAGTACCCGATTTTTTGAAAGCTGGAAAAAATTAAAACTACAAAATTGAAAATAGAGATTTTCCCCTCCGACAAAATCTTTTGTACACACAGTTTTGACAACACTGCGCTAGCAACAGTGCGTTGCTCGCTTCTGTATAATTTGCTGCGAATACTGTATCAGTCAAACGTATTCCTGTTTGTTTCATTTCTCAGAGTAAGAAATAATTGATGCTCCTTACTATCGAAATGAATGTAGATATGCATCACAGACGCTTTGTTTAAATTGAATGAAAACTAACACCTCTGCTATTTCCAAGCAATAGGTGAGGTGTTAGAAGCAAATAAAATGCAATATTTCAATATTACGTAGCTGTTTCCAATAACGGGAGAAGGTATGTGCTGTTGTAGAACCACTGGTTGATTTTTTAGTTTGCAATTTTCGAAAATGGGATCAGCGCCATTTTAACCCGCGCTTCCTCTGAGAAAAAAACATTAAAGATAAACTGAGGATTCGTTTTTGAGAATAATTTTTATAAATAGCAATTAAATTCACGCAAAAATTACAAGAAAATTATACATTGAAGGCAGGTTAACGGAGCTTGGTCAGTAGAAATAAAAAGAATCTACTACAGTCTTTGCTGACGTTTCGGAAAATGTATTTCCATCCAGAAGGAAACAACACAGTTACAATAAGGCTACAAAAAACGTGTCGGATACAATTACAAATCTGGTTACAGTTGAACACATTTACAAATTTTGTTGATAAGAGTTAGATACCTTTCAACCACCAACAAAACATATACATAATTAACGTATGTGCTGCATGCTTCTCATTCTTAGCCACCTCACAGGAAGTGAGGGACATACAACCTTCCTCACCACACTAACATACACCATGACTGATACTGGTAGAATGTTAGGCAGTGAGACGAGAATTGTATGTTGTGACTAAGTGAGGTACAAACTAGCTTTCGGTACGAGTCTATAGTTGATTACAACATGAATATATACTTTCTTGTGAATTCTAATTGTTTTTACATGAAAAATGAACTATTAATTACCTATATTTATTTATTTATTTTCAAATTCGTTATTCCTTTTTTATTTTTAAATTTTTTAATTTTTTTTTAAATTTTAAGAAAATTACACGTTTATTCAAAAAATGTAAATGGACTTATTTAGGAATCAATTCTTTTCACCAGATTCCATTACCGAAAAATTGCCTCTGCAAAAATTGTACCAGTGCAATGTTAAAATTTTTACAATTTTCGAAAAGTACTAGTACGCCGAAATGCCACCTTCGCAATTTCTTTAGCGACTAATGTTCTATCCAATGAAGAATTTTAAAGAAAAAAATTGAAGTAATTTTTGAGAAAATAATTATTTAAAACTTGTCCATTGTTCACTAAAAAATATATTAAACTTTTTTTTATTTTCGAAATATTTCACATGACATTTCAAAACGTCTTTAAAGAACAGGTTTGATTAAGGAAACATCTCTATTTTCAATATTGTAATAGAATGCCACCCAAACAATTTGAACCGTAATTTTCGAAAATTCAGAAATTTTAGCGATAATAAGGCCTGCGCAGTATTCAAGCGTCGTTTGCACTATCCACGCAAAAAATTAATAAAAAATATAAGTCATTTCTGAAAAAATTAATTTAAAAATTTATGGAAAATGTTGAGGCTACATGTAATGTTTTTTTCAGAGAACAAAGTATCCGTTTCAAACTCACAGGTCCTCGAGTTCCTGCATATCATTCGGGGATATCAATTTTGTTGAAAATCGTTATAACGGATTAGATATTGTTGTCCATAGGCAAATTAAAAGACGTTTTTCCGTCAACAAATTTTTCGACCATGAATTAAGTAATGATCAGTGCACTATTTAAATCTTTAAAATATTAAATATTGTACTGATTTGAATAACATTGTCAATCCGATATTACGAACAATAGAAAACCGTTACCTAGTAAACTAAAACCTGGAAAATTTTGAGTACACAATATTGTTAATTTTTACTATACAATGTGTTAGAGGAAGTGATTTACTACCTACAGGAAGATGATTTTCTTCACATTTCAATACTACGGCCCCAAGACACGAGTTTTTCTAAAAAAAATAGCTGATTTTCCCGGAAGCATTACAATACTTCCTCTTTGCTACGTAAGTGCGTAGTAAGGCAAAAAAGGAAATTTATACCTGACATTGTTTAAATATTTTATTTTGAAAAACAGATTTCACAACAGATTAATTTGCAATAAGTACTTGTAGGGGATCGAAAAAGGTTTGAGCAACTTTTGAAAAAAAAAAAGAGATTTCAACGAAAATTCGACCTGCCACAATTATATAAATTTGCTTTGTTATAATTGAGCACCGAAAGGAGAAAAAGATACAAATTTTGAGAACATATTTTGAGAACATTCTAAAAATATATTAAAATAGAGAACATATCAAAAATGTGGATGATACATGTAAATTACCCACAAAATTAAAATATTTGTTTTCAGACCAAGGAGCCACGGCATTAGTCACGTCGATTTGGGAATATCGTGTTATATACAAATTCTGTCTGCGGTTTAGGCACAGGACGGATGGACGGTTCATCGAAAACTATTTTTTTCCGCATTTTTTCGTGATTTGTGGTCCAAAATATCTTCCTCTAACACGTGGTGTAGTTAGAATTAGAATTCACGTTTTGTGGGACTTTGATACCGAAAAATTGGTAGACGGCAAAACGTCCATCTGCTTGGTCAACAGTAGCGTCTAAATTGTTCAGACGATTGTGTTCAAAATTGATATTCTCGGATGAACCCGTGACTCCGCGAGTTGGAAACTAATACCTTTATTTTCAAAAGGAACATTACATGGAACCTCATCAACATTTTCAACATTTTCTCAAAAATGAATTCAATTTTGATATTAAACTTTTTCGTGCGATACCGTCAAAGCACGCCAAAAATGGCATAGTTTTCATTTTCGTTGAAATTTCTGAATTTTTGAAAATTAGAAAAGTTTAACCTTTAACAGCGTCTTCCAACAACTACAATATAGGATAAAAAGACTTTCCTGGTCTTTAATGATAATCTTTAAATAGGTCATGTACAATGTTTCGAAAATGTGAATACTTTTCGCGTAAATATAATCAATTTTTAAATAAATATTTTCTCAGAAACTGATCCAAATTCTTTCTTCAATTTTTTCTCTGATATAGCTAACAACACTACACATTGGTGCAGGGAACATTTTCGGGGAACACTGTTTTGGACAACTGGAAAATATCAGCATTTCAGAAGTGCAATATTGATGACAGTTTTCCTGAATGAAATCTGATCTAAAAGATTCGATCTTAAAACACTGTAATGAATTGTTTTCATAATTAATGGTTGGCGTAATGTGGGTGATTTCAGAAGGTCATGAATGAGAATTTCTTTCTGAAAAAACTGCTCTTTTTTCTTAAGTTTCCCCCTAAAATATAGAAAATGCTGCATTACAATGACACTGGCAAAGTATGTGCAGTTGTGGAACCGGTAATTTATGTTTTGTCGTATGATTGTTTTTGATGAACCCGATCGTCAGACTTCGTTCGTTCGTTCGTTCGTTCGTTCGTTCGTTCGTTCGTTCGTTCGTTCGTTCGTTCGTTCGTTCGTTCGTTCGTTCGTTCGTCCGTCCGTCCGTCTCCGTCTGTCCGTTCGTCATCGACGTCTCCCACAGTCCGACTCGGCGCGTCTCCCACTCCAACCTATCTCCGACTATCAGACACCGACCGTCCCCGACTACCCGACTGTCTCTGATTATCCGGATATATATCGGACTCTAAGGATTAGGTAATATTTGGGCTATTGAACGATCTCACGCAGTATTGTCTAACGTGCAGATCCTACGTTCTGGAGCTCAAATTCAGTTCGATTTGACGGTTTGTGAAGACTTGCAGATGCCATATTCGGTCACAGAGGCAGTTTTTAAATTTTATCCGTGGCTGGTCGCAAAACCTTGCAATCGTATTCAAATATGCAAAATATTCGCACAGGTTTAATAAGTATTATATAACTTAACCGTTACAAATAATACGAGTAACGATGTGCTGCTTTAGCGGTACTAGTTTTATTGTTTTTTAAAAAATGCATGAAAATACAGAATTATACAAAATTAGTATTCCCTAAACCTGTAGGATATTAATAACGTAAACATATTGACTGTGTATAGAATGATATATATCTCTGTAGCTAATAATTTACTGTAGATATTTACCTAAAAATGTTTATTTAAATACGAGAAGTCAACTAGAGTTAATCAATACATACTCCATGTTTATCAGAGCTGAAAAAAGTCTTTAGTGAAACTGTTATGTAGTTATGTCATGCACAATATAAATATTATAAGGGGAAGGCAAAGAAAAATGTGGTCATGCAAGGCATTGTTAGGATACGGATATAAGAATTTGAAATTATTAAACACTTACCTTTGCTTTGACCGTTTGTGTCTCTCAAGACGGTGCATTCCTCAATCGTACCGTAATGACTGAACATCGCTCGCACATCATTTTCAGTACACTTTTTGGACAGCATGCCCACAAACAATTTTCTTTCTGTAAGAAAACAAGAAAAATGACATGTAAGTTCAAATTTGATTAGGATGTGTGGCACATTCTCACCAACTTTTACCTTCATACCTAAGAATCTATTTTATTCTTTCAGCCCAAAAGCATAATTACTGCGTTAAAGAGATAAGAATATTGCACCAGTAAAGCCGTGCGAAAACTTGCACGTGCGACCGGGCGCCCGCCACGGCAGGGGGGGGGGGCAGAGGGGTGCGTCTACTGTCATCGCGCAATCGCTCGTCTCGTCCAATCTCACTCTCGGGTCGCGAGGGCGCATGCACCCTAGACGGCTCGGGTAGGTATGCGAGGCATTCTTCTCATCTTCCCGCTCCCGTGGCGACTCAGCGTATTAAATGCGGATAATATGGGAATCATTTTTCTTTCAATTTAAATATTAAAAAAAATTGTTTTCACGCTAAGACAAAGTGTTATCATCGACGCCGGCGAAAAAATATATCCGCTGATTATCTTATTCCTCTCTGTAAATACAACATTATTGGAGAAAATGGGATGTTGGCAGAAGTAATATAGATGATTACCCAACAACATCACAATCTCAAATCGCAATTATCTCCCCCACACGGTCTCAAATTCATTCGTGGCTTCTTTCCGTCAGCCTGTCTGTCCGTCTTTCCTTCTGTCTGTCAGTCAGTCAGTCAGTCAGTCAGTCTTTCCTTCTGTCTGCCTGCCTGTCTATCTGACCGACCGTCTTTCCTTCTGTCTATCTGACCGACCGTCTTTCCTTCTGTCTGTCTGACTGACCGTCTTTCCTTCTGTCTGTCTGACTGACGTCTTTCCTTCTGTCTCTGACTGTTTCCTTCTGTCTGTCTCACAGACCGTCTTTCCTTCTGTTAGTCCAGCCCGACCGCAATCCAGCCTGTCTGCATTCCCGTCTGTACTCTGTTCCTTCGGACTATTTTCCGATACACCCGCTCAGATGATATCTCCAAAACTGATATTCCCACATCAACCTAGCCGCATTGGAAAATCTGAAAATTTGAAGCGGATATATTAATTTTTGGGGGGTGCTTTAATTGAAGCATTTTGAAAATGTTATCAAATATGGCTGCAAATATGGCAGCAATACACTTAAAAATCAGGAGGCCTCATTTTAAACTCAGATTTTTCAAAAATAACAAAAGTTAACTTTTTGCAGTGTTTTCTTTCAACAATAATAATTAAGGTATAGAATTTTCCTGAATGAATTCTTCAAAAATCTTTACATACGTTCATGTACAATTGTCTAAAAATGAGTAGTTTTCGCGTAATTTGGCGTAAAATATAAGCAATTTTAAACAATTATTTTCTAAAAAACCGCTCCTTAAATTGTTCCTTTAATGTTTTATGCGAATAGATATAATGGCTCTAAACGCTTATTATAACGGCTTATAATGGCTCTAAACTCATTTGTGGGGAAATCTGCAATATTAATGACTATTTTTTCCTCAATGAAATTGTTTATTCACGAAGTGTTTCAACCCAGATAATGTTCTAAAAAAATTGTTTTTTTAATTTACTCACCAAATTTCATTCTTTCAAATTGAATACGCTTGTAAAAATGGATCAGGTTCCGTTTTCGTGGGACACACTAAATTTTCGAAAATTGTCAAAGTTACTAATAATGCAAAAACTGTTGTTGCACCACTACTTTCCATTCCCTTTGTTCCGTATCTTCCGCAAGCATCAGTTAGGTTAGCTAGTGGTTGTAATAGAGTTACATGTTGACTCTTACGTGCTTTACAAATACTGTGCGTTGGCACATGAAGCGTATTTAATTATTTCGTAAGCTCCGCCCAACAGATTACGTGCCCAGAACAAGAGTTACGAGACCGTAATTCAAAGCTAACTAGTGGTGCTACAACATCACATACATTGACGAAATTTTGGTATAATGGTGACGTAATATTAAAACGTTGTCATTTTTGCATTCAGATATCAATTGAAATCTTTTCAAAAACAGTTGCGTGAAACATTCATATCTTTATTTTTTTAATTCAATCATTTAAATGAAAATAGCTTTCTGTACGTGCATTTACGTGACACAACGATGTGCGATGAGTAATTTGTCTGTAAATACAATTTACAGTTAATTTATAATAGCTTTAATTTATTCCGTATCTTCGGTTTTAATAAACCGAAGAGGCGGGCGCCGCTACTTACGGCAATGCAACTACAATTGCTTCTTTGCCAAGCAACAACGGTCGTTGCATTTATTTGGCTTGTATGTTTCACAATACCGCTATTCTCATCACCAAATGCAAAAGGATTGAAATACTATTGTTACTATTGTTGCTATTGTCACTATTGTCACTATTATTACTATTAATATACGGACAGAGGGACGGACGGACGGACGGACGGACGGACGGACGGCCAGACGGACAGATGGAAGGACGGACAGACGGAAGGAAAGACGGACGGACAACGAAAGGACGGAAAGACGAAAGGCGGCCAAAGGACGGCTAAGACGGACAGACGGACAGACGGACAGACAGGCGGAC